>CAWUFW010012795.1:0-518516 GCA_963921515.1 Calotriton arnoldi | reverse complement strand
ACACTTCAAATCACTGTTAATATATTGGGATGTCGGAGTGGGGTAGGTTGTCAACATTTTCAGATCTGACACTGATCACCTGGAATGTCCGGGGGCTTAATAATGCTAGGAAGAGGAAGCAGGTCTTGCATTATTTACAGTGTCACAGGGTGGACATTGCATTCTTACAGGAAACACACCTGCCCAAAGCTGCCACCACCACTTTCGCGTCGGGCTGGGGACCGCATCGCTACTTTGCAGGGTATAAAACGTATGCGCGGGGCACGGCTGTCATGATTCATGAATGTCTGCCCTTCCAATTTTTAAAAGCACACCTTGATAATGAGGGTCGCTACACGATGGTGGCGGGTCACTTGATGGGACCCTATATGGCGTTCATCTGCATATTCGCACCTAATGTCGATAGTCCAGAGTTCTTCCAAGGCCTTCACACACAGTTCCTACTATTAGATGCAGAATGTACATGCATGGGCAGAGATTTTAATCTCCTGTTGGACCCTGCGCAAGAGAGTATTCCCAACTCGTCAGACACCAAACCCAGCGCATGCCACATATTGCTGGATATGTGCGATTCTGTTGGCCTGGTGGATGTGTGGCATCAGCGCAACCCGGGAGATGCCGCTTACTCCCATTACGCCGCCCAATATGGTACTTGGACTAGATTTGATTATTGGCTTCTCTCCCGCCAACTTGGCAACGTGGTATAAGGCATCCCAGCATCTCCCTAGCACATATTCTGACCACTCCCCAGTGGTATTGCAAGTATGCGTTCCTAGACCAGAGGGCTGTGACAGGATGTGGAGATTCTCCGGGCAGGCACTGAGGGATGAAGTGTTTAGTTCCGAATTTCGGGAGGCCATACTTGAATACTTTGAACTGAATAAAGGATCAGTGAGCTCGTGGGACATACTCTGGGAGGCATTTAAAGCCTCTATGCGTGGAGTATGCATCTCTAAGCATTCTGGGGTTCTAAAAGATTTGCATAGTATGATTGGGCATATTGAGAAGCAATTAGATATGCTAGATAGAGATCAGGTTGCAAGGCCTGACCCCTCTCTGCTCAGCCACCGACTAACACTCTTGACAAGGTTCAGAGAAGCAGCGGAGCGTGAGATTCATTTTTAAGCAGGTATGCTATTGCAAGGCGTTATGGGGAGGGTGACAGACCTGGCTGCACATTGGCGCGGCTACTGAGACCCTCGGCCGGGCGTTCATACATCACCTGCATCCGTTCCTCAACCGGGCAGACCCTAACCGATACCCCAGATATCAAAGATGAATTTTTAGCATATTATTCCACATTACATGCAACACAGGTGACGCATAGCGAGGAGACCGTAATGGCTACCTTGCAGAGATTTCTATGGTGGGGCTTGAGAAGTTCATGCAGCAGTTTCTGGCTGAGCCATTCTCCGTCGAGGAAATAAGTAGCGCCATAGATGCCATGAATGGCTCGACGGCCCCAGGCCTGGACGGTTTTACTGGTATCTTTTATAAAACCTATAAGAACTTATTAGCGCCCTATCTTTTAGAGGTTTATAATGAAGAACTCGAACACAAGGAACTTCCCCTCACTTTGCGTGAGGCTGTAATAATCCTCCTTCCAAAAGCCGGGAAAGATCCGCTTCTATGCGGCTCTTACAGGCCGTTATTACTTTTAAACCTAGACTACAAAATTTTGGCTAAAATGATTGCGCTGAGATTAGCCTTGTTGCTGGACCGCATTATCTACCCGACTCAGTCGGGCTTTGTCCCCCATAGGTTGACTGCTTTAAACCTGCGCACATTATTTGCAGTAATACATGGGATCGCTCCGGAGGTCCCTGCGGCTGCTGTCATACTCGCTACCGAAAAGGCCTTCGACTCCTTGCAGTGGCCCTTTTTCTTAGCAGTGATGCGAAAGTTGGGTATCCCTAAGGGATTCATTAACCTTCGTTGCTTTACACTGCGCCCACCGCTAGGCTTCAATTGAATGGCACACTGTCCCCTTCGTTCGCTCTCCCTCGCGGCACCAGACAAGGCTGCCCACTCTACCCACTGCTCTTCATATTGGCACTGGACCCTCTGGTTAGCCATTTCCAGGAAAGATAACTGCACAGTGGTCTCTAGTTCAAAACTGGTCCTCTTCTAATTTCCTATATGCGGATGATATCATCCTATATGTCCGAAATCCCCAGGAGAATTTGGAACCGCTCATCAGAGAGATGATCCGTTTGGCATTTTTTCAGGGCTGGGTATAAATTGGGGAAAATCGGAAATTTTCCCCCTGATGCCGAACACTGTTCATTGGGAATGTGAGTTCCCGCTGACGTGGTGTGAGGATTCGGGCAACTATTAGAGTATTCGGAGCCAAAGAGAAAACAAGCAAATTATTAGACTAAACTACGGCCCTGTGGCGCATAACCTGGAGCAACAGGTCGAGCGTTGGTTGAGACTCCCACTTCCCCTTGCTGGTCGAGTTGCACTTGTGAAGATGATTGTCCTCCCAAGGTTTTTATATCTGTTTCACAACATTGCTATCCCGCTCCCCAACCCTTTTTTCCGCACTTTGCGTTCTCATCTCATCAGATTGGTCTGGGGGAGGAAGACCTAGAGTTAGCTGGGACACCATGTCCTTATCATATGAGAGAGGTGGTTTTGGGGTCCCCAATCTTCAGATCTACTATTTGGTTGCTCAGTGGAGTTTCGCACACTCCTGGTATCACCCGGACGCGCGGATCCCTTACACTAGACCTGAGGCTGACCTGGTGCTCCCGGCGCCCCTATGTACGGTGCTGCAGCGGGGCTTTCCCAGGGATCCCCGGGATATCCAAACAGTTTGCACCACTAGCTGGGCCTGGCGTAAGTTGACGAAAGTGACTGGAGGTGGCGCTCTTTACTCATCGGAGATCCCTGTCAATACTAACCCCTGGATCCCCATTACGGAAGAAAAACTGGCACAGTGTACACTCACTACATAGTCAATAAATAAGATTGGGGATCTGTTCCCAGGGGGCTATGATTTTTCTAGCACAGTGGGCGGGAGGTTCAGTGAGGCAACATTCATGGATCAATTTGTATTTAGCCAGATACGGAGGGCGCTCAGAGCTAAGATTCCGGAGTACCCTTTGGAGCCCGAGTCCTTCCCTCCGCTTACTCTCTGAGTCACAAGTTCCGGGGGAGAACACCTAATCTGGAAGCTATACAAAGCATGTATGTCATTAGTCCCTAGCAGGGAGGCCAAGAAACAGGAGGCATGGGACCTGGACCTTGGGCACCCAATTCAAGACTCTCACTGGTCCTTTTGTTGTACACAAACGAAAGAGGTCTCCTTAAACAGCAGACATAAGCTCATACACTTCAAATATTTGTGGAGGGTCTATATGACCCCGGCAAAGGTTCACTCCATTGATCCCAATTGACCACACACTTTTGTCCTAAGTGCGGTAGTCCGCAAGCCTATTTTGCCCACCTGACTTGGAACTGTGCTAAGATTGGGGAATTCTGGAGATCCATTTTCAGATTAATAACACAAATGACCCACCTTGAGATGGTCCCTATACCTGAGGTCGCCTTGTTGGGCTATGTGGGGGGGGTCTCCCGAAGAAGTTGCGCAAATTCACAGCCATTGCCCTTTTGCTCGCGAAGAGGGAAATAGCTCTCAAATGGGGAAGTAGGGCCTCTCCCACAGTGAAAGATTGGCTCAATAGCCTCACATACTATAATACTAATTGTGGCTTTTATGCTACAACCCATCCCTCGGCATCCAGGCAAAATGACATTTGGGAGGCTCTTAAAAATTACTTACTGTAGATTAGTGCCGCCCCTATTTCACAACAGCCTGCTGGGATAATCCCCACTGGGGTGGGGTAATTCATGTTCCACCCAACTGTTCAATTGTTGTGTTTATTATGTCAAGGAAAGTGCGGGTCAGACAGTGAGGGAGAGCCCGCTGGTCCGGGTTGGTCAGATGTTGATATCACAATTTATGATATATATGCTACCCTGAGACATTGGTGCGTTGCAAGCTTGAGTACACTTGTTTTGCAAATGATACTTGTCTTTATTCTTACTAGATTTCTATGATCAGAGTGAATGACCATGCAATGTTGTAAGCAATACGAAAATGATAAATAAAGTTATAAAAAATAAAAAGCTGTCACTTTGTAAATCACCTCCTAGCAGTGTCTGGGAGATTTGTGGCCTCTTTAGTCAAGGAGTGCATGCCAGACATCTGTGACATGCTGTGGCATGTGGAAGGGGTGCAAGGTTTGTGATGAAAGAAATCCCATAATTTGTGGAATGAGACTTTGTGGATGATTGTGTAAGAAAAAGAAATGCATGGGGCAAGTCCCAGAGTGAAATAAAAGAAGGGATATTAGTTTATAAATTATTGAAAATCAAGTGTGGATTTGTGGCATGTAAAAGCAAAATAACATGAAAATAGAAGAACGACAGCACCCTTTTTTTATGACACATAGGCTTTGGACAAAATTTAACAACAACAAAAAAATGGTCCGGTGGTAGTTCACATGGGCTTTGAGTGCTTTTTTTTTTTTTAAATAAGGGTTCAAACCCCAGCTGGGGAAAATCAATTTTTATATTCTGTTCCATTTTTTTCTCATTTAAACAAATGAAAGCTGTCCCTTTGTAAATCACCCCCTAGCAGTGTATGGGAGATTTGGGGCCTCTTTAGTCAAGCCAATGCTTGTCAGACATTGGTGACATGCTGTGGCATGTGGAAGGGGGGCAAGGTTTGCTATGAAAGAAATCCCTTATTTTGTGGAATGAGAATTTGGGGATGATTGGGTAAGAAAAAGAAATGCATGGGGCAAGTGCCAGAGTGAAAGAAAGGAAGGGCTATTTGTGTTTAAAATATGAAAATCAAGAGTGGATTTGTGGCATGTAAAAGCAAAACAACATGGAAATAGAAGAAGGACCTGCACACTCTTTCCATGAGAAAAGGCTATGGGCAGCAGATCTACACAGCAAACTCAGGTACAGTGGTAGCTAACATGGGCTATCAATCCTTTTGACCAGGGTTCAAACCCCAGCTGGGGAAAATCCATTTTTATATTCTTTTCCATTTTGTTTCTAATTTAAACAAATGAAAGCTGTCCATTTGTAAATCACCCCCTAGAAGTGTATGGGAGATTTGGGGCCTCTTTAGTCAAGCAAATGCATGTCAGACATTGGTGACATGCTGTGGCATGTGGAAGGGGGGCAAGGTTTGCTATGAAAGAAATCCCTTATTTTGTGGAATGAGAATTTGGGGATGATTAGGTAAGAAAAAGAAATGCATGGGGCAAGAGCCAGAGTGAAAGAAAGGAAGGGCTATTTGTGTTTAAAATATGAAAATCAAGAGTGGATTTGTGGCATGTAAAAGCAAAACAACATGGAAATAGAAGAAGGACCTGCACACTCTATCCATGACAAAAGGCTATGGGCAGCAGATATAATCAGCAGACCTGATGGTACAATGGTAGCTAACATGGGCTATTATTGCTTTTGACCAGGGTTCCATCCCCAGCTGGGGAAAATCGATTTTTATATTCTTTTCCATTTTTTTCTAATTTAAACAAATGAAAGCTGTCCCTTTGTAAATCACCCCCTAGAAGTGTATGGGAGATTTGGGACCTCTTTAGTCAAGCCAATGCATGTCAGACATTGGTGACATGCTGTGGCATGTGGAAGGGGGGCAAGGTTTGCTATGAAAGAAATCCCTTATTTTGTGGAATGAGAATTTGGGGATGATTGGGTAAGAAAAAGAAATGCATGGGGCAAGTGCCAGAGTAAAAGAAAGGAAGGGCTATTTGTGTTTAAAATATGAAAATCAAGAGTGGATTTGTGGCATGTAAAAGCAAAACAACATGGAAATAGAAGAAGGACCTGCACACTCTTTCCATGAGAAAAAGGCTATGGGCAGCAGATCTACTCAGCACACCTCATGGTACAGTGGTAGCTAACATGGGCTATCATTGCTTTTGACCAGAGTTCAAACCCCAGCTGGGGAAAATCTATTTATATATTCTTTTCCATTTTTTTCTAATTTAAACAAATGAAAGCTGTCCCTTTGTAAATCACCCCTAGAAGTGTATGGGAGATTTGGGGCCTCTTTAGTCAAGCCAATGCATGTCAGACATTGGTGACATGCTGTGGCATGTGGAAGGGGGCAAGGTTTGCTATGAAAGAAATCCCTTATTTTGTGGAATGAGAATTTGGGGATGATTGGGTAAGAAAAAGAAATGCATGGGGCAAGAGCCAGAGTGAAAGAAAGGAAGGGCTATTTGTGTTTAAAATATGAAAATCAGAGTGGATTTGTGGCATGTAAAAGCAAAACAACATGGAAATAGAAGAAGGACCAGCTCACTCTTTCCATGACAAAAAGGCTATGGGCAGCAGAAAATTCCACAGAACAGATGGTACAGTGGTAGCTAACATGGGCTGTCATTGCTTTTGACCAGGGTTCAAACCCCAGCTGGGGAAAATCCATTTTTATATTCTTTTCCATTTTTTTCTAATTTAAACAAATGAAAGCTGTCCCTTTGTAAATCATCCCCTAGAAGTGTATGAGAGATTTGGGGCCTCTCTAGTCAAGCAAATGCATGTCAGACATTGGTGACATGCTATGGCATGTGGAAGGGGGCAAGGTTTGCTATGAAAGAAATCCCTTATTTTGTGGAATGAGAATTTGGGGATGATTGGGTAAGAAAAAGAAATGCATGGGGCAAGTGCCAGAGTGAAAGAAAGGAAGGGCTATTTGTGTTTAAAATATGAAAATCAAGAGTGGATTTGTGGCATGTAAAAGCAAAACAACATGGAAATAGAAGAAGGACCTGCACACTCTATCCATGACAAAAGGCTATGGGCAGCAGATATAATCTAGCAGACCTGATGGTACAGTGGGAGCTAACATGGGCTATCATTATTTTTGACCAGGGTTCAATCCCCAGCTGGGGAAAATCCATTTTTATATTCTTTTCCATTTTTTTTCTAATTTAAACAAATGAAAGCTGTCCCTTTGTAAATCACCCCCTAGAAGTGTATGGGAGATTTGGGACCTCTTTAGTCAAGCCAATGCATGTCAGACATTGATGACATGCTGTGGCATGTGGAAGGGGGCAAGGTTTGCTATGAAAGAAATCCCTTATTTTGTGGAATGAGAATTTGGGGATGATTGGGTAAGAAAAAGAAATGCATGGGGCAAGTGCCAGAGTAAAAGAAAGGAAGGGCTATTTGTGTTTAAAATATGAAAATCAAGAGTGGATTTGTGGCATGTAAAAGCAAAACAACAGGGAAATAGAAGAAGGACCTGCACACTCTTTCTATGAGAAAAAGACTATGGGCAGCAGATCTACTCAGCATACCTCATGGTACAGTGGTAGCTAACATGGCTTCATTGCTTTTGACCAGGGTTCAAACCCCAGCTGGGGAAAATCCATTTTTATATTCTTTTCCATTTTTTTCTAATTTAAACAAATGAAAGCTGTCCCTTTGTAAATCACCCCCTAGAAGTGTATTGGAGATTTGGGGCCTCTTTAGTCAAGCCAATGCATGTCAGACATTGGTGACATGCTGTGGCATGTGGAAGGGGGGCAAGGTTTGCTATGAAAGAAATCCCTTATTTTGTGGAATGAGAATTTGGGGATGATTGGGTAAGAAAAAGAAATGCATGGGGCAAGAGCCAGAGTGAAAGAAAGGAAGGGCTATTTGTGTTTAAAATATGAAAATCAAGAGTGGATTTGTGGCATGTAAAAGCAAAACAACATGGAAATAGAAGAAGGACCAGCACACTCTTTCCATGACAAAAAGGCTATGGGCAGCAGAAAATTCCACACAACAGATGGTACAGTGGTAGCTAACATGGGCTGTCATTGCTTTTGACCAGGGTTCAAGCCCCAGCTGGGGAAAATCCATTTTTATATTCTTTTCCATTTTGTTTCTAATTTAAACAAATGAAAGCTGTCCCTTTGTAAATCATCCCCTAGAAGTGTATGAGAGATTTGGGGCCTCTCTAGTCAAGCAAATGCATGTCAGACATTGGTGACATGCTGTGGCATGTGGAAGGGGGGCAAGGTTTGCTATGAAAGAAATCCCTTATTTTGTGGAATGAGAATTTGGGGATGATTGGGTAAGAAAAAGAAATGCATGGGGTAAGAGCCAGAGTGAAAGAAAGGAAGGGCTATTTGTGTTTAAAATATGAAAATCAAGAGTGGATTTGTGGCATGTAAAAGCAAAACAACAGGGAAATAGAAGAAGGACCTGCACACTCTATCCATGACAAAAAGGCTATGGGCAGCAGATATAATCAGCAGACCTGATGGTACAATGGTAGCTAACATGGGCTATTATTGCTTTTGACCAGGGTTCCATCCCCAGCTGGGGAAAATCGATTTTTATATTCTTTTCCATTTTTTTTCTAATTTAAACAAATGAAAGCTGTCCCTTTGTAAATTACCCCCTAGAAGTGTATGGGAGATTTGGGACCTCTTTAGTCAAGCCAATGCATGTCAGACATTGGTGACATGCTGTGGCATGTGGAAGGGGGCAAGGTTTGCTATGAAAGAAATCCCTTATTTTGTGGAATGAGAATTTGGGGATGATTGGGTAAGAAAAAGAAATGCATGGGGCAAGTGCCAGAGTAAAAGAAAGGAAGGGCTATTTGTGTTTAAAATATGAAAATCAAGAGTGGATTTGTGGCATGTAAAAGCAAAACAACATGGAAATAGAAGAAGGACCTGCACACTCTTTCCATGAGAAAAAGGCTATGGGCAGCAGATCTACTCAGCACACCTCATGGTACAGTGGTAGCTAACATGGGCTATCATTGCTTTTGACCAGAGTTCAAACCCCAGCTGGGGAAAATCTATTTATATATTCTTTTCCATTTTTTTTCTAATTTAAACAAATGAAAGCTGTCCCTTTGTAAATCACCCCCTAGAAGTGTATGGGAGATTTGGGGCCTCTTTAGTCAAGCCAATGCATGTCAGACATTGGTGACATGCTGTGGCATGTGGAAGGGGGCAAGGTTTGCTATGAAAGAAATCCCTTATTTTGTGGAATGAGAATTTGGGGATGATTGGGTAAGAAAAAGAAATGCATGGGGCAAGAGCCAGAGTGAAAGAAAGGAAGGGCTATTTGTGTTTAAAATATGAAAATCAGAGTGGATTTGTGGCATGTAAAAGCAAAACAACATGGAAATAGAAGAAGGACCAGCTCACTCTTTCCATGACAAAAAGGCTATGGGCAGCAGAAAATTCCACAGAACAGATGGTACAGTGGTAGCTAACATGGGCTGTCATTGCTTTTGACCAGGGTTCAAACCCCAGCTGGGGAAAATCCATTTTTATATTCTTTTCCATTTTTTTTCTAATTTAAACAAATGAAAGCTGTCCCTTTGTAAATCATCCCCTAGAAGTGTATGAGAGATTTGGGGCCTCTCTAGTCAAGCAAATGCATGTCAGACATTGGTGACATGCTATGGCATGTGGAAGGGGGCAAGGTTTGCTATGAAAGAAATCCCTTATTTTGTGGAATGAGAATTTGGGGATGATTGGGTAAGAAAAAGAAATGCATGGGGCAAGTGCCAGAGTGAAAGAAAGGAAGGGCTATTTGTGTTTAAAATATGAAAATCAAGAGTGGATTTGTGGCATGTAAAAGCAAAACAACATGGAAATAGAAGAAGGACCTGCACACTCTATCCATGACAAAAAGGCTATGGGCAGCAGATATAATCAGCAGACCTGATGGTACAGTGGGAGCTAACATGGGCTATCATTATTTTTGACCAGGGTTCAATCCCCAGCTGGGGAAAATCGATTTTTATATTCTTTTCCATTTTTTTTCTAATTTAAACAAATGAAAGCTGTCCCTTTGTAAATCACCCCTAGAAGTGTATGGGAGATTTGGGACCTCTTTAGTCAAGCCAATGCATGTCAGACATTGATGACATGCTGTGGCATGTGGAAGGGGGGCAAGGTTTGCTATGAAAGAAATCCCTTATTTTGTGGAATGAGAATTTGGGGATGATTGGGTAAGAAAAAGAAATGCATGGGGCAAGTGCCAGAGTAAAAGAAAGGAAGGGCTATTTGTGTTTAAAATATGAAAATCAAGAGTGGATTTGTGGCATGTAAAAGCAAAACAACAGGGAAATAGAAGAAGGACCTGCACACTCTTTCTATGAGAAAAGACTATGGGCAGCAGATCTACTCAGCAAACCTCATGGTACAGTGGTAGCTAACATTGCTTTTGACCAGGGTTCAAACCCCAGCTGGGGAAAATCCATTTTTATATTCTTTTCCATTTTTTTTCTAATTTAAACAAATGAAAGCTGTCCCTTTGTAAATCACCCCCTAGAAGTGTATTGGAGATTTGGGGCCTCTTTAGTCAAGCCAATGCATGTCAGACATTGGTGACATGCTGTGGCATGTGGAAGGGGGCAAGGTTTGCTATGAAAGAAATCCCTTATTTTGTGGAATGAGAATTTGGGGATGATTGGGTAAGAAAAAGAAATGCATGGGGCAAGAGCCAGAGTGAAAGAAAGGAAGGGCTATTTGTGTTTAAAATATGAAAATCAAGAGTGGATTTGTGGCATGTAAAAGCAAAACAACATGGAAATAGAAGAAGGACCAGCACACTCTTTCCATGACAAAAAGGCTATGGGCAGCAGAAAATTCCACACAACAGATGGTACAGTGGTAGCTAACATGGGCTGTCATTGCTTTTGACCAGGGTTCAAGCCCCAGCTGGGGAAAATCGATTTTTATATTCTTTTCCATTTTTTTTCTAATTTAAACAAATGAAAGCTGTCCCTTTGTAAATCATCCCCTAGAAGTGTATGAGAGATTTGGGGCCTCTCTAGTCAAGCAAATGCATGTCAGACATTGGTGACATGCTGTGGCATGTGGAAGGGGGGCAAGGTTTGCTATGAAAGAAATCCCTTATTTTGTGGAATGAGAATTTGGGGATGATTGGGTAAGAAAAAGAAATGCATGGGGTAAGAGCCAGAGTGAAAGAAAGGAAGGGCTATTTGTGTTTAAAATATGAAAATCAAGAGTGGATTTGTGGCATGTAAAAGCAAAACAACAGGGAAATAGAAGAAGGACCTGCACACTCTTTCTATGAGAAAAAGGCTATGGGCAGCAGATCTACTCAGCAAACCTCATGGTACAGTGGTAGGTAACATTGCTTTTGACCAGGGTTCAAACCCCAGCTGGGGAAAATCCATTTTTATATTCTTTTCCATTTTTTTCTAATTTAAACAAATGAAAGCTGTCCCTTTGTAAATCACCCCCTAGAAGTGTATGGGAGATTTGGGACCTCTTTAGTCAAGCCAATGCATGTCAGACATTGATGACATGCTGTGGCATGTGGAAGGGGGCAAGGTTTGCTATGAAAGAAATCCCTTATTTTGTGGAATGAGAATTTGGGGATGATTGGGTAAGAAAAAGAAATGCATGGGGCAAGTGCCAGAGTAAAAGAAAGGAAGGGCTATTTGTGTTTAAAATATGAAAATCAAGAGTGGATTTGTGGCATGTAAAAGCAAAACAACAGGGAAATAGAAGAAGGACCTGCACACTCTATCCATGACAAAAAGGCTATGGGCAGCAGAAAATTCCACACAACAGATGGTACAGTGGTAGGTAACATGGGCTGTCATTGCTTTTGACCAGGGTTCAAGCCCCAGCTGGGGAAAATCGATTTTTATATTCTTTTCCATTTTTTTCTAATTTAAACAAATGAAAGCTGTCCCTTTGTAAATCATCCCCTAGAAGTGTATGAGAGATTTGGGGCCTCTCTAGTCAAGCAAATGCATGTCAGACATTGGTGACATGCTGTGGCATGTGGAAGGGGGCAAGGTTTGCTATGAAAGAAATCCCTTATTTTGTGGAATGAGAATTTGGGGATGATTGGGTAAGAAAAAGAAATGCATGGGGTAAGAGCCAGAGTGAAAGAAAGGAAGGGCTATTTGTGTTTAAAATATGAAAATCAAGAGTGGATTTGTGGCATGTAAAAGCAAAACAACAGGGAAATAGAAGAAGGACCTGCACACTCTTTCTATGAGAAAAAGACTATGGGCAGCAGATCTACTCAGCAAACCTCATGGTACAGTGGTAGCTAACATTGCTTTTGACCAGGGTTCAAACCCCAGCTGGGGAAAATCCATTTTTATATTCTTTTCCATTTTTTTTCTAATTTAAACAAATGAAAGCTGTCCCTTTGTAAATCACCCCCTAGAAGTGTATGGGAGATTTGGGGCCTCTTTAGTCAAGCCAATGCATGTCAGACATTGGTGACATGCTGTGGCATGTGGAAGGGGGGCAAGGTTTGCTATGAAAGAAATCCCTTATTTTGTGGAATGAGAATTTGGGGATGATTGGGTAAGAAAAAGAAATGCATGGGGCAAGAGCCAGAGTGAAAGAAAGGAAGGGCTATTTGTGTTTAAAATATGAAAATCAAGAGTGGATTTGTGGCATGTAAAAGCAAAACAACATGGAAATAGAAGAAGGACCAGCACACTCTTTCCATGACAAAAAGGCTATGGGCAGCAGAAAATTCCACAGAACAGATGGTACAGTGGTAGCTAACATGGGCTGTCATTGCTTTTGACCAGGGTTCACACCCCAGCTGGGGAAAATCGATTTTTATATTCTTTTCCATTTTTTTCTAATTTAAACAAATGAAAGCTGTCCCTTTGTAAATCATCCCCTAGAAGTGTATGAGAGATTTGGGGCCTCTCTAGTCAAGCAAATGCATGTCAGACATTGGTGACATGCTGTGGCATGTGGAAGGGGGCAAGGTTTGCTATGAAAGAAATCCCTTATTTTGTGGAATGAGAATTTGGGGATGATTGGGTAAGAAAAAGAAATGCATGGGGTAAGAGCCAGAGTGAAAGAAAGGAAGGGCTATTTGTGTTTAAAATATGAAAATCAAGAGTGGATTTGTGGCATGTAAAAGCAAAACAACAGGGAAATAGAAGAAGGACCTGCACACTCTTTCTATGAGAAAAAGGCTATGGGCAGCAGATCTACTCAGCAAACCTCATGGTACAGTGGTAGCTAACATTGCTTTTGACCAGGGTTGAAACCCCAGCTGGGAAAAATCCATTTTTATATTCTTTTCCATTTTTTTCTAATTTAAACAAATGAAAGCTGTCCCTTTGTAAATCACCCCTAGAAGTGTATGGGAGATTTGGGGCCTCTTTAGTCAAGCCAATGCATGTCAGACATTGGTGACATGCTGTGGCATGTGGAAGGGGGCAAGGTTTGCTATGAAAGAAATCCCTTATTTTGTGGAATGAGAATTTGGGGATGATTGGGTAAGAAAAAGAAATGCATGGGGCAAGAGCCAGAGTGAAAGAAAGGAAGGGCTATTTGTGTTTAAAATATGAAAATCAAGAGTGGATTTGTGGCATGTAAAAAGCAAAACAACATGGAAATAGAAGAAGGACCAGCACACTCTTTCCATGACAAAAAGGCTATGGGCAGCAGAAAATTCCACAGAACAGATGGTACAGTGGTAGCTAACATGGGCTGTCATTGCTTTTGACCAGGGTTCAAACCCCAGCTGGGGAAAATCGATTTTTATATCCTTTTCCATTTTTTTCTAATTTAAACAAATGAAAGCTGTTCCTTTGTAAATCATCCCCTAGAAGTGTATGAGAGATTTGGGGCCTCTCTAGTCAAGCAAATGCATGTCAGACATTGGTGACATGCTGTGGCATGTGGAAGGGGGGCAAGGTTTGCTATGAAAGAAATCCCTTATTTTGTGGAATGAGAATTTGGGGATGATTGGGTAAGAAAAAGAAATGCATGGGGCAAGTGCCAGAGTAAAAGAAAGGAAGGGCTATTTGTGTTTAAAATATGAAAATCAAGAGTGGATTTGTGGCATGTAAAAGCAAAACAACATGGAAATAGAAGAAGGACCAGCACACTCTTTCCATGACAAAAAGGCTATGGGCAGCAGATTTACTCAGCAGTCCTGATGGTACAGTGGTAGCTAACATGGGGTATCATTGCTTTTGACCAGGGTTCAAACTCCAGCTGGGGAAAATCCATTTTTATATTCTTTTCCATTTTTTTCTAATTTAAACAAATGAAAGCTGTCCCTTTGTAAATCACCCCTAGAAGTGTATGAGAGATTTGGGGCCTCTCTAGTCAAGCAAATGCATGTCAGACATTGGTGACATGCTGTGGCATGTGGAAGGGGGCAATGTTTGCTATGAAAGAAATCCCTTATTTTGTGGAATGAGAATTTGGGGATGATTGGGTAAGAAAAAGAAATGCATGGGGTAAGAGCCAGAGTGAAAGAAAGGAAGGGCTATTTGTGTTTAAAATATGAAAATCAAGAGTGGATTTGTGGCATGTAAAAGCAAAACAACATGGAAATAGAAGAAGGACCTGCACACTCTTTCCATGACAAAAAGGCTGTGGGCTCCTACATCAATACAGCAAAGCAGATGGTGTAGTGGTAGCTAACAGGGGCAATGAATGATTTTTGACAAGGGTTCAAGGCCCATAACTTATGTATTTGGAATTTTTTATTATGTTTTTGTTAATTCAACCCAGATGGAAGATATATATTTTAAAAAAATCCACTAGCACTTCTGCAGGGTTTATAACACAACTATAGCTCAAATAACATATCCACAAAATGTGGCACGCTGTGGCATATGTCATGGCATATGCCACATGCCAGACTTGGGCTCCAACCCCTTCTCCCCGCAGCAGCCAGCGACACGCACCGGGCCGTGTTTACATGCCATGTGTCCAGGGGGCGTGGGCGGGACGTAACTGGCAGACAGTGGGATGGGAGTCGCATAGTGCGTAGCGCTGTCATGGTTGCCGTAGAGAGTTTGTTGTCTTTGGTGTGTAGGGCCTCCGAGACACAACGCAGCTGGTTGTTAATGGCGAACAAGGGCTGAAGTTAGTTGCTTGGTAATATCATGCAATTTCTTACTTGGTCTATTTCCTGTACTCGCACATTTCTCCTCTGTACAAGAAACAGCCCAGAAAACATCGGATTACTTGTTTATCACCAATGTGGCACCTTTAAATATTATTTATTTGAAAGTTTATATGCTCTGACACTGCAACAGGGATGAGACCCGTTTCGAGGCCCCCTTTAAAAAACTGTCGGTGCTCAGCACTGCTGAGACCCGGCCCACTTAAAGCCCTGGTGTTCCGTTATTTGAGCTAATTTAAAGTGGTCAACTGCGTGAAGCTGTAAGGAAGTAACTGTCGCCCGGTTTAACATTTGCCTTGAATGTATCAGCCAGGTTGGATGGTGGGAGCGGGAGGGGTTACGATGTTTGCATTGCTGTCAACTTCCCCCATGCCACAAGTGAAGTTTAGCCAGTCGTGTGTTTTTCCATTAATCTAGCTTTAAGCTGCTGGGACTTGCAGTTTTATGTCCCAACAGCTGCTTCATTGCCTATTTAACCCATCGGGCACTTCCCCCAGGGGCTGGAGTCATTCGAGGCAGTTTTTGGAAGGCCCACGCCTGCTGCTGGGCGTTCAATATCACTCTCAACCTCCTCGGGGTTTAATGCAACAGGCACCGTAGGGACATTGGGGCGGGAGAGTTTGTTGGGGTAGAGAGGGAGAAAAATAAATAAAAGTAGCCGGGCTTGCTTAAAATTTTTTGATAGGGCTGCTTATGATTTCCAGACCTGCCCTGTTTCCCAATTATTGGTCTGAAGGCCTACAGTTCCCAGAATACTTAGTGCAGTTGACTGAAACATCAGGACTGGAAACCACCCTTGTGACATGGCGCCAGTTGACACACCTGGACGGCGTACGCGTGTACTGTTTACACACACATTTGGAACTGTGAAAGGAAAACAAACGGACCGCGCCTACTGTGTACTCGGCACTGTTGACATGCAAGAGATCAGCTGTCCTCCGAGTCCCCAGTCACGCCCCTCCCTCCCCACTGCCCTGCCTCAGGAGGCTCCCACTTTCCTGCACGCATGGTAGGGTCGGGTAGCGCCTGCTCTGCGCGCCTCTTGTATCCACTGTAGTCCATGGTGACATCGCCCTTGGGGGCGGCGAGAGTGAGCAAAAAATATAAGAGCGGCGGATGCACATAAAAAACATTTATTTTGAAAACAATAAAAGTAAATCAACCAGAAAGCTCGTCCCCGTAGACTGGTGAGATGGACGCCGTTCTAATTTTCTCTGTGGCGGGATGTAATCTAGCAGCTCGGCTTTTCAAGCGTCATATTCAAACAGATGCAAATTTCTCGGAGTACTTGATCCTTCAATGCCTTCTCTAAACCCACAAAGCATAGGTTGTTACGCCTCGCCCTGTTTTCTGCATCATCGACGCACCACTGGAGGTCTTTGTTCGAGGCTTGAAGGTCTGCCATCCCCTCGCAGGGATCCTGAAGCGAATCCTCGGCCTCACCCAGCCGGGTCTCTGATTCCGTGACTCTGGCGGCTAGGTTGCGTAGGTCCTGCCTCAAGAGCGTCACCTCCATGCCCACTTCTCCTATTTTCCCTTCCAGTGCCGTCCTGGAGGATTGGATCGCCTGGAGAAGAGTATCTGTGTCGGTACGACTAGTCAGTCGATCTTCCGGGGGGGGAGTGATTACCTTGGTGTAACGGTCCATTTTCCCCTGGCGCAGTGGCTTCGGGTCTTTGTCCTTGCCCATGGTCGGGAGCGCAGTGATGAGCCACAGGAAGAGTCGTGGACAAGCAAGGTCTGACCACATACGTGGCAAGGGAGGTCCCCTCTCACTCCTGCGGTGGGGCAACCTTCAAGCGCGGCCCCGATCAGCAGGGCGTCGCGTCACTCGCACGTCTCTCCGCCCCAGCCCAGGCGAAGCAGCAGTAGCCCCTCCGGCGTGAATATGTGACGTTACACCGCGAGCAAATACCAAGCGGTAGGTAACAACGCGGTCGTTACATCGTCCGCGTTGTTACCACGCATGGCATTACATCGCAAGTCGTTTCAACGACTTGCGCTAGATGGCGCGCTGGACTTAGGAATAGTATAAATTACTATTCGTACTCCAGTTATCGCAACAGCAGGGAAGGTGTTGGATTTAAAATGCAACACATTCCCTGGTGTTGCGCGCCATCTAGCGCAAGTCGTTGAAACGACTTGCGATGTAATGCCATGCGTGGTAACAACGCGGACAATGTAACGTCCGCGTTGTTATCTACCCACGTGGTATTACCAGCGTTGTAAACGCTGTCTCCCGTCCGGCGTGCTCAGGGACTCGGGGCCCACAACTGGTGGAGAGGGAAGGGGGACAATCCAGCCTGGCACGGTAGGCCCACTCCGATGGGGGAAAAGCACTCCGCTGCTACAGGGGGATAGAAGGTTCAGAACGAGCAGAACGGCCCCGGCTAAGCGTGGATCCCCGCACCGCTAGCTCTTAATCAAAAGGGCAGCAGGGAGGCTCTGCCCCTCCAGGGCGCCGCAGCCACAGCAAGGTAATTTCAGCCCCCTACCGCGTAGCCAGCGCGGGGAGGCAGTCATCCGTAGGCACACGCGGGCTCCAAGGCCCCACAGGATCAAAGTCCTTGCCCCAGTCCGCCGCACCGGGCCCCACAGGGCAGCAAAGGTGGAGGGCGTAACTCGCCTGAAGCCCGACTTGGCCCAACCCCAGCGTTGCTCAGGGGGGGTGAGGGCACAGCCCCGAGGCGCGGGTGATCCCGCCGCATCAGCTGCAGCCGCCTGGGTCCCCAAAGCGGTCATTCACTTAGGGCCAGCCTGAGGACCTCCGTCTTCATCTGTGTCTGCCTCCGATCAGGCCCCTCGTGCGGCGCGGCCACCCGCGGCAGCCGCCTCACCTTTTTCTCCGGTCTGGGGTGCCGTCAGTCAGCTCACGCAACCGCCGCCAGACTGCGCGGCAGCGGGGGCGTCGTCCTCCAGGAGCCGGCGGCAGGGAGTCCCACGTCCCCAGGGGTGCGCCGCGGTCCCGCAGGGTTAGCCGAGCCGCCTCAGCTCCGAGCAGGCGCCATTTTGGCGAGGCGTCCGCGGAGCCTTTCAGAGCCAACAACAGCTTCTCGGAGGCCGATTTTCCTCCCGGTTGCCCCCACAAGCATCGCCGGGGTGTCTGCATCCCTTCTGGAGCAAGTACAGTTGTCGTCCGAGCCTTCGGACTGCCGGATAAATGTTCGGATGAAGCTTTCGGCCGGAACGCAGCAAAAGCACGTCTTAAGTTAAGCGGCCATGCTGTTGGCCACGCCCCTCTATTTAACTTTCTTGATAGAAAACGACCAGCAGAGGTCAGTAAAATACCAGAATCACTTTAGCATTCTCTAGATTCCAGTCCATAGAAATTGTCTTCCACGAGCACCCGTCGACAATAATATTTTTTTCAAATCTTGTATTTTCAGTGATATGACCACCGAAGGCCCTGATTTTATATTAAAAACAGAGCTTTGGACTATACCATTTCCCACTGAAAGGCAATATTTCTCTCCATGTGTTCCCATACCTGGCGTGTCACGCAGTTTGGTGCTTACTTTTTCCTCCATGTTAAAGAACAGTAGATGTTTCAGCACCCAGGCTAATGTGCTGCATAGCTAAATACATATAAGATCCCAAAGGCGAGACCGATTGCATTGCAAATACTTGAGGACTTGTTTATTCCATTACAAATAGACTACAAATCAAAGAATTTAAAGAAAAACGTGAGCTGGAGCAACATATTATGCATGGATCTAGGAAACCTTGCAGCAATGCTGGTGTCACAAAGAGCAGAGACAAGAGGAACAGGGTTTGATAGTCATCACACACACACACACACACACACACACCCACACACACACACACACACACAAACACACACACACTTTTTCTGAAAGCTGTTCCAAAGAAGTTGACATACTACTATAGTAAATGTGTTCTTGGTTACTTTTTGGTCACAAGCAGTCTACATTTTAAATTACTTCACAATAAGGCACTTGATGTAGAAATCAATGTGAACAAACAAATTCCAAGGATAACTATGAAGATTAATGCACTTGCTGAATAGATCTGTGTAAGGTCTAGTAACATGTTTCATTTATCATAAAATAGCATCAACTTCTCACCAGGTCCTTCCTCCACACTACAAGCAGAGCGCATGACCCCCGCAAATTATTTACACTTCAATAAGTATGCTGCAATGCATACCAAATTGTTACCCAAATGCATTATTGTGTACTGATTGAGTTTTTCTTGATGAGAAAACACTAAAAAAATATGAAATATGAAATAGCACTGAAGGTTAATATGCCTATCACAAAACAAAGGGTGTAATATGCAAGTATGTATTCTTGTATGACATATTTGTATTCTACATAGACGGCTCATTGGGTTACTACTTTTGTTGTGGAGATATTTGTTTTAGTAAGTGCGACCTAATAATGACTCAGACAATGTATCTGACATTATTACAATGCATACATATGTCTTGGTTTGGAAATGACAAAAATCTGCCCCAAATGAATAGTTTATCTCTTAAGTACTTATGGAGTGACAAGCTCTCTGTAAGATGCTCTGCAATCAACCGAAAAACTTTTTTTATGGATACAAATCAATGGCATTAGAAATGTGTTTTTTTAAGCAACTTCAAAGTTTGATATGCCCTATGTTACATTACTATCTTAATTTCATCCAGTTGACATTGAGACTCTAACCAAACTGATTTTGAGAATGAAATCTGGTTCTCTGCTAGAACCTTGACCTTTGCGCACTGATGAAGCAGATATTGTAACTTCAGCCCACTAATGACTTTACGGAAGTCCTCTCTCGATCAAGGTACCAGTTGGACTTGGCCCTCTCTGCATGGACACTCCCACAATGTTTTGCCTTCACCCCTCATATTTATTTAATTCATTTTTGTTGGCATTAGGACTGTGCTAACTAGTGTTAAAGTGCTTGTACTATCTCCCTAAAACATGATAGAATTGGCAAATTCCTGATTGGTACATTTAATTTATTTGTAAGTCCATAGTATATGGAACTACATGTATCCAGGAAATGCAAATTAAATTCTGTTAGTGGGCCTGCAGCGCCCATTGTGTCATCCATTAGAGTAGTGCTTTAAAACATGCCTCAGGCATACCATTGCAGTCTGTAGTTCAGTTTTAAACTTCCATTCTGACCAGGTAAAATAAACCTTTTGCCAGGCCTAAACCTTCCTTTTTTATTACATAGAAGTCATCCATAAGGTAGGCCCTAAAACGCCCATGAGACAGGGTGCATTGTACTGTGTTTTTAAGTTTTACATGTCCTGGTACTGAAAAACGACTAAATGTCTTTTCACTACTGTAAGGCCTATCTCTCTCACTGGATAAATTGGGTTACTTTATTACATTTCATAAATGGTAACCTTTGATTGAAAACAGGTAAGGATGTCAGATTTGGACTCACATGAATTGTAACTTAAATCCTTTTTTAATGGTAAAGTCAGATTTTAAGTCACTATTCTTAAAATGCCAATTTTAGAAAGTTAGCATTTCTTGTCCTAACCATTTGGTCTCTGCTACCAGTGTCCTGGGTCACATGATTGCAAATAGCTTAGCTGTTGGGCTTTGTGAATTCCTCCCAGTGAGACAAATAGGAATTAGGTGTTTGCAGGTTGGGCCATCATGCCAGAATGGCTGGGTATGAAGCCGTTTTATTGCCTCACCTACACTTCAAATGGCTGCCACCATCACACACACATAAGAACCTGACAATAGCCTTTTTTCCACACCAAACTTCTTGAAGCCTTGGTAGGGTAACGGAAGAACCTTCTACAACCAGATGTGGGGATAGCATAGGAAATTACCCCACCTCAAAGGCTGGCACCGATAAAAATACTGGACCATCAGGACACCTCTTCAGTTCACCTCTGAACGATTGACAAACGTCAGAATTACTCCCTGGATCTCCAAATGACCACCCTGCTGCTTGAGGCCTGCCTTGGTCTCCAATAGAATGGCCTGCTGCTACCAGAGGACTGCTCTGCTGCTAGAGGCCTGCTTTGCTCCCCAGAGGACTGCCCTTCTACTAGAGGCCTGTGTTGTTGCTTGAAAGGAGAACTGGACCATTTCCTTAAACACAGGACCACCAGACATGACTCCAAGGGATAGTTAACTGGGCTCCTGTGTAAACTACAAGGGAATAACAAGCTTTAGAGATCTGGAACCCTGCATGTGGTCTCAACTCGGTCGAGTCCTAACCGTCCCATGTGGTAGCCCCCAGGGCCTGCATCCTTGGAAGTGGTGTTAGAGGTGCTGCTCCTCCCTAAAACTTGGCATGTTGAAACATTTTCACCAATAAGTGCCAGAAGAACCAACAGAAGACCAGGAGCTACCTGACAGTTGATCCACACAAGGTGCATTGCCAGTTGGTCTGACTTTGCGGTAGCTCTTGCTACGTTCTCCGCAGCAGCAAATCCTGTTTACCAGGACCTCTCAGCGATGGTTTCTGGCTTTGTGGAGCCCGTTTTTGGCTACAGCTTGTAGCTTTTTCCTGCTGGAGGTTTTCGACTTCCAAAAAGTTGTCTAAGTTATGAGGTAAAAATGTTCACTAGGTTCCACGGTGACCAGCTCCCCATCAATGATAACATACTCCTAGGCCTGGAAATCCAGCCTCTTCTTCCCAGAGCTTTTTCCTGCTATTTATTGACAATGGCTTCACTGAGACTTCATCCAGGGCTCCCCGGTGATGATGTCTCCTCTTTGGACACAGCCTACTGCCCTGCCCTGCAGAACCTACCTTCTCCTGGACTTTTCTTCAAAATGTCATGTCAGTTCAAAAGGGAGCCACAACCAGGCCCAATCCACCTTCTGACTCATGCTTCATCGCGGTCAACCTAAACTTTTGACTTTGTCTGGTCTTGCTCAACCAGATACCCGGGGTTGGCATTTTTTAAATCTTTTAGCCACTAGATGTCACTGAAACCTTTAAAACATCACAATTCCGGTTGTACTGATTGGATTTAACTTGTTTTGGTGTTATTTTATTTATTAAAATGTATCTAATCTCTCTAAAGTGGGTTGGGAGTTTTCTTGGGTTATGTTTTAAATGTATTACTTTTTTGTGTGTTGCATGAATACTTTACTCAGTGCCTCTAAGTTAAGCCTGAAAGCTTTTGTGCCAAGCAACCAGAGGGTTAGGCACAGGTTAATTCAGTGAATGTTGTGGTTCACCCTGACAAGGATTATGGTTGTTGCTTGATTAGGATTTCACCCTCCCCCCCCAACCAATAATCCATTTGCTTACAGTTTTGTAACGCAGTATTTTAAAAATACATTCTTCTACGGTGATAACCTGTCCATGTTCTTACAATAAAATATATTCTTCATTACAACTTGAAGCCAACATGCTTCTACCACACTTTAGACTGTCTTTATTAAGTCTTTTGCTTAATTATTTTCTATTAATTTTATGCATAAGGTTACAGCCTAAAATTCGATAACTTTAATTTCTCCAGCAAACATGTTCTAAATTCTCTGGTTTAAACTATTACAGGTAGGGCTCCTGGTTTATGACATTTATTGTTTTGACATTTATTTATACGTATTTATCTATAATTGCTTTTTGCTAAATTTATCTATATTTATCCATATTTTTGTTTTAGTGTAAAAAATGAAGCTGCAATGGATATGTTTCCACGTTTAATCACCAAATGTTTACTCGTGTTTGAATGTCCAATGTGTTTTAGCCTTTAAAATAAATATAGACAGGAAAATAGATGTTTTTCAGTCTGTATTTATGTGTAAAAATCAGTAGAAACAGAAATCTGGGTTCATCATAATTGAGGCTTGCACTATAGAAACAAACATGTGTAATATAGGTCTCAAACAGAAGCAACAATAAGTTCCCCATGTTTTTTTTCCCACTGCATCCACCAATATAGTCTACACATTCCGACATACATCCTGTTGCGTTTTTTTTTTTTTTACAAGCCTGCTATTTTACGCCATGATGTCAGTGTGACTGTATTGGGGGGGAATATGGCGGCCAGCTAGCGAGCGCGGCCACGAGCTCCGACGGGCGATACCGAAGCTATGGACTGACTTAATATTAATTTTATATTAATTCATCTCACGTACCTCAGCTTATGGCCTTTTCTCTCCGTGATATTGTGAGGATTGATTTTGGCGCCTCCGACGCATACGACGCTGTTCGGGAGTGCCTGGCTGTTCCGCCCGGGGTCGGCTCCCCACTGCTGCGCGCGGCGTATCAGCTGTGGAGAGGCCGGCGGGCGGTGGCGCGTTTGGGCTTCCGGGTTGCCGGGGCTGCAGGGGTTGCAAGAGAGGTCGGTTGCGGGAGCCTGGGCCAGCGGATAAAGGACTACAAGGACCATAAGGAGGTGAGGGGGACCGAGGGGGTGAGACTTTTGGAAGGAGAGAAGAGCCCAGCTTTCCCACAATTTAAACAGGTCAAATTCTCTCAGGAGGTGGGAGTCATAATAACCATATGACCTCAAAGAAAGGCAGCAGAGGACCCCCCAGGAAGAAAAAGAGTCTCCAGAAACTAGGTGACTCAGGTGTACAAAGAAAAGGCGTAGAGGTAGCAGGAAAGGAACAATCAAGCACTGATACAACCATTAATCTCCCAGAGATTAACTCTGTAACTGAAACTGTTGTGACTCATAAAAACAGATACTCTCTACGAAATATAGAGGTTGCACGCTTATTAGCCCTTGGGAGAGGGGGAACTAAATAGGGATAAAGGTTTAAATTCAACACTATTTTCTCCCCCCTTGGTAGCACAAACCAAGATTGCGTCACAACGGTTAGACAACATTGGAAGACCGGAGAGGGTGCCAAGAAAAAATAAAACTCATTTGGGGAAAACTAGAGTCACACCATCATTAAGGTCTTATTTTAAAATAAAAGAAACAGAGCCTCTAAACAAAAATCCCTCTCCAGACCCCAAAACAGCCAAAGTGGTTATGGCCACAATGATGTCCCCGGGGGTTCAGCTAACACAGCCAGGGTCTTTGACTGATCTCCCCATGTCCATTAGATATACTGCTCTATTGGAGGACGATGCAGGTGTGGGGGTGGGTGTGCCCCCAATGCATACTCCCCTGGAAAATGTAACAGTTCCCAGTGATCGGGGGCCAAACGCACAGGCTCCAGATATGGGACTGATGTTAATATCACTTTCAAAGGAGATTAAAGAAAAGTTTGCGATCTCTGAGAACAACCAAGCTAAAATTCAGGAATCTTGTGAGAGTTTGGATGCTAAAATGGCAGATATTACAGCAAGGCTAACAGTAATAGAGATTGGGGGGTTGCAGGAGGAGGTTAAGGCCAATCATAGGGAAATTCAAACTCTAATAAGCAATGAAAGGGAGATCAGAGACAAGCTTGAGGCACTAGAAAATAACTCAAGGCAAAATAATTTGAGGTTGTTAAATGTTCCGGAAGGACTGGAAAGGGGAAATCTGAAAGACTTTGTGGTAAGCATCCTTAAAGAGTCAATGCCGGAATTTCAGACCTGGGACCTGGACCAGGATATACAAAGAGTACATAGAGATCTGTTTAGACGGGATCCAAAAAGGGACAAACCAAGGAAAATTCTACTAAATTTCCGCACTTATGTCATCAAAGAGGCAATTCTCTCGGCTGCCCTCAAGGTAAAAAGCTTTCAGAAAGACGACTGGTCTTACACTATCAGATCAGACATAGCGAGAACAACACAAAATCGTCAGTGGGAACTTGAAAAATACATCCAAACCTTGAAATCACAGGGGCAACAGCCCAGCTAAAATTCCAGGCTACCTTAAAAGTTATGTGGAGAAATAAAATGCACAACATCAGGGAGGTCTCGGAAGCCAAGAATTTGATTACTCAGATCAATGCACAAAAATAGGTACATGAATAGGTACATAAAATTGGTCGGAGCGTCGGAGCATCAAGGGTGAATGTGTTACCCCATTTGGATTAAGGGAGGGTTCCCCAGGGCTGGTGGGTGGGGGGGTCAAAGGTCAAGGGTTGCACACTTGCATTTGTAATTATGAGCACTGGGTAGGGAGCATTAGGGAAAAAAAATGTAAAAAAATTATCCTCATACATGACATTAGCCAGCATACTAGAAGGAGGCAACCAGGGGGCAAGGAAGAAATAGGAGATGCATAATCAGCAAATCAGAATATTATCTTGGAATTGCCTCAGGGTGCATAGGAGAAGGAGGAAGGTCTTAGAATTAATTAAGCTCTCCAAAAATCACATAATAATATTACAGGAGACGCATCTTCGACAAGAAGAATGGGACGAGATTCTTAAATCAAACAAGTGGATAATACAGTCGGTATGCACTAATCAATCATGTAACGTCAAAGGAGGAGCCGTACTATTTAAAAAAATCAGCAAATGCTAAAATAGAGAGCTTCATGGTGGACAGAGGGGGTAGATGGGTAATAGTTAACATAAAAATCGACAAGTTAGGATACACATTGGTAGGATATTATGGTCCCAATGTGGATGACACGTCCCCCTTAGTGAGCTATATAGGCTCCTTTTAGATGCTAAGTATAATATTATCATTGGGGGGAGGGATTTCAATATTCTGATGAATCCCGCCCTGGATAGATCCTCAACAAAGTACACAGTTAATGCCCCAAACATGAGAAAGAGCGTACAGCAGATTGTCAAGAATCTCGGCTTGTTAGATATTTGGAGACTCAAAGCGGGTACTAGGAAAGAGTTTACGTATCAAAATAAGAAGTATTCGCATGCCTCCAGAATAGATTTATTTCTTGTGGACGTAAGATTGAGTAAAAACATTCTTACGGTCACGTATCAACCAGAACACCTTTCAGACCATGCGGCAGTGAGGTTAGTAATCTCCATGGAAAAACAACAAACCGAGTATAGATGGACATTAGATAGAACACTTTTGGGGAAACAGGAGGTAGTAGATGCCCTAAAAAAGGATGTGGTCCTAGACTTGTGTTAAATCTTAGTTGTCTAAAGCATCATACGGTACATGTATAGTCTAAATCAAAGATGTACCATTAATTCATTTAAAGAGCATTCAAGTATATCCTCAAAAATCCAAACAAGGCACACACTATTGCTTTATAGGTGACTCTTATTTTATTCGGTCACTTTTCATAACATATTATCATCATATTCAATATTCAAGATAGAGAAATGGTTGCTCCAAGGGAAAATGTGAAGAAAGAAAGTGCTCGTGAAGTAAGATAGAATATGCAAGAGGGGGATCCAATCAAGCAAAACAATGGTTCATCATTTTATATACATTACAATCTCATTAGCAAAACTGGTCGTGATTCATGATGGCACCAGTTCTACATAGGGGCCTGTCCAATGATTAATTCATGGTTGTTCTTTTTGTTCTTTCACAAAAGTTTAGCAAACAACGTTTGTCTGTAAGCGGGTAGGACTGGGATAATATCGAGTACAGGCCCCGGGCGGGGGAAAGTGTCGACGTTTCGACCCTAGTGCAATGAGGGCAGTTTGTATCCTCTGCAAGCGGGTCTTCCTCAGGACAGAAAGGAGGGATGGGGGGAGTCTACTCGAGCAGACCCGCTGGATTCTCCCGGGCTGTGTAAAGATGATTCATTAAGACGCCGTGGGTGATTTTTCTCACCCATTAATTTGAAATTATACTGCTGATATCAAGCTGCAATTCTATTGCGGACCTTAATATCCATGCCTAGGGGCGGCACCTTAATTGTGCATCACCCATGATCAGTTGCTCCCCCCATCCCTCCTTTCTGTCCTGAGGAAGACCCGCTTGCAGAGGATACAAACTGCCCTCATTGCAATAGGGTCGAAACGTCGACACTTTCCCCCGCCCGGGGCCTGTACTCGATATTATCCCAGTCCTACCCGCTATGGGAGTCCTTCCGAACCGAGTCTGTAACCATGTGGTTGCATCGTACTCGCTCGGTTGGACTCGCACAGCGCGTCTCGCTTGGAAAGCCCTCCGGATTCGAGTCGTATGGAGGGCTTTCCTAGCGAGATCGGAATCGGGCCCTAAGTCTCCCTTAACTGTTATAATGATTGACGCGGCCAAAGCTTTTGATCGAGTTAGCTGGCCTTACTTATATGGAGTCATTGCACAAAATGGCTTAGGCAGCAACTTTTTGAAAGCCATACGATCAATATATGACGAGCCAACAGCAAGGTTAGTGGTAAATGGGTCGTTTCCATCTAAGATTATGATAGGACGTGGCACCAGACAGGGGTGCCCTTTGTCACTACTACTCTTTAATTTGTATATAGAGCCCCTCGCCAGGAGAATCAGGTCAGAAAATGGGATTCCGCCCTTTAGATATCTAGATTGGGCAAAAAAGGAAGCATTATATGCTGATGATCTGTTAATTTATACATCCAATCGGGAGGCATCATTACCTCTTATAATGGAAACAACTGAAGCTTTTGGGAAAATCTCTGGATAGTTAGTAAATAAGGACAAAACGGAGACAATGACATAGAATGGCCTAGCGAACTCTCCATTACAAAAGCCAGAGATCAGATATCTTGGTATAAGAATAGTCAAGGATCTGGATAAGATGGCTTTTATTAATTTTAATAGAATTTATCTGGAAACTAAAAAGCTTTTGGAATCATGGATGTATCTACCTTTATCAATTCTGGGTAGAGCAAATCTGGTTAAGATGATGATCCTCCCCAAATTTACTTTTATCTTTAATACCTTACCGCTACACTTTAAGACCGAATGGTTTAGGAAATTGCAAGGAGACTTGAGCAGCTTTTATGGATAAAATATAGCGGTGCGAATAGCCTGGAAAAAATTGCGCAAAAAGAAAATTGACGGTCGGATAGCATTACCAGATTTTCAATTGTATCATTGGGCTTTTTTCTAAAAAACACCAGACATCTCCTAATGGACAATACGCAAAGTATTCCCCCTCATCTACGGGTGGTGAGAAAGAATCTCCCGGATGAAGGAAACTCCTTCTTATTTAAGTACGGCCACCCCAAATTTTTTAAGAAAATCAAGTTTAAGGTGCTACTAGCAGCCTGTAAAGTATGGGTCCAAGTTAAACGGATCTTGGGAATACCTTACCATAGTTGCAATGCCCCGATCTGGAATTCACCAGGCACTCCTGACTGTCTTTTGGATGCCTTGGCCTTGCCTTTATTAACAGCGGGACCGACAAAATGGGGACAGCTTTTTGATCAAGGCTCACAGATATCATGGGATATATTAGCAGCAAAAACCAACTTCTCACTATCAAGATTCAAACATCTTCAATTAACAAGGTGGTCACATAATCAGCCACAAATTAGCATGGAAACAGAATGGGAGGGCGAGTTAGTGAAAGAGCAAAGCTATGTGAAGGAGATATCCAAATGGTATTGGATGTTGGTGGAAACAGAGGATCGCACCCTAAAGGCACCAGAGGAGATATGGAGGACGGACATGCCGGAGTCAGACATACAAAGTTTATGGCAAGTATCAATGGCTACACTTTGGCTAACAGTTAGATCTGCATCATTGAGGAGGAACCATCTTTTTACTCTATACAGAGAGTATTGGTCTCCAAAGAAGCTATCTAAGATGGGTGGAAGCATGAGAAGACAATGCCCCGAGTGTATGCTGAAAAATGCGGATGATGTCCATCTGCTATGGCAGTGTCCAGTAATCCAACTCTTCTGGCACGAGGTAGGTGATTTTGTGTCTAAAATGTTTGGGGCCAAAAGAGAGGTAAGCCTTGAGCTGGTTATATTTGGGATCACACTTAGGGGTGGGAGAAATTATCCATTGAAGAAATCGCAGGCCCACCTCCTGTATGTAATAATAATAATTCCATGCAGGGAAATTTGCACGAAATGGATAGTTCAGAATGCACCATCACTTCATGAGTGGATCGCATATGGTAGATATACTAGCAGGTTGGATTGTATAAAGGGATCTGTCAAAAGGTTAAGAATGTGGGATCCATTACAGGATATACAGGACATACAGGTATAACCTACTTAAGGGAAAATACATTACTTGAATACTCATCTGAAATACTCTTAATGGTCCAATGATTAAGACACATCTCAACTATGAAGGAGAATGGTGTTGTCGAGCAAATCTCCATCATGTATAGTTCGAAGAAGGCCCAAATGTTTTTCAAGGACTAAGCTATTTCTTGAATATTCGACCCAGTTAGACCCGCTTACAGCTTAGATCTTGGGCTTGTGTCATGTATGAGGACTAAAAAAAAAAAAAAAAGCCTGCTATTTTACGATCAGTCTATGTATCAACTAACCTGCTAGTGGTCCCCATGTATCTCTGGGTCTTGAGGCCTGAGTTTCCATTTCAGCAAACAGTTACAGTTGTTCATTGTGACAGCTTAGCTCTTTACGCCAGTTTTCACTAGCTGGTGCACATTCTCTGCTCCAGCATTACGCTATTTTTATCTTTGCTATCTGGAACACTAGTGTGGTTAGTTTCCACTTCCCAGGACGGATGTACATAACTAGTCCAAGTATATATATTTTAGGCCCAGGAGTTACTTTTTCCTTAATCATATCGGCAGTAGCAGTGGCAACCTCTTCCCAATATTCATTATCGGGAGGGCCGGATCAAGCAAGATGCAGTAAGTCCGCTTCCTCTGCAGCGTAGTGGGCGCAGCATGAGTAAGTGCGGAGCCCTCTTTGCATTAAACTGTAAGGTGTGTGGTAAAATTAATGAAGAGCTTTAAATGAATGACACAAGGACTACTACAAACAGCAGAACCTCCATCCCTCTGTTATCTGTTCTTGCAGATCAGTATTCCATTTGACACTTGCTGAGGCTATAAGGATTAGGGCAGTTAACAGAAGAGGGTTTGAAGTGTTGGCATTTTGCTCGGGTATGTGGAAAATGCTACTATACATGCCCCTTGGAGCCAACAATAGGTGAATATCTCTTCAGCAAAGGCACATTGCTCTCTGATAGGTCCTCTAACAATACAAAAACGCCATTGAAAATGAACTCTCAATTGTGTAAAGCATCCATCCTTCTCTTACTTGTGAGACACATATTGGGGTGGTGCTTGAGGGGTATGTTTGGCTAGTACAGTGTTGTCGACTCAGCTCTGTTGGCTAACTTCAACCATGCTGTCATGGTGCACACCACTGGGTATATCTCTGTTCGTGAACATGCTGCTGTGTGATACAGCACAGCTTGTAGGGCAGGGGGTCGCACTGTCCTTTTCAACAGCCAGGTTGGGGAGCCATGCTGTTGGGTGGTACCAGTGATAAGCGTTCTGCTGCACCTGGGAACAAAGATAATAAAGCTCTAGATCTGGTGCTGCGAACCACCCATGCTTGCATGGTAGTGTCAGTACTGCCCATGTGATACTGGGACTCTTTCCCACTCATGCTAGCTTTATCATTAGTGAGTGCAGTGTGCAAAAAGTTGCTCTAGGAATCACTAGTGATATGCTATTAAAGTGATATTAAAATGATTGTTTTGCCCAGATTTTTGTAAGAATTATGGCGCCAACAAGTGGGAGGGTGATACAGGCTCCACCTGAATCTCCTGTCTTGAGATGGCCACACCATAGTTGTCTCACAGATTTCACATCTATCCCTACTTTTTGTTATACCTAGATTTTTAACGGAGTCATCCACCCATCTTAGTTCTTATTCTATTGTGAAATCCTCAGGTGCTGGGGTGAGAAGGAAGATCATTGACTTATCCCAATTCATGCAGAGGCCCAACCGGTGGCAAAGTCCAACATATTCTTATAACCGCCACTAAGTGCTCTTGTGGGTTTTTTTTAATTTATGACCATGTTGTCAGCATACATAGATGCAATGAGGTGACATTTCATACAATTAAGTTTGCAATGTGGATAGCACTGACGCAGTCTGCTAGGCAGAGACTCCAGTGGTACTGCAAATAAAATTGGTGACAGGGGGCCCCCTTGCCTGATTCCTCTTGTTTTTTGCATTTTGTGCCTTTGGCCAGAGGATCTGCCATTCACTCTGATTCACGCAAATGGGCAGACATGTAGCAACCTTATCAAATCCACAAGCAGTAACAGCATACCTATCCTACTCAGGATCCTCAGCATGTGGTGTCATTCAAGCGCACTGAATACCTTGATGGAATCTAGCAATCCCGCCACTACTGTGGTTTCAGGTCACGGCTTATGCAATAGGGCAAAGATTGTGTGTCGGATATGTGAGGTAGACCTATTGGGGACAAAGCCAGATTAGTGTAGTCTGACTAGGTTCGTAAGCATTGGGAGGATCCTAGTGCCCTTAACTTTGGCTAGTATTATAGTGCAAGGTATTGGTAAGCGACAACAGCCTATAGGATTCACATTATGTGGGGTCCATACCAGGCTTTAATATTGTAATGAGCAAAGCCTTTCTCATAGTTGGGGAGCATATGTCATCCTTATGCTTCCTCATACACTGATAACAATACAGCATATTTCTTAGAGAACTCACCAAGCAGCTCATCGGTGCCAGGCGCCTTCCCACTGAGCAGGCCTTTAACTGCTTCGACTATCTCGTTAATAGTAATTGGTTGATTCAGGAACTCTCTGTGCCCATTACTCAGCCACACAACTGCAATCTCATTTACATATTATGTAAGCTGCGATTCAGAAGTCTGTGTATTAGAGGTGTATAATAAATGCTGATGTTATTTCCTCTGCCCCGCAAAAGATCTGCCCTTCTCTGTTCACAATATTTGTGATGAGGCCAACAGCCCAATGTTCTTTAAGCATTACTGCAAACGTCTTGCTCGGTCGTTCATCCTCCCTGTATCGCCAAGCTGTCATTGCTTTGCCCAGATGCCTACCCTCTCTCAGAGCAGTCTCATTTAATGCAGTTATTTTTAGAATGAAGTCTGTAAGTACAAGTCTGCAAGAAGTGGCAAAGTATGTAGCTTTAACATCCTGTAGAACACGTTACTTACCTTCGGTAACTATATATCTGTAAGAGACATAGATTAGTTATGGATTCCTCACCTTAGAATTACCCCCAGGCGTCAGACTGGATCCAGAGAATTTTTTTCTCAGCAGTACCCCTGCGTGTCGATAGGTGGCGTCGGTCGACTCCACGTTCGTCGTTGGCATCGTGGTCGCCGGAATGACGTTGTGGTATCTACTTAGACGCCGTCCTCGCGCGCTGACGTCAGTTCTTTACACGACATTCCACGCCAGAAGCGCAGAGCCATGCAAGACACTGACCACTGGTGCACGAAAACTAGGGCCCTGAAAAGGGAGTCCCTTGCTCTAGAAGTCAGTTCGCAGAACGGGGAGGATGGGTGGGGCGGTGAGGAATCCACAACTAATCTATGTCTCTTACAGATATATCTACCGAAGGTAAGTAACTTGTTCATCTGAAAGAGTCAATTAGTTATGGATTCCTCACCTTAGAATAGATACCCCAGCAATACCAACCCCGGAGGTGGGTCTGCGAACCAAGTTCACACCAGAAAGTCCTAGAGAACCGAACGGCCGAAGAAGCCGTCTCTCCGGACTTGGCTGTCCAGGCAGTAGTGTTTGGTAAACATGTTCAGTGAAGCCCACGTAGCTGCCTGGCAGATGTCATGAAGAGTGACTCCACGTACAAAAGCGTAGTAGCTGCCATTACCCTGGTGGAATGGGCAAGCAACCCAACTGGAGGTTCCTTTTTCGCCAAGGAATAGCAGATTTTTATACAAAGAACGACCCATCGAGAGATGGTCCGTTTTTGTACGGCCCGACCTTTCTTGGCGCCCACGTAGCCAACAAATAGTTGGTCATCCACCCGGAATTGTCTTGTGCGATCCAGATAGAAGGAAAGCGCAAGTTTTGGATCCAGACGATGGAGCCGCTCTTCCTCTTTAGAAGGATGCAGAGGCGGAAAGAAGGTGGGCAAAGTGATGGTCTGTCCTAGATGGAAAGAGGTAACCACTTTGGGAAGGAAAGAAGGCCTAGTGCGAAGGACAACCTTGTCCGGATGAACAGCCAGGAAAGGAGGTTTAGAAGAAAGGGCTTGAAGCTCACTCACCCTGCAAGCAGAGGTGATGGCAACCAAGAAGGCAGTTTTCAAAGTTAAAAGTCTGAGAGGACAATTATGTAGCGGTTCAAAGCGAGCGCAAATTAGATAAGTCAGAACCAAGTTCAAGTCCCACTGAGGCATTACGAAAGGAATAGGAGGGAAGAGATGAGTAATGCCCTTAAGGAATCTATTTACAATAGGGGACTTGAAAAGAGAAGGTTGATCAGGACGCCTAAGAAAGGCTGAAATGGCTGAGAGATAGCCCTTAGGAGTGCCCAGAGCAGAGCCCTGCTGGGCCAAAGAAAGGAGGAACAAGAGAACCTCAGAAAGAGGGGCGGAAAGGGGATCCACAGCCTTTGCTGTGCACCATGCCACAAATTTGTTCCATCTGCAGGCGTATACCGTTTTAGTGGAGGGACGCCTGGCTGCCAAGATAACTTTACAGACTTCGGGAGGAAGGTTGAAAGCCGTCAACTGCTGCCGCTCAATCTCCACGCAAGGAGGTGGCGGCTGGATAGGTTCGGGTGGAGGACCGTCCCCTGCTGCTGCGACAGAAGATCCTCCCGAAGAGGCAGTCTGATCGGAGGATCGATGGCCATGTGTAACAGCTCGGGATACCAGACTCTTCGTGCCCAATCCGTAGCCACAAGAATGACTTGGGCATGGTCGCGCTTGATCTTCTTCAGCACTCTGGGCAGAAGTGGTATAGGCGGAATGGCGCAAAGAAGACGGCAACTCCATTTGCGACGAAAAGCATCGCCTAGCGAGTGCCGCCTTGGAAATTCCAATGCGCAGAACTGCTGACATTGCGCGTTCTCTTCGGTGGCGAAAAGATCTTCCCAAGGCTCTCCCCACTGCAGAAAGAGACCTTGCACCACCTCCGAGTGAAGACACCGTTCATGATCCATCATGCACCTGCGGCTGAGTTCGTCCGCTCTGGCGGTCAGAGAACCTGCCAGGTGTTGAACCACCAGGGATATGCCCTGATGTTCCAGCCATGTCCAAAGGCGGAGAGCCTCTTGAAATAGGGTCCACGACCACACACCGCCCTGTTTGTTGCAGTACCACATGGCGGTGGTGTTGTCCGTGAACACCTGCACTACTCTTCCCCGGACAGAGGGAAGGAATGCCTTTAGTGCAAGACAAATCGCCCGAAGCTCCAGAAGGTTGATATGGAGCCCGGACTCCTCCGGAGACCAGAGGCCTCTGATCTCCGCCTCTCCCATGTGGCCGCCCCACCCGAGAAGTGGCACATCTGTCACCACTGTAAACTCTGGTTGGGGAAGGGAGAGGGATCTGTCATTGACCCAATCCTGGTTTGTGAGCCACCACTGCAATTGTCGAGCAGTGCCCTCCGAGATCTGGACGCAATCGGACAGATTCCCCTGATGCTGTGCCCACTGGAACTTCAGGTCCCACTGCAGAGCCCGTATATGCCATCTGGCATGATCCACCAGCAGGATGCAAGAGGCCATGAGGCCAAGCAGCCTCAGGGTTAGTCTGTTCAACACCCGGGATAGAGGCTGAAAAATCGGAATCATAGCCCGAACATCCCGGACTCGCTGCTCGGGAGGATAAACCCAAAACTGCGTTGTGTCCAGAACCGCTCCGATGAAAAGGAGCTTCTGAGAGGGTGTGACTTCGGCACGTTGATAGTGAACCCCAGCGAATGCAGGAGGTCCGCCGTAGTCTGGAGGTGGGAGACGACTGCCTGGGGCAAGCCCGCCTTCAACAGCCAGTCGTCGAAATAGGGGAAGACTGGTACCCCTGATCTGAGCAGATGAGCTGCGACCACAGCCAACACTTTCATGAACACCGGAGGGGCGCTGGTGAGGTCAAAGGGGAGCACGGTAAACTGAAAGTGCTCGTGGCCTACCGTGAACCGTTGGTAACTCTGGTGGGCAGACAGGACGGGGATGTGAAAATAAGTGTCCTGCAAGTCCAACGCTACCAACCAGTCTCCCGGGTCGATGCCAGACAGGACCGGAGCCAGTGTCAACATCTTGAACGTCTCCTTCCGGAGGAAGCGGTTGACGTTCCTGAGATCCAAGATAGGACGCAGGCCCTTGTCCTTCTTGGGCACCAGAAAGTAGTGGGAATAGCAACCACAACCTACTTCTGGGACAGGAACTCGCTCGATGGCTCCCTTGGCCAAGAGAGGCGTAACTTCCTGCTGGTGAAGGGCCAGGTGATCCTCTGACATGCGATGGAATTGAGGTGGCATGGATGGAGGGGTAGTCTCGAAGGGGAGGGAGTAGCCCCTTCGGACTATCTGCAAAACCCACCTGTCCGACGTGATGTTGAGTCAGTGGGGGAGGTGATGGCGAATCCTGCCACCCACTGGTGATTTATGGGCTTGAAAGGCTGGAGTAGGAGGGTTTGGAGGCTGCTGCAGAGGGGGCGCTAGTGGACTGGCCCACCCACTGGCCCCCTGACCCACGGCGGTGGGATCCACGTCCCCGGCCGTGCAGAGGCTGGACAGTTTGCGCAGGCCTGTGGCTCTGGGCGGAATGTGGCGGGTCACCCCTTCCGTAGCCACGAAAGGGGCGAAAAGCAGACTGCGCTGGACGGGAGGTGGAAGCGAGGCCTAGAGATCTGACCATAGACCTAGATTCCTTAAAGCTCTCAAGCGCGTTGTCTGCCTTGTCGCCAAACAGGCGACAGCCATCAAAGTGCATGTCCAAAAGCGTTGCTTGGACATCACACGAAAAGCCAGTAGACCTCAACCAGGTGTAGCGTCACAGTGCTACTGACGTGGAAATCGTCCTGTCCAGTGAGTCCGCGGTGTCCAGCCCACACCGAATGGTGAACTTCGCTGTGTCTCTCCCTTCGGCAACAGCACGGGAGAGCACGGCGCGGGCCTCCTCCGGGCACTGTGGCACCACCTGCGAATCCGTGTCCCACACTGAGTGGGAGTAATGGCCCAATAGACATGCAGTGTTCACCGACCGCAGTCCCAAGCTGGAGGAAGAAAACATCTTCTTCCCAAGGTGGTCCAGCTTCTTGGATTCCCTATCAGGTGGAGTGTTAGGGAATGCGCCTTTGGACATTGAGGCTTGGACTACCAAGCTCTCAGGGGTAGGATGGGAAGAGAGGAAAATGGGGTCGCCCGGGGAAGGGCGGTGGCGTTGGGCAAACATCCTGTCCACAGGAGCCCCTCTGTTGGGCTTGGACCAAGTGCCCAAAAGGAAGTCCATAAGGGCCTCATTAAACGGCAGCAAGGGCTCCGAAGAGGCTGCTGCCGGTTGAAGCACCTCTGTCAGGAGGTTAGTCCTGACCGCCACCGTAGGAAGCTCGAGGTTTAGGGCCTCGGCTGCCCTACGCAACACCACTGCGTAAGATGCACCCTCCTTCGTAGCCACGGTAGGGGGAGATAGCATGCCAAGGTCTGGGGAGGTGTCCAGACCACTGGCCTCACCCAACTCCTCTCTCCAGTCCGGTTCCTCCAACTGGTCTGCAAGAGGGTCCACAGACCCCTCCCAGTCCTCCTCACCCTCTCCTGAGAGCCACTCAGGATGGTAGGAAACATCAGGAGAGAACAGGGGTACAAAAGTACCGGTCGGCGCCGGTCCCGATGTCGGAACGGCTCTGTGTCCTCATTGAGGGGGAGGCCGGGGTCGACGCCGGCTGGGGACACAACCGGCGTCGGAGGCGGCGGGGGTGTCGTCACTGGATTCGGCGCCGGAGGAGGTGTCACGAGGACGACCGGATCCAGGCCTGGATCCTTGGGGGCCCTGCAGCGCCAGAGCCAAAGCCGCCAACATCAAAGGCCTAGAACCCCCAACTGAGTCCGCGGGGACCGAGGGCGCACCGACGGAGTCGGGCTGCCCGAAGATAGAATGTAAGGCTTCGTAAAGGCTTCGAAGCTGGGCAGGGGTCGCTCCGTGTCCCGGAAAGGGAGGGAAGGCCGGAGTCGACCCAACAGGCTCCGCAGGTGGAGCCAGACGACTACCTTCTGCTTCCCGCTTCGCGTCAGCCGACGGACGGGGAGAACGCGAAGAGCGACGATGCTTCTTCGCCGCCTTCTTGTGCTTCGACTTACCCGAAGACGAAGACTTCGATGACGAGTGGTGGTGGTGGCTCCGCGACCAGTCCCGCGACCTCCCTCTCGCCCTGAACCTCGAACGGCGCGAAGCGGACTGGCAGGCCTCGAGGAGCTTTTGCGACCGCTCATGCAAAGACTTCGGGTACATGGCCTGGCAGTCGGAGCACCACTTCGGGTCGTGGTCGCGCTCCAGGCACCAAAGGCACACGAGGTGCAGGTCCATTACCGACATCAATTTGTGACAGGAGCCACAAGCCTTGAAGCCGGTCTGACGTGACATCCCTCCGTGCACCAAGAGTCGATCAACTCAAAAAAGGTGTCAACAAAAGTCGCAAAAACGGAGTCAAAAAGTGACTCGAGGTACTGCTCTCTCCGGATCTGAGCTGGCTGGCGCAGAAAAAGAAAGAACTGAGATCAGCGCGCGAGGGCTGCGTCTAAGTAGATACCGCAACGTCATTCTGGCGACCATGGCGCCAACGACGAACGTGGAGTCGACCGACGCCACCTATCAAAGCTCAGGGGTACTGCTGAGGAACAAATTCTCCGGATCCAGTCTGACGCCTGGGGGTAATTGTAAGAAGAGGAATCCATAACTAATTGTCTCTTTCAGATTGTCTTATTCAAGGGCACCTATGTACTGTTGCAGTCTTTGTAATATATCACCCTGCTTCACAATGCATGCACCCCTCACCACAACCTTGAATGCCTCCCAAACCATTATAGCTTTTGCCACTGATCCAATTTTGTGCCTAAAGTGTTCCTTAATTACTACCATAATTTCATTTTATAGTACAGTGTCTGGCAATGCTCCTTGTCTGAGCCACCATTTAAGTGCCCTATGCATTGTATTGAGCCACTGGGATTCATTTATTTATTTATTTATAAAGCGCCAGAATCGACCCCCGAAGGGGTATCTCTGCGCTCGGGACGGGCCACCTGTGGAAAAGCAATCTGCTAGGAATCAGGAGCGGAAAAGGAAGGTCTTGAGCTGTTTCCTGAAATGGGAATGTTCCGTGCACTGTCTGAGGTGCACAGGAAGCTTGTTCCAATAACAGGGACCTAGGTAGGAAAGAGCCTTCCCACCTTGTCTGGACCGTTTAATGCTGGGCACTGCAAGGAAGGATTTGGATCCTGAGCGGAGAGACCGCCGAGGTGTATAGGGGATGAATTTCTCCGCAAGATAGCTGGGGCCCAAATTGGACAAGGCCTTGTGTATGGTACAGCAGATTTTAAACTGTACTCGTTCCCGTATTGGGAGCCAGTGGAGCTGAAGGAGCAAGGGCCGGGAGGCTGTCCTAGGCGGGGCGTTCAGGATCAAGCGTGCCGCCGTATTCTGGACAACCTGCAGTCTGTTAAGAGCAGCCTCGTTAGCAGACAACAGTAGGCTATTACAGTAATCCAGGCGACTTAAAATAAGCGCCTGGGTTAGCGTCTTTCTAGATGCATCAGGGAGCAAGGGAAGGATGCGACGCAATAGGCCCAGCACATGAAAGCAAGAGCCAGCTGTCTGTGCGGCATGCTCCTTCATGGTGAGGGTCTGCTCCAAACGAACACCCAAGTTTTTTACACAGGTCTTAGGGACAGGGGGGGTGCCCAAGTCTGTGGGCCACCAATCGGGGGTCCACAGTAGTTGAGCTTCCCCGAAGAGCATGATCTCCGTCTTTCCCACATTGCACTGAAGAAAGTGCATGACATAATATCGTGCAAAACAATATCAACTCACAAAAAAATATCCTTCAAAATTATATAGCTTCCAAAAATATCGCCTTTTCAATAAAAACACAAATATCAATTACAAAAATATCGCCCCACAAAATATCTATTTTCAACAATGTTGCAAACACAAACATTGAAAAAAATATTGTACCCTTTAAATAACCACATACAATAACAAAAATATCGAAACACACAAAATCGACAACAATAATAAAAATAAGTGTAAAACAAATTATCATAAAATGCTTATTTATACAATAGAACAAATATGAACAAAGGTATAATAAATACATTTCAACTAAAATGATTAATACATCAAAATTAAACACATATTAAACAAATAATTGACTATTGAATAAATACTCATTAAAAATATATAAAAATAAAATTAATGGTCTAAAAAATGTAACTTAAAAATATGACACCCAACATTATAAACATTCTTAATAACAGAAAACTAGACAAGCATACATTTTACATCAAAACAGAAAACTAATTACGAATGTTATCTACCAAAAAAGGTAATAAATAGAAAAAATGCAAACCAAATACAAACAACCAATAAAATGTACTGTAAAGCAAACAAACCAACAAAAATGTTAAGTTAATTAACAAAACAATATAAAAGGAACTGAACATCTCACTACTTCTCAATGAAGAAATACAAAACCTACCAGAGAATAACACTCTGCTGAATTCCCAAAACTGGAGCAAAGTGGAATACTGCAAAAAAATGTACCAACTACCTCGACAAGTAAGTTAAACTTTCCTGCTGGCCATTGTCTAGGGTGGAACTTCGTTCCCCAGACTGCAGTGAGGTTGGGCAGGGCCAAGAGGTGATTCTAGCGCTCAAAAGCGCCAATGGTGTCCCGCAGTACGGATGTTGTTTACGGCTGTTCCCTGCCTGCACTGCAAACTTTCTTGCAGCCCATTGTCTGGGGTCGGACTTCATCTGCCAGACTGCAGTGAGGTTGGGTGGGGCCAGGAGGTGGCTCTAGCGCTCAAAAGCACCAACGGTGTCCCGCAGTGCGGGTGTTGTTTACACGATTCTCTGCCCGCACTGCAAACTTTACTGTTGGCCAATGTCTGGGGTGGGACTTTGTCCCAAGACTGCAGTGAGATTGGGCGTGGCCAGGAGGTGGTTCCAGTGCTCAAAAGCGCCAACCATCCCGGCCAAGAGTGGGTCCGTGTTCGCCCGGAAGAGTCTGGGCGGGGCCCCCCCTCTTTCATCTACATTCCACGAGGCCTAGTGATTAGCAGGGCATTGAGTTTTAATCACGGTCAACAACGGTGAGCTTTTGTTTCATTATCATGGGGAGACGCAATAATGGTGGTAATGTGGCCCGCCCCACTGTCTTGATTAATAGTATGCTGGAACGGGTTGTATCATAAGCAATGAGATTGAACTGGCTGAAAGCCGACTTTCTCTTGATTACGCAGCATTGATGGGTTTCTGCCCTGAATCTGACATTGCAAGCACCAGTAATACACCTGAGGTGAGAGTTTCTACCTTGCCAGTCCATGTTCGTCCTGATACTAGTTCCAAAATAGTAGTTCATATAGAGTCACCATTGGGTAGTCCCTCATCACAGCAACAGGCTCCTATTATGGCGAGAAAGAGGAAAAGGCAGCGGGAAGGAATGAGGGCAGTAAAAGGAAACATCCCCCTCCTAATAAAGGCCCCAAGAACCAATTGCTCTCATGGATTCAACCAATGACCACATCGATGTCTCAGAACGCCGAATGCCAAACTGATAATCTGTTGCCGTGGATTCCCTGAACCTTGCAGCATTGGGCGATACATTTGGGGAAATTCGGGGGGCGTGGTTTGGCCGCGAGCGAAGATGGCCGCGCTCTGCTGAGCTCCGCATTTCGCGGTGACAAATCCTTCCATCCGACCTAAATCCGATGAATATTTGGTAATCCAACACACGCATTGAGATCCCTAGGGTACAGCCGATCGACAGAGCTGCGGGAAACTGAGGGAAAACCGCGGCCCGTAGGAGAACAGTGGAGCTGGGGAAACGAGCCGAGAGTCACAAGGCCGTGATCCGGGAAGTGTGTCGGAGTTCTCGAGGCCACGGAATCCGGCCCCAGAGCGACTGCCCAGTGCCTGCACAGAGTAAGAAGGTACCCTGGGGTGCCCCCTCGGAGTGGCGGGGGAATGCGCGACTGAGCCCCGACGGGGGGTTGCTGTGAAGGAGAGGCGGAGCGTGCTGGGGCCCTGCCCGCGGAGGCGGCTGCGCCTGTCCCCCGGTGGCGAGCAGAAGAGTAAGAGGCGGTGACCGGTGTTGTGGCGGAGGGGCCCCTGTGCTTCGCCCGGATGATTTGAAGCAGCCGAGTGCTGCGAGGCGCTGCGGCCCAAGGGCTTACGCGGCATGTAGGGGCAATCCCGGTGAGACACGCTTGTCACCGGGACTTGGCAGCAAAGTTCGGGACCGGGGTGCTCCTTGGCAGCAACCAGCAACCCACCACAGACCCTGGGCAACGTGGGGACCCCGCGCGACCTGGGCGGCGTGACACCATGAGGGAGGCACCGGTCAGAGAACGGAGTGGAGAGAGTCCCTCCCCCCCTCCTGGCGACATTGGCAGTATAAACGTGGGCACGCAGGGCAGCCTGATGCGAGCAAACCCCCAGAGGGCTAATATAAAGGATTTGACTGCCCGGGCACTGGGGGAGGAAAGGAAAACTAGGGGGCAGAGGGGTGGAACTGATGCAAAATGGCAGAGAGAGAAGATAATCGCTGTTCTGCCCCCCCACCCCCCAGCCTATAATGGTGAAACCAAAAGGACAGGCCGCGTTACAGTCCAACAAAATGGACAGCTATACCAACCCGAAGCACCAGCTTGCAGTGGGATGTGAGGAAAACCCAGAACCCTCCCTGAGCGCTATCATGGCGGCCATACAAGATATAAAAACTATCCTAGAGCCAAAGATAGACACTGTGACGATAGAGGTAAATCTAATTCGTACAGATTCGTACAAGCTCAGAGAGAAAGTCACGACCGCCGAAACACAAATAGCCCAACTACAATCAGTGACAAAACGGCTGGAGGGGCAAGTGCAGAAACTAACCCACCACACCACGACAATGGCGACCAAACTTGAAGATCAGGAGGGCAGAGCGAGGCGGAATAACATCAAGGTAGTGGGGGTCCCGGAGGGAATGGAGGGCCCCAGCGTAGAGCTCTTCATGGAAGACTTCATTGTGAACAAACTGAAACCCAAGAGTCTGTCCAAATTTTTCTCCATTGAAAGAGCACACCGAGCTCCGGTCCCGCCGCCCAGGCCCGGGGCCTCCCTAAGGGCAATAATCGCAAGACTTTTTAACTACCGCGATCAGGATGCAATCCTTCAGGCGGCCAGGGCCGCAGGAGGAATACAGCTTGAAAATGTTCAACTTAGACTCTTTCCAGACTTTACCTTGTTGGTGCAGAAACACCGCAGGAACTTCGAGGAAGCAAAGAGGAAATTACGCAAGAGGGGAATCAAATACATGATGCTCTTTCCAGCCAAACTCAAAGTCATTATAGACAGTAAGACATGACATTTTACAAGCCCTTAGGAAGTATGGGAATGGCTTGAGGGACGATATCCGGAAACCCGAACAAGCAAGCAGTTCGCGACAGAACCAAAGGGACCCCGACGGAGCACAAAGTAAATAAAAACAATTGAGCTCCATGGAGACCATAGAGGGGGACAGCAGAGCCCTGAATGTGGCAGGAGGTACAGCTAGTTGAACCGGACTGAGATTACATAGCGGAGAAGCCCGAAGAGGGGACTAGCGGCAGGTCCACTGCGGTAAAGGTATTTAGGGACTGAAAGACTGCTGATCAACAAAATACATATAAGATAGACAGGGATTAACAAAAGTAGAAACAAGGATTGTCATATCGCTTGAGCGGAGTGGTGCGTGCTTGAGGATGGGACACCCCCATTCATTGTGTTGAAACAGTTTAGTGTTGGGGCGACAGGCGCTCTGTGGGTTGACGAGTTGGGAAGGTACAACCTATTTAGCAGGGTAGCAGGGTGGGGGGGAGGAGGGTGGTTGTTTTCACTTCTGGATTAAGTATTGTAATAGTTTTATAGTTCAGGATCAAGCTCAGGCAATGACACAGAGAAGTTACAACACTAGACAAACTGACATCTTGGTCAGCTTGCACCACACCAAGAGATGGGGAGGGAGGAGGGAGGTTGAATTAGACTTAGCTGATGGCGTCCCTTGTAACTACACAAGGACATATAAAGATCTGGTCTTGCAATGTCAATGGTCTGAATGGAGGGCTGAAGCGAACAATGGTGCTTCAGTTCATTAAAAGGCATGCCCCAGACATCGTCCTGATTCAGGAATCCCACCTCCTTGGCAATCAATGTAAAGCACTAAACAGATACGGATATACCTTGCTGGCACACGCAGGTTACACAACAGGGTCCAGGGGGGTGGGAATATTATGCAGGGCATCAGTTCCAAACATTGTAACGGCACAATGGTCCGACCCATTGGGCAGATATATGGCGGTGAGTGGCAGGTGTGACTGTAGGATCTTAAACTTATGCTCGGTGTACGCCCCTCCGGGCCTGCAGGGGGCAACTCTGGACTCACTAGTTCCAGTGCTGGCGCTCTCGGAGGGCCGATTAATACTTGGAGGCGACATGAACGACGTGGTCTCGGGAGACCTGGACACCTTGAGAGGGGCGGTGGTGGAAATACGCCTGGGACCACTGGGCAAATTCCTCCGTACATTGGGGCTCAGTGATATTTGGTGACATTTACACCCGGGGGTTAAACAATACACACATGTCTCATTGTCTCATGGGAGCCTCGTAAGGCTGGATTACATTCTCACACCGGCCGCTAATCTGGGGGACTTCAGCAGGGCTGCCCACATAGCACGAGAAGTGTCTGACTACTCCCCAGTAGAGGTGATTCTGGAGAGTCTCCAGAGAGACCCTACCCTACCCCCCAAAATCGACCCTGGTGTCTTAAAGACCTCAAACTCAAAAAGGCTTTAAGGAAAGGGGCTGAACGGTATTTTATTGAAAATGTGGGGTCCGTTGATTCGAAAATAACGCTCTGGGAAGCGTTCAAAATGGTGATTAGAGGGCAGGCACAGGCCCGTATTGGAGTGTCCAAAAAAGACAAAATGCAGGGGAGGTGTCGATCATTGAGGCACAAATGGGGAAGGGGGAGGCGGACAATGCCAATACAAGACACAAGTTACAACTAAAGCAAAAAGAGTTGAGGGACCTAATGGAAGACAGTGCTAGAACCTTGGCCCGGGCCACACAGCATAGGCTATATGATGTAGGAGATAAAGCAAACAAACTGTTGGCTTGGCTAGACAAGAAAAGAACGGAACGTAATTGGGTCCCCAGAATAATGGACGAGAAAGGACAACTGCATGAGACAGGCAGGGCAATAGCAGAGGCCACGTATTACGAGTCATTATACCTGGCCCCCTCCTCAAAATCTGAAGCTGAATGTAGGGAATACCGTCCCTATCCGAGGCAGACAAGGAAATGCTAGACAGGGACTTAACAGTAGAGGAACTCAAAGCGGCCACACAAGTGCCCCAATCTGGAAAAGTGGCGGGACCGAATGGTCTGCTGATTGAATTATTCAAATCACTACTAGATAAAACAGCGGAACACCTTCTTGCAAAGTACACAGAGGCCAAAACAGTTGGGGCTCTCCCACCTGATCAGAGGTTGGCGACAATAGTAGTAATCCCAAAGGAAGGTAAACCCCCCGAAAACTGTGGTTCATACAGACCAATCTCTTTGATAAATTATGAGGCAAAGGCTCTGGCCAAGGCGTTGGCAGCATGACTATTGAAGGTAATTACATCCCTTATACACCCGGACCAGGCTGGCTTTATGTCACACAGAAGTACAAGGCTCAATCTAAGACGATTGTTTGGGGTCCTACCTGTTTGCAGTGCTGGGCCACCTGGGCTTCGGACCTAATTGTATCCACTGGGTGAGGCTCCTATACTGTCAGCCTCTCGCATGAGTGAGGGTTAACTCAACGGTATCCCGAGCATTTACATTGCAGAAGGGAACTAGACAGGGGTGCCCCTTGTCCCCACTCCTTTTTGCCCTGGCCCTCGAACCTCTTGCCGTGTGGATTCGTTGCGATCCATTGATTTGGGGGATACCAATCAGGGAGGAGTGGGAAACATGCATATCATTATATGCTGACGACGTCCTACTATATTCAAGGAAACCCAGGCAGTCGATAGATAGGATACTCCAAATCCTACGTATATCCGGCGATCATACCGGATATCGCATCAATTGGGATAAGTCTCTGCTCTTCCCCCTGGAGGGCGGCACCCCGACACTCACAAGCAGATGTGCCATCCCAATCGAAACTGAAGGATTTAAATACCTGGGAATCCATATTACCAGAAGCCCACACGATTTTTATCAGAGAAACATCGAACGGCCGCTGACCCGTTTCAAGGCAGACGCCGACCGGTGGAAAAAACTCCCCTCACCCTGATGGGCCGGGCGGCCCTATTAAAAATAATGACCCTCACACGACTACTGTACGCCATACAAAACACCCCTAATGAGATTCCGGACACATTCTTTACTCAAGTTGAGGCTGAATTGAGAGCCCTAATCTGGAATGGAGGCCCGCCGCGAATAGCTCTGAGGAAACTACAGAAAGGGGTATATGATGGGGGATTAGCGGTGCCAAATATCAGGTTGTATTATTGAGCCTCGCAGTTAGTATGCATTAATGATTGGGTGTTTGGGGACAGGATGGACTCAGCCTATCGTGTTGATAGAGACAGTATGAGAGAGAGAGGATACCCACGCCTCCTTTACAATTCAGGGAAAGCCAAAGTCCTGTCGCCACACACACTCACAGTTATAAATGCATGGAACACGGCCCAAAAGCACTCAGGGTGGAAAGGGGAACTAACGGAGATGACACCACTCTGGGAAAGCAAACAACTGGAGGGGTTAGGTAGCCTACAGAGCTTCCACAAATGGAGGTTGCTGGGCATAGAAAGACTAGGGGACGTGTGGAGAGGTAGAGCCTACATAACATTTGCAGACTTGCAAAAAGATTACGAACTAAGACAGGGAGAGTGGCTGAGATATCTCCAGCTGGGACATGCCCTAAAAGCCCATATAAAGGAGGGGACCGCCCTTCCGGAGTCGTCCCCATTGGAAGACAGGCTGCTGACAGATCCACTGACCAATAAAGCCATACCGTGTATATATAGAAAACGTATTAATAATTCACCGGACTCTCTGGTGACACTGAAAGCTCAATGAGAGGATGATCATGGGCAGATAGATGAGGAGGAATGGATAGAGGTGATACAGGGACCACGAGAGGTAACGATCCGTGCTCGATTCCAACTCATTCAATTAAAAATTCTGCATAGGGTGTACTACTCCCGCACGGCTATACATCATATGGAACATGCAGAGAATGATCAGTGCCAGAGGCAGCGCGGGCAAGTGGGCACCTTCTTTCACATGTTGTGGGATTGCCCAGTGTTTCAAACATACTGGCAAAAAGTGGGGAACATTATGACAGAAGTGGTGGGGTCAGAGGTCTTATTAGACCCCAGATGGTTCCTACTGCTTATATCAATTGAACAGTTGTGGCCCAGCTACATGGGAAAATGGTTAAAATTAGCGGCAGTGGTTGCTAAATGGAATATTGCGAAACACTGGGGGGCGGCGGCACCACCAGAGGTGTCACAGTGGATCGCAGACCTCAATTGGGGTCAGCAAGCAGAACATACGGTCTATCAGAGCAGGGGGTGCCCGAAGAAATAGGAGAAAATATGGGAGCCCTGGCGTGCATACTGAGGCAGGTGACGACTGACATATGTAATAGAAATAGGTGGGGGGGTTTTGCTGAGATTGATGTATGTCTAAATGTATGCTTATTATAAATTTGGAAAAAGAAGACATGTAACTTGTACTATGCTGCAATGTAACATAAGTGAATTGCTGAATACTGAGCATGTTAATAAAAAAGATAAAAAAAAAAAAAATTGGGAATATTTTGGGAGGACAAAAATTAAACCATTGATGGACTGCCTCGGCTTAGTGTCTTCTGCTTTTACTAATAAGCCCCTTCCAGAACATCCAAAGTCCATAAGGAGTAGCTCTGCTACTTGCGATCCATCAACCCTGGTGAACATAGCCTTTAGTGACCATCCAAATAGTACGTGTATCCCACTCTCGTTACCGGAGAAGATCCCTAGATCGTCCATCGATATTGCACACCGGGATATTGGAGTAACTCATTCTGGTGCTCGCCTGCAGTCCAACACAATCGTCTCTGATCCGTCTACCTCTGTGTTGACCCTACAGGTCATTGGTAGTTGTACATAAGCCCCATGTCTTGATAACCTGAGCTTTCCTCCTGCAACCTGCCCCTATGTTTTAATTTTGTCTGGGATTCCTCCGTTGAAGGTTGGGCAACAATAAACTTAGGGCGAATTACGAATGACTGGCTTTTAAAGCATAAACACTTTAATGCCTGGGGTTTGAACGGAATCATAATGGCTAGGAGGGTGGGCAGGTTAGGTCAGTCTAAAAAAATATTGAAGGGGACTGTGTTGTTGTTGGACTTGGCCCTTTTTTTTGCAGGGTCATCCCTGAACTTTTTGCCTCCCTCCTGTACTTTTTCTGACCTGTTTTTGTTGGTTTTCTGACTCTGGGAACTTTACCACTGCTGATCAGTGATAAAGTGCATATGCTCTCTGTTATAAATTGATGTATGGATTAGTGACTCCATGTTTGGCCTATTTGATTCACTGTCAGACCCTAGTACAGTGCACTGGTTGTGCCCAGGGCCTGTGAATCAAATGCTGCTGGTGGGCTTGCAGCACTGGTTGTGCCACCCACAGAAGCAGCTTGTAAAGTGTGTCTCAGGCCTGCCATTGCAGAGCCTGTGTGCAGTCTGGTACTGTCATGTCGACTTGGTAAGTGCACCCACTTACCAGTCCCCAAACCTTCCCTTTCCTGCATATTAGTCACCCCTAAGGTAGGCCCTAGGGCAGGGTGCATTGTATGTGTAAGGTAGGACATGCCCTGGTGTGTGTGGCATGTCCTGATAGTGAATTACAGCCAATTTCGTTTTTCACTATTGCAAGGCTACCTGTCCCCATAGGCCAGAATGGGCAGTTTGATTATAACATCTTATAATCCTAACTGACCCAGGGAACATGGTAGAAAAACGAATTTAGTATGCCTGAACTCAGAATGATAAAATACATCTTTTAGTGAAGTTGGTTTTAACATTTTGTGTTTGAAAATACCACTTTTAGAAAGTAGGTATTTTCTTGCCTAACCATCCAGCCTGCCTCTGCTAGCTTGTGTATTGTGTGTCTGGGTTTGTGAGTGACAGGGGCTGGGGGACTCCAGGAGGCAGGGTGAGTCAGCACTAGGCTGAATAGACCTATCTGCATGAGGAGTGGTGGGAGGAGTAGCACCTGGGCCTGAATAGGGCTGTGCCTGCCTTCCACAATGCTGGCTCCACCTCCTGTGGTGCGTCTGATGTCCCTGGCCCACATTGACAGAGGAAGAAGGTGTGCACTGGCAGAATTCACCCAGAACTGGTTTGGACTAGGTACAGGACACTCTGCCTTCAGAGGACAAAGGATTTATGGGTATAAATACTGGGGCCCAGACCCCAAGACTTTAGATCACTTCTGGGAAACAAGAAGAACCTTTGCTGAGGAGAGGCACCAGAGAAACTGAAGGAGGAGACTATCCCTATGCTGTGTGCTGTTTGAGGGATTGGCCTGCAGTGGTTACCTGATTGCCAAAGAAAGGAGAAAGGAACTTTGTGCTTACTTTCATCATCTTGCAGAAAATCTCCAAGGGCTTGAAGATTGAGCTTGCCTCCTGCTGAAGTCTCAGGGATACAGGACCTGTGTGGTGTCCATCTGTAGTGTTGTCACTGTATTACTGTATATATTCACAAATGCTTTACACACTGCCTCTGAGATAAGCCAGCCTGCTCGTGCCAAGCTAACAAGGGGGTGAGCAGGGGTTATTTTAGTAGTGTATCCCCCTTACCCTGACTAGAAGCAAGGGTCCCTATTTGGACAAAGGTACCTACCTCTGCCAACTAGAGACCCCCAGTTCTAACAGTTGTTTTAAAATTTCGCAGGCCAGCATGTGTATGTAATATTCTGAGTGCTAAGGCACTTCATAACCGAGTTGAAACAAAGGTGGTTGCTCTTCCTCTTGAGTTTTTTTATAGGCACCCTGTCTTCCTCCCAGTTCAAACCCTGTATCCTTTGATCACACTTGGTTATGTTGTTTGTTCCAATAAGTTCTCTGTATTGAGTGATCTAGAGGCTGTGGAATGACTCTCGGAAAACAAGGTAGTGGTCAATCAGGTGCCTCCTTTTATAGTTGACCATAGATTGCGCCATACTTCCAATAGTTCCAAATTAGTTCACCGGGACCGGTGTGAGTTTATTGAACTGTTTGATTTGTGTCTCTTTCAAGAGACATAGGGGGTCATTACAATGGCGGAAGGCCCCCCACCGACTGCCTGTCGGTGGCGGGCCCTCCGCCATCGTACAGCTGTTTTCTCACCGCCAAATTATGATGGCGGGGGGAATCGTTGGTTGAGTGCGGCGGTCATAAAGACCGCCCGCCACGGTTCCGACAGGCGGTCCTTTTCCACCCGCCTGTCGGAACCAAAACATTGCCCAACATTGCGGCGGTGCCTTGCAGGCACCGCCGCAGGGATCATGATATCCCTTTCCTCCGTTCGTTTTGCGGCGGACAATCTGTAGCAAAACAAATGGCGGAAATGGATTTGGGGGCCCGTAGCGGGCCCCCCTTAATCCCTGGGCCTGGGGCAAGGGCATAGGGGCCCCCGTACATATCCCTGCACCATGCGGCAGGCATGGCATGGTGCCTGCCACGTAGTGCAGGGATATGTAAGTGCCTTTTTCTGGGCATTGCGGCAGGGGCTGCTGACTGCATCCCCGCCGCAATGTTAGGGATAGGGCCTGCGACCACCGCGGTGGGGGTCACATCGTAATGCGGTAGGTGGGTAGGCTGCCTCCGACCACCATCGTAATGACCCCCATGGTGTCTGCAACCCCAGTTTCATGTTGGTTATGTCAACTATACCAAGGTTGCCACCATAGCAGGAAAGGCCAGGCCTTCCGAGGGCCTTACCATTTGGGTAAGGACCACAGTGAGGGACGGTAAAAGATATCGAGGTAGACTCCCCTGATTTATAGATGTAAGTCTCAAGGCTCTCCATGGTGAAACCTATCTGATTTACAATGTGTATTGCAGATCGGATGGGAGAAACAGGGATTCAATGGTTCTTGATCAGCTGAATGCACACATATCCTTTCAGCTACCTGATGCAAGGATAATCGTGGGGGTAGACCTTAATTGCCAATTCGAGCCTCTAAGCCTCAGTATTTTGTCCCTGTCAGTTGAAGAGGATGATTTATGGTCAGTATTAGCCCTTGAGATTCCTCCTATGAAAAAATGGTCTTCGACTGCAATCAAAATTAATGCCCTTACTTTAAATCAGGGGTTGAGAACCTGTAATGGCAAAACCAGTTAAGATCTGTTAGGAGCCCATACATTTAATCACCCCAACTCAACTAGCCTGATTGATTACATTCTTCTGGGACTCAATTATGGCCATCTCTCGAGGACATGCAAGTAATGCCTCAACAGGACAGTGACCATCATTTTCTGGTCCTTTAGCTAAATCTAAATTTGAATGAACAGTCTACTATATTGAAGAAACATTGGACAGGAGATTGAGGTTCGCTAGCAACAGGCTTAGAGTTAAATGGTGCAGTATGGAGACTTCGCAAGAGGCAATAAGTCAGATGTTTTGTCTCCTGGCGGAAGGGATGGAGGGTATGGCGCCTCTCCTTTTGATAGGTTTGAAAGAATCATTGGGCCCTATCTCCAGGACTCATACCAGGCTGTTCAGGACATTAAGGAGCCTATTTTTTGTTGAAACCAGGCGTACTACTGAGAGGAAGCATTTTCCGACCAGGTACAATAAATGTTTTCAGGGATGCCAAATCTAATTTAGTCAAATCAATTAAAGAGCAAGACAGGTCCACTGATCTAGGCGGCCAGGCGTACTCATAAAAAGTCCCTTATTGTTGCTAAAAAAGACTGGGAGAGGGACAAATGGGAGAGCCTATTACAAGCTCCTGATTGTTATTCGAGCCTGTATGTGCAGAAGGTAGAACTGACCACTGCAGCTAGTGATTCTATAGGATCGGGGACAACCAATTCAGGATTTAATAGAGGAGGCTGACATCTCCAAAGTACCTGCCCAAGGTGTGCATTTAATAACCAGGGAATATCAACACAGGAAATATGTTTAGGCAATCAGGGCATCATACCAAATAAAGCACCGGGTCAGGATAAGATCCCCGGGGATGTATTTCAGAGGGAGGCTGACATTTGGGGTGCTTACTTTTCACCATTATTCACAGCTTTTCTGAAAAGGGCCTCCTGCCCCCCACTTGGCCCGGGACTGAAATTATTCCCATCTATAAGCAAGGTCTTTCTTAGTAAAAAATATCAATGAAAATATATAGAATGCAAAAATATCGACTCCCTATACTTAAACAGGTAAGTACAAAAATATTGATGTTAAAAATATAGTTGTACACAATATCGATTTTTAAATATATATATAAAATAAAATAATAAATATTAAATATATTAAATAATAAAATTAATTTTTAAAAAATAAAGTGGGGGGGCGTGGCCTGCAGCCGACAAAGATGGCTGCCCGCTAGCGCGGCTCCGGTGCCCGTGACCTTGAATCCCTGCATATCCTGACATTTATCCGCCCACGGGACGCTTACACTCGAGTGATAACTCCCGGAGAGAGCCGCGACTCGAGATTGCCTGCTCCGTCCACGAACGCTGCAGAGAGAAGAGAAAGACAAAGCAGCTGCCCTGAAGCACGAGTCGACCACGGGCTCGCGTACTCAGACATCCGGATGAGAGAGGGCATGTCCGGGCGAGGGACCTGCGCGCGACCCGCGCTGTGGGCGGAGTGCGCGATCCTTTATTGAAAAGCGGGACAGCCTGGATACCCAGGGGTGTGACGCGGTGCAGTGGCCCCCCGGTGAGAAATAATCCTCGACGTTGGTGCCAATTGCTGACGAGCTCTGCTCCCCCCTGCAAACTGTGAGTAGCGACGGGTATTCCAAACAGCTGGTTTGGCCCCCGTCCCGTTTTTGACTGCCAACTGCACACTACGTTGGGGGGAGCCAGCGGGACTCAGTGACACTCGGCCCGATAAGCGTAGCAGTGACAGATCTCGGCACACCTGCGAGGGACGTCTTTGTGTACCGCCATAAGGCCCTGACGAAGGCCCGTGTTGCTGGGGTGCTACCAATGCCTGGCGGATCGCGGAGCGCAGAAGGGGAGGAGTGGGACTTGTCTGCTCCACGCGATATTGCCTCCCCCCACCTCCCACGCCAAGAAGGACATTAAATTGACCTTGCCGGAGACCGCGCTCCCAGGAGTTTCACTTCGAATTGCCGCATCACAGCGAAGCGGGAAACTCGACAGGCCACGCAGTGCATGCTGCGGAGGCGGCGGTGAGTACCATCGGGCTGTGGTTCCGGCGACCGTGAGATTAAAATGGCATCATCCAAAGGAGGTCGTCTTGTACACCAGCAGAAAATTGACAAGTTTGCCTCACTAAAGACAACGGAAAGGGGGCAGCCAACGTTGGAATCTGATCATCACACCCAACAACAGGAGGGCGAGCAAACGCCACCCACGCTCCAAGATGTGCTAGCAGCCATTAATGGTGTCCGTGCCTCGCTCGAGGGCCGTATTGATTCAGTGGCCACCGATATATCCCTCCTCAGAGCTGACCTACGTAAAATGGACTCCCGGGTGAAAGATGGCGAGGCTGTCACCCAGGAACTTGCCACTGACGGATCCGCCTTGGGCAAACAAGTCTCGGAATTACAGCAAAAGACTGAGTATCTGGTGGCCCAGTTGGATGATTATGAGGGGAGGTCGAGGAGAAATATCATCCGTATTCTGGGGGTGCCCGAAAGAGCGGAGGGGCCGGCAGCGGACCTCTTTGTCGAAGAATTGGTGATCAAATATTTGCAACCCAAAAACGTATCCAACTACTTCTCAATCGAGAGAGCTCATCGCGTACCGGGGGGCAGACCCGGGCCTGGGGCACCTCCACGACATATCCTGGCGAGGGTGTCCAATTTCCGCGATAGAGACCATATCCTTCAAACGGCTCGCAATACATCTCCTCTCAGATTTGAGAACAGTACGATCACCTTTTTTCCTGATTTTACTACCAAGGTTCAAAAACAAAGACGCTCCTTCTTGGAGGCAAAAAAGGCTCTCAGAGAGCGAGAGCTCAAATATGCAATGTTACTCCCCGCGAAATTGCGTGTTGAGGCGGATGGCAGGAGTTGGGTCTACACTGATCCAACCGAGGTAATGGACTGGCTTGATGTTCGACAAAAGACGGGGGAAGCTGGACGCCCGGAGCGAAAACAACGCTGAGAACGGATACCAACAATCAGCTTGGGGACCCGTCCAGGAAAGAATGGACCTATGACTCAAAGGGATACACGTACGGTGCCGGGAAGCCTAGGCTCAAAGATGTCTCAAGGAACAATCACTTGGATGGTGTTGGTACTCCACAGATTAGCAGGGCGAGGAGTGGGGTTGATATTATCTACGTAACTTGCTGTTCTGTCATGTGGTCTTGCTTCCGACTGAGATTGATCTGCATCGCTTTGTGGACCTGCAGAAGCATATTTCGAGACTGTGATGAGTATATTCTATGTTATATACCAGTTCCCGTGGCTCAAATTTAAGTTCAGATGTGTAGGGATGGGAGGTGCGGATCAGGTCCACGTTCCCCATTTAAGGGTTGGGAGGGCGACGGGCACTCTGCACTGTTGGGGATACGGGTTATTCTAATCCGTTTAGCAGGGAGGCAGGGAGGGCCCTGGAGGGAGTTTCGGGAGTTGGGATGGGTAGTTCTTTCTGTTGTTCTAGTTTCGTACAGCAATGCCATACTTCCATAATGTCACAGGTTATATTTTACGCTGCTACTGGGGTGTCAGATGATCTGATAGGGGTGCCCTTGTACATAATAGATGGGCTGCTTTCAAAATACACAGTGGAGCAGACCTGTCCACGGACCCGCAGCACGAACATGCACAGACCGCACCAACACGGTGTACCCAGTGGGATAGATCCCTCGCTTCTGTTACACACAATTTCATTTTCCTCCCTCCACAAATGGGACCACACGTAGATCTTAAGCTCCTGACATGGAACGTCAATGGTCAGGGGGACAAAATCAAACGAGGGATAGTCCTTCAATACTCCTCCAGGAAACACACCTGGTTGGTAACTCCTGTGGGGCCCTGAACAGGTGGGGGTATCAGCTGACCACACATGCTGGGTTCACGGGGGACTGGGGTGCTTATATGGAAGGGTTGTCCCTACATGGTTCACAAGACCCGCTCTGATGGACAAGGTAGATTTGTAGTTATATCCGGTACCTGGGAGGGGAAAGCACTTAATGTGATCTCGACGTACGTCCCCCCCGGGCTGCAACGCTCCACGCTGCAAGACCTCGGAAAGCTTCTCCTTGATCTCCCCCTCAGCACGCTGGTGGTGGGGGGAGACTTAAATCTCACAGTAGACGGCGCACTGGATCGCTTGCCCCCGCGTAGAGACCCTACGGCGGGATCCCAGCTTGCTGAATTCTTATCCGCCATGGGCCTGGTCGATGTATGGCGACGACTTAATCTCACTACCACACAATTCACTTTTCACTCCGGGGCCCATAATAGTCAGTCACGAATTGATTACATGTTCACACACGCACAGGACATTCATGAATTCTCTGAGTCCCGCTGCCTCGCTCGGGGAATCTCGGACCATTCTCCCATTTTTACAAAGATGACAGTTGGCTCCCCACCTTGATGCGCGACCCTGACCATAAATCCCTGGGCGCTCAAAATACCACACATCAAAGCGGCGTTAATTAAAGACACCGAGCTATACTTTAAAGAAAACGTTGGCTCGGTCACCTCAGCCCAAATCCTGTGGGGCGCGTTCGGTGCGGTGATAAAGGGGAGGGCTCTCGCTCTGATGGTGGGCCACAAGAGGGAATTAACCAAACGTATAGAGGAACTTGAGGCAGATATCCTACAGAGGGAAATAACACTAGCACAAACCCCTGAACACGATGCGCAACAATCACTGGCGGTCGTGAGACTAGACTACAAACAACTCCTTACAGAGGCAGCCCAGGCGAAATACAAATCAACCTGTGATAAGATATACGAACATGGGGAGAAAACAGGCAAGCTCCTTGCCTGGCTTGAAAAAAAAGAGCAGTTATCAAGATGGGTGCATCAATTGCTTGGGCCGAACTGTGAGGGAATTACTGATCCTCAGCGGATAGCGGACACATTTGCAGCCTATTTCGAATCAGTATATACCTCAACCGGGACGATCACGCCGCTCGCGGCTGGGGAACTGCTTTCGACTATCAAAGACCCCTGTTTGTCCCTTGAAGATAGAGACTCCCTTGAGGGAGAACCCACGGAGGAGGAAATCCAATTGGTGATTCGTGGCACCCGATCTGGCAAGGCTATGGGACCTAATGGGTTCCCGATCGAATTCTTCAAACCAATGGCCTCCAAACTGTCCCCCTATTTGCGCCAAATGTATCTTGAGAGCTTTGCTGAAGGGATGCTGCCAAAAGATATCAGACTGGCCTCAATTGTGGTTATCCACAAGCAGGGCAAACCTCCTGACGACTGCAAGGCATACATACCTATTTCCCTTCTCACTGTAGAAGCAAAAATACTTGCAAAATTACTTGCCAATAGACTTATTCCCCATATCACTGGTCTGATACACCCAGACCAATCAGGCTTTATGCCTGGACGGAATACCGCCCTGAATGTACGACGGCTAAACGGGGTGCTGGGCAGACATCACACAATTAGAGAAGATGCAGCCCTACTGTCCCTAGATGCCAAAATGGCATTTGATACCATCGAATGGAACTTCCTGTTTGCAGTCCTGGGAGGATGGGATTCGGACCCAAATTCATAAAAGTGGGTACAATTACTATATGCCTGCCCGGTCGCCCAGGTTGTGGTGAATCGGCATACCTCTAGACAGTTCCAATTGGGAAGGGGAACCCGGCAAGGTTGTCCCTTATCGCCCCTAATATTTGCCTTGGTGCTGGAGCCACTAGCGGTCTGGGTGAGGGGAGACCCCCTGATCTGTGGACTTAAATGCACAGAGAATCACGAAGACCGCATCTCGTTGTACGCAGATGACATCCTGTTATATATGGCTTCACCATAATCTACCCTTCACCGTATCCTTCTCATTGTTCACATATTTGGCACTCACTCAGGATACACAATTAACTGGTCTAAATCCCAGCTATATATACTGTGGGGGCCACAACCGTGTAATCCAAGAGGATTTGACATCCCTGTGGCATCGGGGGGCTTTCGCTATTTAGGTATATACATTACGACCGACCCAGCCCAATTTTATGAAGCAAACCTGCAGGAACCTCTGAGACGCTTCCGTGCCGACGTTAAACGCTGGCGTTCACTTCCCCTGACTCTTTTGGGACATGCAGCCCTTTTTAAAATGCTGGCGCTGCCGCGATTTCTTTACGTCTTACAGAACACCCCCGATAAATCCCTGATTCCTACTTCACCAACATCGACAATGCCGTGCGCGCTCTCCTATGGGACGGCCGTGACCCACGGATTGCCATGAAAAAACTATCAGCGGGATGGTATGAGGGGGGCATCGCACTACCTTACATCAAGTCATACTATCAAGCATCTCAGTTAGTTGCGATCAACCGGTGGGCACATGGGAATCATGAGGACCCGAACTTTCGCACTGACCGGTGGCTCATGGGGCAGGGCGGATATAACAGGGCATTATACACAAACCCCCGAAAGTTAAACCTCACCGGACCTACTGCATGACCATTGAAACTTGCCATAGGGTCACTAAACAAATGGGTTGGCACAATCGAATTACTCGTGCTACACCACTATGGGAGCCCGAATTCTTGGGTCGCCTGAGTGCCTCCCCAGGGTTTGACAAGTGGGACCTGATCGGCATCTCAACTGTTGGGGATCTGTGGAACTCAGGGAGACTAGCCACTTTCACAGACCTCCAGAAGAAATACGAGCTCGCACAGACCAAAGCATTTAGATATATACAGATCAGCCACGCAATCAAAGCAGTGCTGCCAAAGGGTGACCCACTTCCCGAGGCCTCTCCATTGGAAGATAGGTTACTATTGGATCCCATGAATAAAAAAGCCATATCCCTCACGTACAAAAAATTGATTAATAACCGCCCGGACCCTCTAGTGCGTCTGCAGCAACACTGGGAGCTGGACCTGGGCGTACTCGAGGAGGATGATTGGCGTGATGCCTTGGCCTCCCCTAGAGAGGTGGCCATCCCCATGAGACTGCGTCTGGTCCAACTGAAGATCCTGCATCGAGCCTATCTGGATGCAGGCGTCCTAGTCAAAATGGGCAGACGGACAGATCTCTTTTGTCTCAGACAATGTCGCCAGGAGGGGACCTTTTTTTCACATTATCTGGGACTGCCCAGCGGCTCGATCATATTGGGACGCTATTACCAAACAAATAGAGAGGGCTGGGGGTAAGACGTTGACGTACTCCCCAAAACTTTGCTTACTCAATGTGTGGGACGCCACCGACCTTACACAGACCGAGAAAACATGGGCCTCGTTAGGATGGGCCATTGCAAAACACAACACCGCACAGAAATGGGGCGTGGGAGCAATGCCTAGTATTCGTGATTGGGCAGCTGACATGGACAGAGCCATGATAGCCGAAAAAGATGTCTTCAAACACATGGGATGCCCCAAAAAGTGGGACCGCAAGTGGGGTATGTGGAATAAATACAGGGGAGATATATGTTTGTCTCCAACAGTTGAACTGCGGTGTGACAAAATGAGACTTGACAATGCGCTCACTATTGATGGGTCACCTCCGAATGGAGGATTGTGATGTTATTGATGTAATTTATAATAATGCTATCAATGTAATATTGACCAATTCATAATGCCTAGATACATGTTCACCTCATGCATGCCATAACCTCAATGTATTGCTGTGCTGTTGTTTATGTTTTTACCAATAAAATAGTTTAAAAAAAAAAAAAAAAATAAAGTGGATTAATATACATTTTAACAAATATAACAAATAAACTTAATTAAAAAAAGAAAAATTCAACACACATACATAATAATCAATATATATATATATATATATATATATATATATATATATATATATATATATATATCCTCCAAAATCACTCTCAGAACCTCCACACTGGCGAACAGAGAGAAATGGAGCCGGATAATAATGGCAGGTAAGATGTTTTATTGTCCTCTCACTCCGTGACGCGTTTCGAGCACCCTGTGCCCTTGTTCACATATATATATATATACATATTTACTTTAAAACAATTAATAAACTATTCATTTTAATTTATTTTATAATTTTAAAATTATATAGAAATATACACACATATATTTATATATATATTTGTATTGTATTTGTATGAAAAAGGAAAGGACTGAGACGTGATAAATTGAAGTACAATGTGGGGGTGTGCCAGGTGATCATTAATGATGTTATAGGACCAATAATGGAAATAGATGCCAAGACATATAGTGATATGATGAAGTCAATGTACCTCTGTAGCCCTGTTGAATGTGCAGTGAGAACAGTGTCATCATCTGCATAAGTGTGTTGTTAAATAGATTAATTTTGTCACATTCAATTATGTTTAGATTTTAATTTATATCATTCTATGTTTGTGACAGCCCTGAAGAAGCGCAGTGGAGCGCGAAACACGTGTTGGCTTCTGTCTGATTACTAACAATTTATTGACATGGAGAATGAATATAAAGAAAGAATAAACACAACTTAAGAAACCAACCAAGAAGACTTGGTGTGAATTGTTGGGATTGTGGATATCTCAGTATTTGTTGTTTTATATGAGTGTAAAAAATACTGGTGGGGACCAGTAACTGGGATACTAAGCGCCGGGCAAAAAACGGTTACCCAAATTGTATTTGTATATCTATCAATCAGCAGCAAGGTGCTCTAAGGTGGGCAGTTTCAGTGTGGTAAATCCTAATTTAAATTTAATAATGGCAAAACATTTTGACAAAAGGGAGGTGTTAGCTAAAGATTTATTTTCAGGAGTTCTTACCATAGTAGAGGGGGCTACGAGAAGTACTAAAAGTTTGAGAGAATTGCTTTTGAGATTAGAAAGAGTGCAGACAAAAGAATCCGCCAAATGGTGGGATGCCATGACCTTAAGGAAATATTTGGATGCAGAGAGAACACCAAGGGGATTGAGAATAAATATATTTCCTGCTGTAGAGGATTTAGATGAAACAAAAGCTGAAAGGTGGGAGGAAATATTAAATGCTATATCTAAAGAGCTTATGCTAATGCTCATTGAATTTGCGGACGATCAGAGAAAAACTCTACTGATAGAAATAGAGGAGATTTAGAAAGAGATAGAAGATTTAAACTGTCCAGAGAACACGACTAAGAATTATGAGATATTAGAGAAGGTGATGGATAAATATCAGGTGGAACTGCAGGAGAAGAAACGTATAAAATTCTCCAGAGATGAGAGGGATTACAGATATGGCAGAGTCTATATGTATGCCAGGAAATTTGATGGCACACTCCGTAGCGATGATAAGACAATCAATGTGAAAGAAAAGAATATTACTTTAAGTGAAACCCTCCAGTATAGGTTTAAGCAGCAGTGAATCTGATCTTGAAAGAAACAGTGCAGGAGAACAAGTGTCAGGAGCAAGATCTTCATCTTTTTTAAGGGAATTACGGAGGATGCGGCGATTACAATTTCAAACAGGGGGGAGAGATCGGGAACAGGACAGAAGAGAGGGAGAGGTAATAAAGGAGGGGGTACCAGATCCTTCAGTAGGAGACAGAAACAGAGATGGAGTAAGAACCAGACTACAGTTACAAAGGGAAATAGAACAGAAGAAGCTGAGAACTTGGTAGTGAACTTATCCAGTAAAGTCTTAACAGATGCTGAAAAGAGTGTCCTTAATAGAGGATTAAGTTTTGCACCCACACACAGATGGGATGATTTGAACGCTAAGATTGATGTGAATCGTTTCGTACGTAAATTGAAATTGAAAAAGTTCTTTTTAACTAAACCTGAGAGAAAAGAAACCCTACAGATCAAAAGAGATTTGAGCCATGTATCTATCAAAGAATTGATTGACATTGGGGTTTTAGTTAATTTGGACAATGAAACCAACTGTGATATTGAGGATATAGCTCTGGAACTAGACATTGAAACTGATCATTGTTTGTCAAGTAATTTGAAACCCAAATCTAGATTTGTACCACCTATGAAAGGTGAGAATACATTGGATGTGTTTACTAATCTTGTGATGCAGGATTTTGACAAACATGTACCGATGACACACATTTATAATTTGAATAACGAAGAATTCAAAGCAATACAAGACTTGAGTGATGACAAATCTATTATTATAAGACAGGCGGATAAAGGGGGCAGTGTAGTTATTTTGAATCACTGTGATTATCACAATGAAGCATTACGACAACTAAGAGATCAAAAGAGTTATGAGAAAGCAGCCATGACTCAGCTAAATAATTCGAAAGATCTAATAAGGAAGAAACTCAAATTTTATTTAGATAAACAGCTGTTAGATATGGATGAATACAACTATTTGTGGGTTGAGAATGCTAAAGTATCAATAATCTACTTTCTGCACAAGATACACAAAGGAGGGAGGTTACCGCCAGGAAGACCTATAATATCAGGAATAGGAAGCATGACAGAACATATCTCTGAGTATGTTGATATGTATTTGGCACCATTTGTAAAAACATTGGTTTCATACATTAAGTACACTAAGGATTTTTTTAAACAAATGAGAGATATAAGCTGGGAGGAAGACATGTTCATGGTCACAATGGATGTGAATAGTCTTTATACTAGCATAGAACATGAGAAAGGGATAGAGGCTATTAGATATTTTTTGTATACCAAATCAGCCAGCTATCTACAGCATTCAAATATGATTTTGGACTTAGTAGAATTGGTCCTTAGGAACAATTTCTTTTACTACAGGAAAGATCTATTTCATCAAGTTACAGGAACAGCGATGGGTTCAAGATTCGCACCCGCGTATGCGAATCTGTTCATGGGCCACTATGAGAGGGAACATGCTTGGAAATTTGGTGAAGTTTATGAAGAGAATGTTATCTATTGGGGTAGATTTATAGATGATATTTTTATAATTTGGAAGGGAAATGAGGAGAAATTAAAATTATATCATAACTACCTGAATGATAACGAATATAATATTACACTAACTTTAGATTACAGCAAAGAAAGCATTGTTTTCTTAGATGTAGAACTATATGTCAGAGAGGGACGTCTGGAATCTAAGTTACACAGGAAATCTACATCAGTGAACTCAATATTACATGCCAGTTCAGGACATCTTAAACGACAAATTGAAAATATCCCTTATGGAGAATTCCTACGTGCTAAAAGGAATTGCAGTGAACTGAGAGAGTATGATATTATAGCTAAGGATATTACACAGAGATTTTTGAGAAGGGGCTATGATAAGAACAGTATAGATAGAGCCAGAAACAGGGCTCTAAAAGTCACGAGGGATGAATTATTACAGGACAGGAGCAAGGTGAAAAGTGGTGAAGATGATATAGTTCGTTACATTGCTACATATAGTGAGGGAAACAGCAGAGTGTTCAACACTCTATGTAGACATTGGGATGTGTTAATCTTAGATAAAGATGTTGCTAAAATAGTACGCAGTAAACCTAACATGGTATATAAGAAAGCACCCACTCTCAGGAGCCTGTTGAGTCCGAGTGACACTGTAAATTATGAAGTTCCCAGTGGTGTGAGTAGAACAGTGACTATGTCTGGGGGTGCATTACCATCAGGTTCTTATAAATGTAACAATTGTATTTGCTGTAAACTTGTAGTAGACAAGATTCAGGTTTTCTTCGATAGCAAACATCATAAGGTCTATAAAATTGGTTCGTTCATCAATTGTAACACCAGTAACTGTGTATATGCAATGACATGTATATGTGGGAAGATGTACGTAGGATCATCTGTGAAGAAATTGAAAATCAGATAGATGGAACACCTTCGTGCCATCAAAAATTGTGATATGAAATACCCCATGGCTGTGCACTTTAGAGATATTCATAAATTGTCAGAAATAGCTGGAATCCGATTTTTTGGGATTGAACAGGTTACCTTAGACAGGAGAGGTGGCGACCGTGAAAGTAAATTACGCACCAGAGAAACCTTTTGGATCAACAAACTACAAACGGTTCAGTACGGTTTGAATATTGATAGGGAACTCTACACGGTAATTTAATGGGATGTTGAGCAGTTAGTGAGGACAAATATGACTATGCTAAGTTCTAATTGGGAAGACCCAGATGTAAAATCAGACATAAGAAAGTGGAATCATATTCCCCACTAAGATAAAATATTTTTTTCTCCCCCCGTAATATGGTGCATCATGAGGTACTGTGTTTTAGAATTGGGAATTATTCACAAGTGAATTATCGAAAAATTGAAAGATATTATTGAGCAGGAAAATGGAGTTAAGTAGCTATTATAATTATAAGTCTGCATATTTTTATTAGGGAGCAACAGCACACACTATTAAGAGAGAGGTGACTCGGGGTCACAGGTTTGAATCCAGCCAGGGATGAATCTATGGAATGAGAATTACGTTTTTTATGTTTCTTCGTCGAGTTACACTTTAAATAAATTACTTTAAGATAAGGTTATAAGTTTAGATTTTTAACCAATGCTTTGCAGACGGAGTTATACGAGAGTATTCACATAGAAATGTATTGAATAGTGAATTTTGCTTGTAGAATGGGACTGGAGATTAAATCGGTTCTTACTCGAGTGAATTTCACGGATGAGCGGTAGGACACGAGACTAAGAAAGGGAGGACTATTGTTGAGGTTATGAGTTCGAATCCTGACCATGTCAGATTGTGAATAAAAATATAGTTTTACATATTTTATATTTTATTTTTGTAGTCGAGCATTATCGGTGAATTTAACTATTTGAAAAAAATGCTTTTAGTTAATGTGCTACATTTTAGTAAATCTAATTAAAACATAAAGTGAGCGTTAGAAAATGAGCCCCTTTTTTTGATAATAAGAAAATTTCGCGCCTTACCAGGTGTTTGCAATTCAGTGCAACAGGAGTATAGAAGGAGAGAGGGATTTGGAGCTCAGTGCGCGTCCGGAAACTGAAGGAGAAGGATCAAGAGGCTTTCAGCCTCTAGCCGGTAAGCATAGGGACTAATCCATGTATAGCTAATTCTGGGAAGGTGGAATGGGAGTTAGTCCAAAAGGTGCTTTACTCTATATGAGACATTGAGAGTGCCATTATCTTTGTGGTTTAATATAATGGGAAAGTTAGTTAAAACTCTTAGTTTAAAATCAGTGTGCACATATTTTCACCAGTGACTGTTCCTTTTTATTTTTAGACCCGTATCATGGGGGATCTGAATTATTAACCATACATAAGGACTCTTACTCTGAATTGATATAAAAGAAGAAGAAATATATGTCTTAAAAGAAATTTAGGAGGTGCGAGGATTTTACCAAATAGATTAAAAAATAACTGTGGGTTTGATTAGATGAATCAAGGTATCTTTACTGTTTCACTACAGAAATTGATAACGAATGACACAAATTAATTTAATAACTGGAGCAATGGGAGTGATGGAATAGAATTAACAAAACTCAGAATTTCAAGGTAAATTTATAGATCCAGACTTATTGTGAATTACCTAACTTTAGAGAAATTGGCCACAGGAGTGATATAAGGATTCTGGGCATGTACATTGCAAGAAAGGTTAAAATCTCTCTTGAACTAGAGGCGGTTGGTTTTTTTAAATTGAAAAATGTATTTGTATAAAAAGGGAAGGGACTGAGACGTGATGAATTGAAGTACAATGTGGGGGGTGTGCCAGGTGATCATTAATGATGTTATAGGACCAATAATGGAAATAGATGCCAAGACGTAGTGATATGATGAAGTCAATGTACCTCTGTAGCCCTGTTGAATGTGCAGTGAGAACAGTGTTATCATCTGCATAAGTGTGTTGTTAAATAGATTAATTTTGTCACAGTCAATTATGTTTAGACTTTAATTTATATCATTCTATGTTTGTGACAGCCCTGAAGAAGCGCAGTGGAGCGCGGAACACGTGTTGGCTTCTGTCTGATTACTAACAATTTATTGACATGGAGAATGAATATAAAGAAAGAATAAACACAACTTAAGAAACCAACCGAGAAGACTTGGTGTGAATTGTTGGGATTGTGGATATCTCAGTATTTGTTGTTATATATATATATATATACCAATAACATAAAATCTATTTTAAAAAAAAACCATTCTATTATAAATTAAAACATTAAACAATTTAAAAATATTTAAACTTAAATTTACCACTCCAGTCAGTGCAACAGTAGGGAAAGTGTTGGATAGCGGAGAGGTAAAAATTACTATTCCCACTACAGTGAGTGCAACAGTAGAGAAAGTGTTGGATAGCGGAGGGGTAAAACTTACTATTCCCATCCCAGTGAGTGCAACAGTAGGGAAAGTGTTGGATAGCGGAGAGGTAAAAATTACTATTCCCACTACAGTGAGTGCAACAGTCGAGAAAGTGTTGGATAGCGGACGGGTAAAAATTACTATTTCCACTCCAATGAGTGCAACAGTAGGGAAAGTGTTGGATAGCGGAGAGGTAAAGAACATGTTACTTACCTTCGGTAACGATATATCTGTAACGCTGACGTCAGTTCTGTACACGACTTTCCGCGCCAGAAACGCAGAGCCATGCAAGACACTGACCACTGGTGCACAAAACTAGGGCCATGAAAGGATGTCCTTAACCCTAGAAGTCAGTTCGCAGAATGGGGAGGATGGGTGGGGCGGTAAGTAATCTATAACTAACCTATGTTTCTTACAGATATATCGTTACCGAAGGTAAGTAACTTGTTCATCTGAAAGAAACAGTTAGTTATAGATTCCTTACCTTAGAATAGATACCCCAGCAATACCAACCCTGGAGGTGGGTCTGCGAACCAAGTTCACACCAGAAAGTCCTGGAGAACAGAACGGCCAAAGAAGCCGTCTGTACGGACTTGGCTGTCCAGGCAGTAGTGTTTAGTGAACGTGTGCAAGGATGCCCACGTCGCTGCCTGGCAAATGTCATGCAGAGGAACTCCTCGTCCCAAAGCAATAGTGGCTGCCGTCGCCCTGGTGGAATGGGCACGTAGCCCCACTGGAGGCTCCTTTTTAGCTAAAGAATAGCAGGCTTTAATACACAAAATGACCCATCTAGAAATGGTCCGTTTGTGTACGGCCCGACCTTTCTTGGCGCCCACGTAGCCATCAAAGAGCTGGTCATCCACCCGGAACTGTTTGGTGCGATCCAGATAAAAAGAAAGCGCACGTTTTGGGTCCAGACGGTGGAGCCTCTCTTCCTCTTTCGAAGGAAGCGGAGGCGGAAAGAAGGTGGGCAAAGTGATGGTCTGCCCAATATGAAAGGAGGTGACCACCTTGGGAAGGAAGGATGGACGAGTTCTTAGGACAACCTTGTCTGGATGTACAGCCAGAAAAGGAGGTTTGGATGAAAGAGCCTGGAGCTCACTCACTCTTCTGGCAGATGTGATGGCCACCAGGAATGCAGTCTTAGGAGTCAAAAGTCTTAAAGGACAGTTGTGAAGTGGCTCAAAGGGAGCGCATATCAAATAGGTCAAGACCAGATTCAAGTCCCACTGAGGCATAACGAAGGGGATAGGAGGAAAGAAATGAGTTATGCCTTTTAAGAAACGATTAACAACCGGGGACTTGAAGAGAGAAGGCTGATAAGGAAGCCGAAGAAAGGCAGAAATGGCCAAAAGATAGCCCTTGATAGTGCCCAGAGCAGAGCCCTGCTGGGCCAAAGAAAGGAGGAACAAGAGGACCTCAGAAAGGGGGGCAGAAAGGGGATCCACAGCCTTTGCTGTGCACCATGCCACAAATTTGTTCCATCGGCAGGCGTATACCGTCTTAGTGGAGGGACGCCTGGCTGCCAAGATTACATCACAAACTTCGGGAGGCAAGTCGAATGATGTCAACTGCCGCTGCTCAATCTCCACGCAAGGAGGTGGAGGCTGGACAGCTTCGGGTGGAGGACCGTCCCCTGCTGCTGCGACAGAAGATCCTCCCGAAGAGGCAGTCGGATCGGAGGATCGATGGCCATGTTGAGCAGCTCAGGATACCAGACCCTTCGTGCCCAATCCGGAGCCACAAGAATGACTTGGGCCCGGTCGCGCTTGATCTTCTTCACTCTGGCAGAAGTGGTATAGGCGGAAAGGCGTACAACAGACCGCAACTCCACTCGCGACGAAGAGCGTCGCCTAGCGAGTGCCGCCTTGGAAATTCCAATGCGCAGAATTGCTGACATTGCGCGTTCTCTTCGGTGGCGAATAGATCTAACCAAGGCTCTCCCCACTGTCGAAAGAGACCTTGCACCACCTCCGAGTGAAGACGCCATTCGTGATCCATCATGCACCTGCGGCTGAGTTCGTCCGCCCTGGCGAACAGGGAACCTGCCAGTTGTTGAACCACCAGGGATATGCCCTGATGTTCCTGCCATGTCCAGAGGCGGAGGGCCTCTTGACCTCGACCCACCCCGCCTTGTTTGTTGCAGTACCACATGGCGGTGGTGTTGTCCGTGAACACCTGCACTACTCTTCCCCGGACAGAGGGAAGGAATGCTTTCAGTGCAAGCCGGATCGCCCGCAGCTCCAGAAGGTTGATGTGGAGCCCGGACTCCGCCAGAGACCAGAGGCCTCAGATCTCCGCCTCTCCCATGTGGCCGCCCCATCCCAGCAGTGATGCATCGCCCACCACTGTGAACTCTGGTTGAGGAAGGGAGAGGGATCTGCTGTTGACCCCATGCTGGTTCTTGAGTCACCACTGCAATTGGTGTGCAGTGCCCTCTGAGATCTGGATGCAATCGGACAGATTCCCCTGATGTTGCGCCCACTGGAACTTCAGGTCCCACTGCAGAGCCTGCATATGCCACCTGGAATGATCCACCAGCAGGATGCAGGAGGTCATCAGGCCCAGCAGCCTGAGGATCATCCTGACCGAAACCCGGGATAAGGGCTGAAAGATCGGAATCATAGCCCGAATATCCCAAACTCCCTGCTCGGGAGGGTAGACCCGAAACCGCATCGTGTCCAGAACCGCTCCGATGAAGAGGAGCTTCTGAGAGGGAATCAGGTGTGACTTCGGCACGTTGATGGAGAACCCCAGCGAATGCAGGAGGTCGGCTGTAGTCTGGAGGTGGGAGACGACTGCCTGGGGCGAGCCCGCCTTCAACAACCAGTCGTCGAGATAGGGGAAGACTGGGACCCATGATCTGCGCAGATGAGCTGCAACCACCGCCATCACTTTCATGAACACCTGAGGGGCGCTGGTAAGGCCGAAGGGGAGCGCGGTAAACTGAAAATGCTCGTGGCCTACCATGAACCGCAAGTAACACCGGTGGGCCGGCAGGACGGGGATGTGAAAATCGGCATCCTGCAAGTCCAACGCTACCATCCAGTCTCCAGGGTCGAGGGCAGACAAGACCTGAGCTAACGTCAACATTTTGAACTTCTCCTTCCGGAGGAAGCAATTGACGCCCCTGAGATCCAAGATAGGACGCAGGCCCTTGTCCTTCTTGGGCACCAGAAAGTAGTGGGAATAGTAACCACAACCTACTTCTGGGGCAGGAACGCACTCGATGGCTCCCTTGGCCAAGAGAGCCGTATCTTCCTGTTTGAGAAGGCCCAGGTGATCCTCCGACATGCGATGGTACTGAGGTGGCATGGCTGGAGGGGTAGCCTCGAAGGGGAGGGAGTAGCCCCTTCGGACTATCTGCAAAACCCACCTGTCCGACGTGATGGTGCGCCAGTGGGGGAGGTGATGGCAAATCCTGCCGCCCACTGGCGATTGATGGGCCTGAAAGGTCGGACTAGGAAGGTTTGGAGCCAGAAGCAGAGGGGGGGGGGTTGGTGGACTGGCCCGCTCGCTGGCCCCCAGAACTATGGCGGTGGTTCCCAAGTCCCCGGCCGCGCGAAAGTTGTGCAGCTTGCGCCGGCCTGTGGCTCTGGGCGGGACGTAGTGGGGCACCCCTTCCGTAGCCACAAAAGGGGTGAAAAGCAGACTGCGCAGGGCGAGTGGAGAGGCCCAAGAACTTGGCCGTAGCCCGTGAGTCCTTGAAACGCTCTAGAGCGTGGTCTGCCTTGTCACCAAAAAGGTGACGGCCATCAAAGGGCATGTCCAGAAGAGTGCTCTGGACATCCCGAGAAAAGCCAGTTGATCTCATCCAGGCATACGACGAAGGGCTACCGACGTGGAAATCGTCCTGCCTAGAGAGTCAGTGGTATCCAGCCCACAGCGGATGGTAAACTTCGCTGCATCTCTCCCTGCAGCAACGGCCTGGGAGAGTACGGTCCAGGCCTCCTCCGGACACTGAGGCAGCACTTGCGCAACCGTGTCCCACACAGAGTGGGAATAACGGCCCAATAGACATGCAGTGTTTACCGACCGCAGTCCCAAGCTGTTGGAAGAGAAAATCTTCTTCCCAAGATGATCCAGCTTCTTGGATTACCTATCTGGTGGTGCGTTAGGGAATGAGCTCTTGGAAGTAGAAGCTTGGACCACCAAGCTCTCCGGGGTGGGGTGTTGGGAGAGGAAGGTTGGGTCGCCCGGAGCCGGGCGGTGGCGTCGGGCAACCATCCTATACACGGGAGCCCCCGTGTTGGGCCTGGACCAAGTGCCCAAAAGGATGTCGGTCAGGGCTTCATTGAACGGCAGCAGGGGCTCCGAAGAGCTTGCTGCCGGTTGAAGCACCTCTGTCAGGAGGTTAGTCCTGACTGCCACTGTAGGAAGCTCGAGGTTGAGAGCCTCGGCCGCCCTACGTAACACCACTGTGTATGACACTCCCTCCTCCGTAGCCACGGTAGGAGGAGACAACATGCCAAGGTCTGGGGAGGTAGCCAGACCACTGGCATCCCCCAGGTCCTCTCTCCAGTCTGGATCGTACTCCAACTGGTCTGACAAAGGGTCCCCAGACCCCTCCCAGTCTTCCTCACCATCCTCTTGCTGCCAGGTTGGCTGAAAATGGCCAGGGTGGAACACAGGGGCAAAAGTACCCATTGGCGCGAGATCTGGCATCGGCCGACGCCGGTCCGGCTCCGTGTCCACGTCGGGTTGGAAGCCGGGGCTGACGCTGGCTGGGGAGCCAGGCGGCGTCGGCAGCGGACGCGGTGCCGGTGGAGTCGGCGCCGGTGGAGGTGTCACAAGGTCGACCGGATTCAGGCCTGGATCCATGGGGGCCCTGCGGCACCGGAGCTGCCGGCAGGGAAGGCCTAGGGCCCCCAACCGAGTCCACGGGGCCCAAAGGCGTGCCGGCGGAGTCGGGCTGCCCAAAGATGGCATGCATGGCTTCGTAAAACTGACGAAGCTGGGCAGGGGTCGCTCTGGGTCCCGGAAAAGGAGGGAAACTCGGAGTCGGCCCTTCAGGCTCCGCATGCGGAGCTGCGGGAGTGGCACCGCCCGCATCCCTCGTCGCATCAGCCGACCGACTGGGAGAAGTCGAAGAGCGACGATACTTCTTCTTGTGCTTCGACTTACCTGACCCCGAGTGCGAAGATTTGGATGACGAGTGGTGGTGGCTAGCGACCGGTCCCTCAACCTCCCTCGCGACCGGGACCTCGAACGGCGCGGAGCACGACTTGGGGTCGTGGTCGCGCTCCAGGCAAAAGAGGCACACGCGGTGCAGATCCGTCACCGGCGCGAGGGCGGCATCTAACTAGCATCTGCGACGTCATCCCGGCGACCACGACGCCAACGATGAACGCGGAGCTGACCGACGCCACCTTTCGACACGCAGAGGTACTGCTGACAAAAAACTTTCCGGATCCAGTCTGACGCCTGGGGGTAATTCTAAGGTAAGGAATCTATAACTAACTGTTTCTTTCAGATACTTACTATTCCCACTCCAGTGAGTACAACAGTAGGGAAAGTGTTCGACAGCAGAAGGGTAAAAATTACTATTCCCACTCCAATCAGTGCAACAGTAATATTCTCCCTCCAGTCAGTTCAAAAGTAAAAACAAACAAAATATTAACAACAAAAATATTTAAAAAACAAAATAAATGAAAAAATATATAAATATATAAAAAATTAAAATACAAATATATTTAATATTACACATTTAAAAAAAACATATTATAATGTTAAATGCATATGACAAATAACTACAAATATTATATTAAATAAAATAAAAAATAATTTCCAAACAAATAAATATTTGTAATTAGAAATTATTTAGAATAGGTAGACGGCAAGATGGCGGCCATCTAATCGCGGCCACTGGGAGCCCTCCCGCTCGGCCGCTCCGTAACCGTGTTTTCCAGCCCTCCGTATGCTTAGCAGTATGCTCTGGGGAAAAGTGAGCACTGCTGCCGGACGCACGAAACGCTGTGCGAGGCTTGTTGGTACTTTCTCGCTTCGGGCGGTCCTGGTGTGCCATGTTTGGAGCCGCTCTGCTTGGCGGGCGGTTTCCTTCATCAGCGGAATTGCCGTGGCTGGTAGCGGCATTCTCCCGGCCCCTATCCATGCAATGCCTCCAGCCAAAGCGAAAACAGCCAAAACCTGCATGGAGACTGGGGCAGCTGCCAAGAAAGCTACAGTTAAGATGGACTAGGGCCCCCCAGCAAAAGGACTTGTTGCAGGGGAAACGAAAGGCATACGGCCAAATCTCTTTAAGAAACCCCCCGCACCAGTATAAGGGACTCAGGAAAGACCCCTAACAAAAAAACTCCACCAGTGCTGGATCAGCCCTCCCCCACAAGCCTAGCCCCACGACTGCAAAAGGCCAGCTCTGTCAGTCTACACTAGGCGGAAGATCCTAGTTCTGGGATACAGCCACAACTGATACCTCCGGACTCCGAGGTAAGCCAAATTCTAACTCCTGTAAAGGGGCAAGAGGCAGCGCAGGTCTTAGAAGGCTCTGGCGGTAAGGGGGGGGGCGTCTCCGCAACAGAATGGAGTTGAGCTATCTATGGCAGGAGGAGATTAAATTTTTCAACCAGCTGGTCTTTCTTTTAAACAGGAAGGGACAATAGGAGAGATTGTTGTCAGTCATGGGGCGGAGGCAGAAGCCGGAGATAAATTCTTTTCCTTATCTGACATCTCAGACTGGTCTGATTCGGACAGCAAGGGTCAGGTATCGGATTCCAGTTACTCCAATGGGGGGGGGCAAGACGAAACCTCGGCTGCTGTTGCCACAGTTAAGAAGGGAAAAAATCCTCATGACAGAGGTAGGAAAAAGAAAAAGAAAACTCGGGGTCTTCTTTGGGATTACTCTGCCTCCCCAGATTTAGAAGGTAGTATGGCCACAGCTGGAAACACAGCTGGAAACAACACAGGTGGAATTGAACCCGCCTCCTTAGACTCTATATATCAAAGCATCATGGCCCATAGAGATGAAACGCACATTGAAAGTCAGAGGGTCCAGACAGCGTGCCGGAAGATGCAGGGGGCCATACGGAAGATCTCAAAGACTTGCTCTGAATTTTTGGGAAGAATGGATGCGGTTGAAAGTAGAGTCAATGTGCTGGAAAATGAAGTCATAACCCATAAAGAGATGACAGTGTCACTGGAGAGTCAAATGTCAGACACTCATTGGAAGTTGGAGGATTTCGAAAATCGAATGAGACGCATTAACTTGAGGGTCTTGGGCGTTCCAGAGAGGGCTGAGGGGGGCGATGCTTTAAAATTCACTGTTGATCTTTTGAAAGGGGCACTTCCTGATTTGGGGAATTGTGATTGGGCTCAAGAAATACAGCGTGCTCATAGGTTCCCATTCAAGCAGAGGAAACCTTTATCATCAGCAGGGAATAAACCCAGAGCTATCTTGATTTATGTAGGGAACTTCCTCCTTCACCAGGCAATTTATGATCTAGCCCGCCCGGACCGACAACGATCTTTTAATGGCCATACCTTTTTTGTGAGGCCCGATTATTGTCATTCGACAGTAGAACGTCGCTGGCGACTCCGCCAGCTGATACAACCGTTTCAGAATAAGGGAGCTTAGGTGTTTTTATTGAACCCGGCCAAACGTAAAGTAATTTGGAGGGAAATCCCCCATTTTTTCTCATCGGAGATTCTGGCTAAAGAATTTTTGTAAACCCTTGAGTAAATTCTACGTATGTAGAAGAGAATTAATTATGTTTTTGGCCTTTCGCTCTTACCATATCTTTGTGGTTTTTCTTCTCTTCTGCTTTTTTTTCTACGGGCAATAGTTTTCTGTCCTTTTCTTTTTTGGCTGGGGCGGGAATGCGGGAGGGCTCCCTCTCCATCACAGGCCCTGGTTGGTCTAGCCATTAGTGACGGGTGGTGGGACACAAGGGGAGGGGATCATGGGAGGTAGGTTAAGGGGAGGGGGGAGAAAAGGGGCAGGGGGTAAGCAAAAGCTAAGGTGCTTGTTGGTTAATATATGTCATGATGTGTATATATGTTTAAGGAAGACTGAAATGATTTCTATGAGTAATTGTAATTTAATGTACTTGATGGAGAGATTTGATATTGAGAATTGTCAACACAAGGATGATGGGTAAAATTTGTATCTGCTCATTAAATATATGTGGCCTCAATGATAGGAAAAAAAGGGATATACTTGCTAAGAACCTTCGCTATATGCAGATTGATGTAGTCTGTCTTCAGGAGACTCACATACCAAGGGATTTAGGTTTTAATATGCTAGCATGCGCTCGCAGGGAACAACCACAAGGGGGGTCACAATCCTGGCAAAACATGGTTTGGGTCTGTGCAAGAGAGTTAAGGAAGACAAGCTGGGGCGATGGGCCATAGTGGAATATAAATTCCCAGCTAATAATGATTCTATTACAATCTGCTCCATTTATGGGTCTAATTTAGATGATCCCGATGTATTAAATTATCTAAGTATCGAACTTGCCCTATGTCCGCGCCCCTTGAGCCTTTGTGGAGATTTTAATATTCTCTTAGATAGTAATTTTAATATAAATGCTGATGTATCATATCAGGGCAGGAAAGTAAGGGTCTTTAAAGCCTTGAAAGGCTTGGTGAGAGAACAGGGTCTGATCGATAGCTGGCACAAGTGTAGATCAGCGGATCCAGGATTCACCTTTTACTCAGCCCCCCATAACAAATTAGTCCGGTTGGATTATTTTTTTATCTCCGACCAACTAGTCAAAATAACTAAAATGGAAAGCTATCCAAGGACCATCTCAGATCATAATGATTTGGTAGTTGAAGTCTTATTATCTGGGGTTACTAGGGCTCAGAGGCCTTGGACTTTCGAAAGGAAACTTCTGGGTGATCAATTATATCGGGATCGCAACCGCCGAGCAACATGTCCGCACCTTGAGGCGGCTCCGTCCGAGCACACCCGTTCTTGAGAAAATCCGTCCAGAAATCCGAGATTGCTGAGACACAAACACCAGTGTCGTGCCCATGATCCCTGCGGGATCCTTTTGCGCTGTGAAACAGACGGATCATGTGCGGGACGACTGAGATCGGCCCAGCGACGCGACTGGCCTGGAGGAGCTGCCTTGACGGTAGGGGAGGGGCGAGTAGGCCCCGGTGCACAAAGCATAACCTGATCTCCGTAGCTGAACCGCCAGTGCAATCTGTGGAGAGCAAAGAACCAAAAGCCCAGAAACGGAGGGGCGCGGAGCGACGACTGGCTCCATCCAGACCCCAAGGAAGCAGTGATTCCGGTGTGTCGGACGAGGGAGCAGCCCCGAGCGCGATCTGCCCTGGGGCGGACTCGGGGCGCTGATGCGGCACGGAGGGACCTACACCACTGAGGCCTGCCTAACAAGTGGGGGGGAGACGAGTGATCCGGACGCTGGCTAAACCTGCCCCCAGGGCCCATAAGTTGAGAGGCAGTACGTGGAAAGTGTTGACCGTGGGTCCCCCCTCCAGTCTCCCCGGAAGCGGCAAAGGCCCGATTCACCCGACCGTAGTCAGAAATGCCTGGCGGGGCACTGGGGCCCACAGAGACAATCCTGCTCTAAATAGTTGCCAAAGGGCGGACAGTGCACCACGAATGGTGAGGCGTGCTGGGTGCTGGTCCGGAAGGCCCAATTGCATACGCTCACTACTGGGCTACCTATTGTAAAGCGTGTGCAGTTACAGGCGTGGGGGTTCCTCGCTGCCCGGCTTCTCTGGTGCCGCTCCAGCTACGCGATATCGGCTGGATACCATTCACCGACCGCAACGGAGGGAGGCCTTGTCCTTCCTGACCGGAGGGAGGCATGGGGCGGGAAACGAATCGTGGGATTGCCGGTCCTGCAGTTGCCGCACTCGCCTGTGAACTCGGGGATATCCCGCACCTCTGAAAGAGCACTTGAGTTCATACCATAGACTCAGTGCTAGCCAGTGACTTGCGTCCTGTAGAACAGTAGGTGCTACCATCAGAAACCACTCGCAGGCGCAGTGTTAGTAGACTCGCTCACGGGGCATAATGCTAGAGGCGGCAGCCAACATAGACACCAATGTCGTCCTAGAAAAAGGGTACAATCCAGCAAAACCTACCCAACGACATAGAATAACTATCCGGCTGGTTTCCATTCACTCGTACTTAAGCCCACATTGCTCGGTCATGGCTGGTTGCCGCAACACCAAGGCCTCCATGCAGGCCAAACTGGAAAAATACGCATGGGACAAGGGCTCCGGTCCCACTCAAAAGGGAGGAGAAGACCTGCCCGAGAAACAACAGGAAGTTGACGGGGCAAAAGAGCTGACACTGCAGGATATCCTAACGGCTATCACGACGGTGAGAACCTCATTGGAATCCAGGATTGACTCTGTGTCATCAGAAGTCTCCTTAATTAGGGCAGACATGCGTTCAATGAACACCAGACTCAAAGACGTTGAGTCGACCACAGGCTCCCTCGTCACTGACACGACCGCCCTTCAGCGGAGGGTGGATGATCTGCAGACCCTGAGCGAGAGGCTAGAGGCTCAGCTGGATGAGTACGAAGGGTGCTCACGGTGCAATAATGTTTGCATACTGGGGGTCCCGGAACGTGCAGAGGAGCAAGCAACTGACTTGTTTGTTGAGGAACTAGTCACAACTTACCTGAAACCAACTAGACTGTCAAAATTCTTCACGGTCGAGAGAGCGCATAGAGTGCCTGGGGGCAAACCGAAACCCGGGGCCCCCTGAGACCTATAGTTGCGAGAATTTTTAACTATAGAGATAGAGATATCATTCTACAAACGGCTCGGACAACACCACCAATCGAATTCCAAAACAGTAGGGTGAGTTTCTTCCCGGACTTCACGCTCAGGGTGCAACGCCAGAGACGCAGCTTCCTGGAAGTAAAGAAAACGCTGCGGGACAAGAACATAAAATACGCGATGATCTTTCCAGCCAAATTAAGAGTGGAGTCAGTCGGAAAGGTCTGGTTCTTCGTCACCCCTGAAGAGGCATGGGACTGGCTGGACGGTTGGCGATTAGCCGGGAAGAGGGGTCACCAAAGCCAACGTAACAGACGAGAGAAACTTCAAGGGGAACAGGGAGCAGGATCCCCACCGGGAGAACACGTGGCAGTTTAAGGCGACAAGTGAGAACTGGTCTGTACGAATCGTTGTAATTATGAAGGTCCCATAGACACTTCTTTCCAGGGCCGGGAAACGGCTGGACCCTCCAATTAAAACACTAGCAGGGGCATGGCACGAACTAGAAATCTAAATAGATGGTGCAGGACTGCATAATGTAATTCAATGAAGTAATTGATGGAAGCACCGTGATACCGATTCAGTAATTAACTGTAGTGATTTGAACGGGTGTCAGGTTGGGCACACGCACCTTAAGTTATAGGGGTGGGCGATAGGCACTCTGCAAGTTCAGGGTGGCGGGAGGTTCCGATACCGCCATGCAGGGAGGCAGGGAGGGGGGTGAAGTTGATCACGTTCAGGGGGGTGGGACTCTTGTCACTGAGACTTTCCGTCAAAATATATATCCAAGACATTAACCAAAAAGCAAAATATTCTAGTGCCAGGAAGGGGGGGGAAGGGAAGTTTAGTTCAGTTAAAGTACAGTTCGGACAAGATGGACAATAAGTGGGATACTAGTGACAATTCAATGAGTACGTTCAATAAGGCGGCACTGACATATCGTAGGGCAGGATGGGCGGTAGACGCTGCACAGACCACTGGACACTGTAGGGGACTCCCCTCACGACAGCAGTATAGTACCCTGGGCGAGTATGGATTCAGCAGCTAAGCCAGGACTTGGATTGTTGTCCTGGAATGTAAATGGACTGGGGGACAAGATAAAGAGGGGAATAGTGCTTCAATTCATAAAACGACATTCCCCAGATGTGATTTTATTACAATAAATGCACTTACTGGGAAATGCATGTAACGCAATGTCGAGGTGGGGGTTTAAATTGGTGGCACATTCAGCATTTGGTTCTGGATCAAGGGGGGTGGGAATAATGACGCGGAAAACTTTTCAGATGAAGATCGACCGCACTTGGACAGATAACCTGGGTAGATTTGTAGCGACCTCAGGGACGTGGGAAGGTCGCAAGTTAAACCTAGTCTCAGCCTACATACCCCCGGGTCTCCAAATCCAGGCATTCCAGGATCTTGGGAGTCTCCTTCTTGACTTGCCGGAGGGAAGATTAGTGATCGGGGAGATTTAAATTCCATTGTCTCTGATTCCTTAGATCGCTGGCCCCAGAGAGACTTGCCTCCCTCCCGTATGCAAATTCACCGTTTTTTGGGAGCACTGGGTCTAGTAGATGCTTGGAGGAGGCTCCATCCAGAGGAACAACAGTACACTTTCTACTCGGGGGCCCATCGTAGTATGTCCAGAATAGACTATATAGTAACGCTGTCGAGCCAAATGTATAGTATCAAAGAGGTGAACCACCTAGTCAGGGGTATATCAGACCACTCGCCCATCTGGTGCCGACTAGAGGTGGGAGAGCCCACAACCGGCAGAACAGCTCCTATCAACCCATGGTATCTTAAGATCCCCCTAATAAGAGATAAAATCACGCGGGACACGGAACTATACTTCCAGTAGACTCAGCTCTGACACTGTGGGAGGCCTACAAAGTCGTAATCCAGGGTGTAGCTATGGCTCAAATCGTGGGGTTAAAAAAGAGAAACAAGCAGGAATAGTCCGCCTGGAAGAAGACATATTGCAGCTGGAGGGACATCTTCGAGATGATGACTCTGAAGAGATAAAGCAGGCACTGCAATTGAAAACTAAAGAATACACTGACTTGGCCAACGACGCAGCTAGGGTACATTACAGGGCAACACTTAGCAGAATTTATGATGTAGGGGACAAGGCCGGGAAATTGCTGGCCTGGCTAGACCGCAGAGACCAAGCAAACAGGGTAGTGGTAGAAATAGAGGTAGAGTCGGGTATGAGACTCACTGAACCGCAGGAGATCACAGATGCCTTTGATCAATACTATCAAACTATTTATGCGTCTCAGACGCCACACACGGTGGAGGAGGCAATCTCCTTTTTAAGGGATATCTCACTGCCGGTGCTCACTGAGGAAGAGCGTTCCGACCTGGACCAGGAGCTGACTAGTGTAGAAGTAGAAAAGGCAATGCAGGATTTGCGTGGGGGTAAAGCAACGGGCCCCGATGGCTTGCCCATTGCACTGTATAAGCTAACCCTGAGTAAAACCGCACCTTACCTAAATAAAATGTTCCAGGAGAGTAAGGCAGTGGGATTGCTTCCCACTGATCAGAGGCTGGCAACGATAGTGGTCATTCACAAGGAGGGCAAGCCGAAAAACAGGTGCTCCTCATATAGGAAGAGGTGTGGCGCAGCGGCCAGGGTGCCTGACTCCGGACCACGGGGTTCACGGTTCGATCTCCGGTGCCATGTGACTCTGGGCAATAGCTCGCTTAATCTTCCTGAGGGCCCCCAACGCCAGGACACCTCTCCGGAGGTAGCTGTGCGCTTTACAAATGCTGGTATTTCATTTCATTTCATCGGCCAATATCGTTGCTTAACGTGGAAGCCAAGACATTGGCGAAAGTCTTGGTTACTCGCTTATTGCGGATAATTACAAAATTAGTCCACCCGGACCAATCGGGCTTTATGCCAGCTAGAAACACCTCCCTTAATTTGCGAAGGCTACATGGAATGCTAAGCCAAACCAGAACGATAAGTGAGGACACGGTGGTGGTCTCTCTTGACGCGGCCATGGCATTCGACACAATCGAATGGCCCTACATGTTCACAGTGTTAAAGAAATTGGGGTTTGGCCAGGAATATATTGGGTGGGTCCGACTCGGGTCCGACTCTTGTATAAAGAACAGGTGGCCCAAATAGTGGTCTACAATAGGAAATCCTGCACCTTCGCACTCAGTAGAGGTACTAGACAGGGCTGCCCCCTATCTCCTCTGCTCTTTGCCTTGACACTCGAACCACTGGCGATGTGGATACGAAAAGACCCCGTTGTCAAAGGACTCAGATGGACTGAAGGCTGGGAAGACCGAATTTCATTATACGCTGATGATATCTTATTATACTTAGCATCGCCAGCGTCCTCTCTGAATAGGCTACTGCACATCTTCCTTGTGTTCGGCAGATTTGCTGGATATAAAATTAATTGGTCTAAGTCAGTACTTTATGTCCCAAGTGGAGCGCCGCCTTCACTACCTCGGGGTTTCACTATCACAGAAGCAAAGGAAGATTTCAAATACTTGGGGATCCGGGTCTCTAAAGACCTGTCCCGTTTTTACGAGTACAATCTTCAGCCCCCATTGCAGCGACTTAAGAGCGATGTCCTACACTGGAGATCGCTCCCTCTGTCCCTACTGGGGCGCGCAGCCCTATTTAAAATGATGTCCCTCCCGCGATTCTTGTATGTCTTACGCCGCACCAGATTGGGTCTGCGTACTTTAAAGACATTGATAGTGTTCTCAGAGACCTGTTGTGGGACGGTAAACCACCAAGGATCGCCACTCAAAAGTTAACACTAGGGTGGTACAATGGGGGAATTGGCCTCCCAGACATCAAAAAATATTACTGGGCGACACAGCTCGCTGCGATAAATCAATGTACATACAGGACACAGGGAGACCCTGGATTCCAAAAGGATAGATGGCTCCTACCGGGGGGTAGCTTCGCAGGGGCATTATATTCAAACCCAGCAAAGATGAAACTGACAGGGCCCACCGGCCACGCAGTCCAAGTATAGGGGGCAGCTAGAAAGAGCTTGGGCTGGGAGGGCAAGATCACGCAGGCTACACCACTTTGGTACACTGACCAGCTAGGCAAGTTGAGACAAACCTGGGGATTTGACCGTTGGGACCTAATAGGTATTTCGAGGGTGGGGGACTTATGGAAGGAGGGTGGAGTGATTCCCTTTGCCCAACTGCAGCTGGAGTACGAACTGGCAGATACTGAATACTTCAGGTACCTGCAGATCCGGCATGCTTTACTAGCTGTGATAACAAAGGGGGAGACACCACCAGAATTCTCCCCGCTTGAGGATAGGGTCTTAGATGGAGCTCTCCCAGAGAAAGCCATATCGCTTATATATAAAAAACTAATCAACAACATGACAGACCCTCTACTCTGGCTTCGAACAAAATAGGACTATGACGTTGCTGGGCTTGAGGATGAGGAGTGGCTCGAAGCACTGGCCTCTCCTAAAGAGGAGGCCATTTCCTCAAGGCTCAGACTAGTACAACTGAAGATACTTCATTGAATATACCTCGCTGGTAAGAATGGGATACGACACTGAGGCAGGGTGCTCTAGGAACTGTGGGCAGGAGGGCACTTTTATACATATGCTCTGGGAGTGTATAAATATCCACAGGTACTGGTCAGCGGTGGCGGGGTTCATGGAAAAAGTACTGGGACAAAGTATTGATTGTAACATCAAATTAAGTCTCTTGAATGTATGGGGCCCAACAGATTTGACTTCTAAAGAACGAATATGGGTGACTCTGGGGCTGATGATTGCAAAAAGAAATATAGCAAGGAAATGGAAGGCGCGAGACCTACCAACGTTAGATGAATGGGGGAAGGATATGGATTGGTGTATGGTGACAGAAAAGGCCATATATGAATCTAGAGGGTGCCCCACTAAGTGGACGCAGATCTGGGAGAAATGGAATGAATATAGGGGGGGGGGTTATGCGAGCCCCCGCAAGCCAGAAGAGGCGAAGAAGTAATAGATCTGCCACTGGGGAGTCGTGATTAAAATGTAACGCTTGAGCATGTGCTCTCATGTTTGCTGTCCGCCATGTACCAATACTGTACTGCAATTGTTCATGTTTGTATGCTATCTGGATTGTCTAATCTTGTCTTCAATAAAAAGATATATATTAAAAAAAAAAATTATATCGGGATCATATGACTAAGTGGATTGTCGAATTTTTTTATACTAACAGAGGTTCATCCTCCGATACTATAGTATGGGATACTTTTAAGGCGGGGATTCGAGGTGAGACCCTGAGCTTTTCCATTTCTCGACAGAAAGCTCTGCAGAATGTAATAGGGAAATGGTTCAAGCAGTTAGAAATGGCGGAGCTTGAACTTATGAGAAAAGTTAGTAAAGGGCTTAATAGTGAGGAGTGCCAACAGGAAATTCCAATCATTAAATCCAAATTACATCAACATTTTGGCTCAGAGGTGGCAGCTAAATATGTACAACATAGGTCTTAGCTATATGAACTGGGGGAAAATACCGGGCGGATGTTGGCAAAACGCCTTCTACAACGAGAGGTGACAAACAGAATCGTTAAAATTAAGAGTCCTCAACAGAAATACTGAATGTTTTTAAAACGTATTATGAACAACTGTATACTGAGGGAGGGACCCCACCAGATGGGGGATCTGTAGCAGTTTTTTTGAAGGATCTAGAAACGAAGGTGGTCACAGGTGCACAAAATGAAATCCTTGCATCACCGATTACCCTGCAAGAACTGGAAACAGCTTTAACCTCTCTAGCCCTCGGTAAGGCCACTGGCCCCAATGGTATCCCCTTGTAGTTTTATAGGTCATTCTTTAAATCATGTCAGCAAGAGATCCTGCAAATATTTCAAATGGCCCAAAGGGGATATACCCCCAGTTCATGGCAGAAAACGGCTATAGTTGTGTTAAAAAAAAAGGGGAAACCTGATCTGACACCAGCATCGTATCGACCCATATCACTTATAAACTGTGATAGTAAAATGTACTCTAAAATACTCGCAACTAGACAGGGCAAGGTCATCACCCCTTTGGTCTCAGTCCATCAGCATGGATTCATTCCTGGCAGGGACACGACAGACCATGTACGTCGGGTTATAGCCCTCCTAGACTGGGCTCAGGCCACAGAATCACAGCTGGGGGTAGTCCTGTTGGACGCCGAGAAAGCATTCGACAGGGTCTCCTGGCGGTATCTTTTGTCTGTTCTGCAGTGGAAGGGATTTTGTGGAGATTTTATCCAGGCGATTAGGGCATTATATCTTTTGCCAAAAGCTGTAATCCGCATATCAGGGCAGAACTCAAAGGAGCTTAATATTATCAGAGGCACAAGGCAGGGTTGCCCGTGCTCTCCCTTGCTCTTCGCCCTTTATATTGACCCTTTTTTACTAAAATTGGAATTGGAAATTAACATCAAGGCGGTGAAGGTCAATGATATTTATTATAGAGCATTGGCGTATGCAGACGACGTCGCAGTGCTTACGACAGATGTTGTTTTAGCAATTCCAGAGTTAAAGCTCTTAGCTGAACAGTTTGGAACCTTTTCAGGCTATAAGCTAAATATCGAGAAGACACAAATTCTTTGCTCTGAATCCGCTCAAACTATAGATCTCCCAATCGTCCAAGAGGCAATATATCTGGGGGTTAGGATTACAGCTGCTATAGAAAAAATCCCCGATATGAATATTATTCCAATAATGGATAATGTGAGCAAAAAATTGGAAAGGCTAGATCATCTGCACCTCTCTTTATATGGTCGAAGCAATGTCATTAAAATGTCGGTCCTCCCAAAGTTTTTATACATTTTTAGAACGGTTCCTCTACAATTTTCCTCGCCCACCTTAGCAAAGATTGATAGGATCTGTCAGAGATTCTTATGGGAGTACCGTAAATCAAGAAGGGCAGCCAAATGGATGACCCTCCCAAAACAGCGGGGAGGCTGGGCAATTCCCAGCTTTTTTCTCTACTATTGGGCATCTGTATTACAACACATGGTTATCCTATTAGTTGGGGATAAAGCTGAAATTCCAGAGGAAGCTAGACCAACAATATTTAAAATAGGGTTGGGGTCTGAAGCTAAGGGGTTGTTTGGTCTGGATGCTCGAACCCAGTTACTATAAAAAAAGTTAATTTAAAATTTTGAAAGCAGCTTACAGGGTTTGGAGACAAGTGTGGCGGAAATTGAAGATTTCAAATCTGAATGCATATACTCTACTTTCTGCCCCGGGTCTACTTCCACCAATTTTTCAGGACCAAGTTACTTATAGATGGGGGAGAAAAGGAATTAGCGTCCTGGTGATTTGTGTAGGGAAGGCCAGCTTTTGTCATTTATGAATCTGCAGGAAAAATTTGGGGTGGATAAAAGGGATTTTTTTTAAATATCCGCAGATACAGAGTTTTCTTGGTGGCGATGAGAATAGGATAAAGGGGATATCAGAAAGGATTCCCTTGGTGGAGATAGTGAGGAATAAGTCCAGGATTGGGAAAATCTATCAAAATCTAATCCAATCTTTCCCGGATGATTTGGAAGCCCAGAATGCGAAATGGGAAAATAGGCTGGGAAAGGATGCAATATATATTGAGGACACACTGGAGCTGGCAAATCAGGTGTTATTAACAGGGAGCCTTAGAAGCCAACATGTTATGTCAGTTTTTGATTTATATTACACTCCAGCAAAAGTAGCTAAATGGGCTGAAGGGGGGAGAGGAGGAAAATGCAACAGATGTGGTCTAGATGCTGCTGATACTTTACACATGTTTTACTCTTGCCCAAAAATGGATATCTTTGTGCAGGACCTTGAGGCCTTCCTAACTAAGGTCTTAGAGTTCCCTGTATCAATTACTCCAACTCTATTTATTTTGGGGCTATTAGACAACATAGAGTTAAATAAAAGAGCTAGGCCAGAGATACGTTTCTTGTTTATTGCTCGCTCTTGTGTTACTTCTCAATGGATAAGCCCTGACCCTCCTACCTTTTTCAACTGGAGGTCTAGGATGCTGGCTATTTATAATATAGAGGCTTCAGTGTACGTATTAAGGGGTAGAAGGAAAAGGGAGTTTGGGCAAAAATTATGGGCCCCAATTAGAAATCTGATGAACAAGCAAAACTGTAACTATCAACTTATTTATTGCACAGGCACTTTTTTCTTTTTTACTATCAAAGGTAACCCATAGGGTGATTCGAGCTGCTATTTCTTAATGCTTCTTGTATATTTATGAATGAATTCTGTTTTTTTTTTATCTCTGTTCTCTCCATATATATGATGTGTTTTTCACTACTTATCCAGAAAATGTCATGACGTACTAATTTGCTGGGATTTTTTGCAATTGGGGAAAAAAAGTAATAAAAAAATATATATTTAGAATAAAAAATATTAATTATTACATAAATTTACTTTATTTATTTCCTACCCTATAACACCACACAATTCACAACTGACATCTAAATTTTATAAAAAATGTACTTGCATAATTAACATAATTAATTACCAATTAAAAAAATATTATTAATTAAAAAAACAAATTAAAACTCATAAAAATTAATAAACTTACCACACTTTACCCCTATAATCCCCACAAACCACTAGTAAAATTGAACTGTATAATTACACAATTAAAACTTATTTTCAATAAAAAAACTAATAGTATATAAAAACTAATTATAAAGTAAAATTAATTTACTCCCCACCCTTTACCCCTAAAAAGTAGAAACCCACACCCAAAAAAATATAAACTACCCTAATTAAATATCAATTAATTAATTAACATTAATGATCAACCAATTATTAATTAATTAAACATAAATTCCTACCCACACTTTACCCCTATAAACCCCATAACCCACACCTAAAATTAATTACACAAATTTCATCTTTATTTTTCAATTAATTAATCAATATTAATTAGGAATCAAGTATTAATTAATTAAAAATAAATTACTTCCCACCCTTTACCCCATAAACCCCCAAAACCCACAACTAAAAAAAAATCACAAAATTACCATAATTAATTATCAATTAATTAGTTAATATAAATTAACAACTAATTATTAATTAATTAATTAAACATAAATTACTTCCCACCCGTTACCCCTATAAACCCCACAACCCACACCTAAAATTAATTACGTAATTTCCATAATTAATTTTCAATTATTCATTACATTTAAATGAACTAATTAATAATCAAAAATAAATTACTTCCCTCCCTTTACCCGTATAAACCCCCCCCCACAACCTGCACCTAAAAAAATTACACAATTACCATAATTAATTATCAATTAATTAATTAATATTAATTAACAACCAATTAATAATTAATTAGAAATAAATTACTTCCCACAATTAACACTATAAAATCTAAACTAAATAAATAAAAAATAATCATTAATTTATTGTAATTAAATTACTTCCCACCCTATTCCCCTGTAAACCCACAACCCGCTACGGAACTAAGAAACTCAAAATTTAATTAAAATAAAATTGATAACTACTAAAAAGTTAACACATATATTAAAAAACATAAACCATACTTATACAAAAAAATACATCACATACATTTAAAATATAAACTAAAATACATAACACTAAATAAAAAATCGATATTTAAACAACTATATTTTTGCAAACAATATTAATGACTTCTATATTTAAAAAAATGATATTTCTTACCTTAAATTCGATATTCTTGACCACGATATTCTTGCTGTCGATATTTCTGAATCACAATATTTCCAACTCGATATTTGTGTAAGTCAACATTTCCTACTCGATATTCTGTCTCAACACCCATTCTTTCACGTATTAGGGCATCACATTAACCGAACACATTGGGTGGTAGGCTCACATTACCGAGCGTAGGCTCAAACTACAGCAAGTAGTGGGAGGACTTCTAAGATGGCATATAGATCGCAGTTTCGACTGGTAAGCCCGGCTCTGCAAGTTTACCAATTGCAGGCTCTGAGGTCAGCATCGTATGATGCAGAGCTGTAGGGCCATGTGGGTGCAACTATGCTTGACTTAGTGGAAAACCGGCATATTAGGCAGGTGGTAGGTGTTCCCATAAGTACTCCCCTACTTCTCCTCAGGCTTGACCTCAGGATGAGAGTAATATCAGATAAAATTGGTATACGCCCTATCTTGTACTGGAGGAGGCTCTAGATTACTCCAGAGCTCCAACAGTATTGGTAGGGCTTAGTAGAGATCCATAGCCTTTTGGGTTCTAGCAAAATACCCTGGGTCAAGTACGTAATATCTCTTCTGGGAGAAATTGGATTTGCATCCTTCTGGAGTATTCCAAACGAGTCAGTGGGTATTTCCAAGAACACCATTTAAAAAAGCTTATTGAGTATAAAGATCTTGCATTACATTCCCAGGAAAGTAGAGGTTGTTTGACTGATGACTTTCTTATAGTTAAGGATGTGTATAGAATAGAAAATCTCATGCACGAGATTGAACCTCCCACTGGCCAGGCGTTTGTTCTTGCAGTTACGTTATTGGACCCTACCCCACAGGTCCTTTACTGCCAGATTGGTTAAGTCCCTAGTGCTGATGAGTAGCAGTGCCCGGCATGTGGTGCCCCAAAGGAGACCTTAGAACATGCTTTCTTTTTCTGCACGGCCTACGAGAGCAGCAGGCGATGCTGGATTTTGCCATTGTGCCGTTCTCTGGGCACTAGAGAATATAAAATTGCCCTAATAATACTTAGTACTGATCTCAGCAAGCCATTGATTTTTGCATTAACTCGCTATTTATTGCCTATATGGAAAGCTAGGGCAAAGCTTTGCGTACTACCTGGGAACCAACTCACGGTAGGCTTAGTGATGTGATACGCTGTACTACCTATGTTCAGATTCTGGATGTTAATGTCTGATTCTTTTGCTGACTTTCCATGTCCCCTATTGTATTCTTCCTAATAATTTATTGCGTTCCAAGCACTTACAATTAGCTGTATTTAAAACTTATATGACCATTACCTTAAATGTAATGAATTAGATTTTAATTGTATTTATGTTTTAATGATTTATGTTTTATACTGCACTATGTGTTCTAGGTGCTTGTATGCCCTTAGATCTGAAATAAAGTTAAATTTAATTGAATGGTAAGTTAAATAAATATTAAACTAATTCAATAAATAATTAAACAAAGTTTCTGTTTTTATTTCTCGATCAATTTTAGATACTAATCTACAATTGAGCAAAACCAAAGCACTGCACAATGATTATTTAAACTCCAAATTTGAACACATGGACAAAGGCACGTTAAAAGTAAGTGAAATTAAAACATTTATAATCATCAAGTAACCCATATACTTAAAAAATTAAAATAAAACCCCATAACCCCTCCAAAAAATCCAAACCTAAATATTTAAAATGTTACTAAAACAAACTTTGCCCAACAGAAATCAAGACACCTGAACAGTATTTCAACAGCTTCAACTGAAACCAATACCTGCAATTACAATCTGCAATACGTATGCAAGTATAAAATGTAAAATGGTTAAAATAATGTTTTCTCTACATTAGCATAGTAAAGTTACATTTATAACACAATATTTAACTATTATTAAACTAGTTTAACACAGAGCAATATATAAAATATCACAGAAAGGCAAACAATTGCTCTCACACATGGCATACTGTAGGAGGCTGGCTTAGTATATGGTGCACACTTATTTAAGTGAAGCACCTTGCACTAATCCAGACAACCCTTATGGTGATTTTAGTAGTCTTAGACAACTTTAGAAAGCTCTCTAAGTGGTAGCTGTGGAGAGCAGCCTTCAGGCGCAGTCCTGAAGGAGTGTTAAGCAGCTTGTTTTACCAGAACTAATCATGCAGTGCAGGTTAAGTGAAAAAGAACCACACAGTGTATATAAAAATAGTCTATTTATTACACAACACTTACTAACACATTGGTATATCTCCTACCCGGAGATATCAACACAAATACACAAAAATACTTAAATTGCAAATAAGTAAGCACAATACACAGTGGTCTCCAGGGGGAGACCAAACCATATACAAAAAAAGTGGAATGCGAACTGCGACCAAAGTCGGGGCTTGGACCAGGAGATTCAGAAAAGCTGGGCACCCGAGACACCAGCCAAGGTAAGTACCCAGGAACCCCACAGAGGCTGTGCGCAGAGTGGAAACACAGCCACGTACTCAATAGAAGTCAACGGGAAAGTTGCGGTAGCAGTTTAAAAGAAAAAGGACCCTTCCCAGTGGACCCTGAAGAAACCCCATGGAAGACAGAAGGTGGGAGAGTCACCCCACCCATGGATACCCCAGGAACCAGGATACATACACCAGGGAAGCCGGGTGCATAGGTGCAAAGTCACGTCAGAAACCACCGAAGACCACAATGGAGGACTTCAGTAAAGATGCCTCTGGCGAAGAAGGTGCAAGAGTCCAGTGGAATCCAAGGGTTGATTCTTGAGTTGTAGAACCTGCAAGCAGAGGGGACAGAGTCTATGCCACTTGGAGGTGATCAGAAGGCACGGAAGAGCAATGCCCACGATGTAAGAAGATGCAGATGTGATGACAGTGACCTTGTCGCTGCAGCTGTGAGGACCAGGTGATGCTGAAGAAGACCAGGAGCCGTGCACGAGCTGTCCCATGTTGGAAGTCGAGAACCAGGGGGTTGGTGTCTGGTGGGAGCATCAACAAGCCTTGGCAGCTGCTCAAAAGGCGTGGAAAGCAAAGAAGGCGCAACATTGGGACCAGCAATATCCAAGGGACTCACCACAAGCAGGGTAGTCGGAGCAGGCCCGAGCCAGCAGGGGAGCCCACTAAAGCAGGAGAAGACCCTCAGGAGGTCCCACAGGCCGAAGGCATAGGAGTCGCAAGAGAACCTCAAGCAGCTCACCAAAGATGAAGGTCCATAGTGCAGAGGATGCGGCAAGGACGCTGATCTTGACAGGAAGAGATGGTGGAGGCTGGCGCATCTTGTAGCCCGAAGATCTCTGGAGTGCAGAGCCAATGAGCCTTGGCAACGGCAAGCCAGCGGGGTGTACAGGGTTTCGGTCCCAGCAATTCCGATTAAGGATGTTGGCCTCAAAATTGTAGAGAGGACAGGTCATGCCTTGAGGGAGTTGCAGAACCACCACCTCTGTTGCTGAGCCTTTCGAAGTCCGTGGGACGTCAGGAGCGGCAGAGCTGTCAGCTTCATTGCGGTGCCTGCAGATGCAGGGGAGTGACTCCATCACTCCAAGGTAGATTACTTTGGGTTGTCCTTGATGCCAACAGGTCTGTGGAAAATCCTGGATGAAGCAAGACACAGACGACAAAGAAGACTTGCAGAACAGCAAGACCAGGAGCAGCAGGAGTCTTCCTTGATGCAGTCTCAGTTCTAGGTGGAATCCAAGTGTCCAGACGGTCGAAGAGTGACATGGTTTAAGGCTTCAGTCTTTTACGATGATGAATCTGAAGAGCCACCCACAGGAAAGCCCTTAAGTACTCTAGGAAATGTTTTGGAACGACTCAGGAGTCCCTCCCAGAGGAGGGGTTGGAAAGAGGGGAGGATACTCCCATGCCCTTTGTCCAGTTTCACGCCAGAACAAGAGCCAAGGGCTCCCTGAACTGGCTCAAACTGGAGTATGCAAGGAGGGCACAAAATGTGCCGTTCAAAGCAGTCTGGTGGCGCTGGCAAGCGCCCCCACCCCATTCCAATACACTAAGTCCTGTCTGGGAGGTGGTCACACCTCCCTGTGACAGGAAACCTATTGTTCTACCTTCCCCTGCTCGAGCTCAGCTCAGCAGCAGTAGGGCAGAATTGTGTCTGTGGTCAGCAGCAGCACTAGCTGGCTAGCAGACACTGAAAGGCTGTTACCGGAGGGGCCCCCCAGTGCATGGAATCATACCTCGAACACAGGTAACAGTGTTGGGGTATGATTCCAACATGTTTGATACCAAACATGCCCAGGTTCGGCACAGCCACTATATAGTTAGCCATTGCATAAAGACGGATGGCCACTATGTGTATTAAAATGGCTGACCGCACTTACAAAGCCTGGAGAATCGACTCTGGGGTTTGTAGGGGTCCTCCTGTAGTGTAGTTCCTATTTCCCTAATAGGCTCTGCGCATTGGAATAATATACCCTATAGGCTTTACATAGGACTAAGGTCAGTATGTCCCTATCGAGTATATTAAACTTAATTACTTTTGTGCCAGCTAACTCAGAGGCCACTAGAAACTCCTTGCGAACAAGAAGGGAGTAGTTTCTGGCAACCGCATAAACATGACAACTTTGTTTCCCTTTAGAATCGGAACACGTCTCAGAATCGTGGAAACAATAGATAACAGTTTCACTCAGCTTAATCGTGCATGCTTAGTTTTCTCAGAGTTACACAGAAAGAGTAGACGGGCGTTTTCAATAAAAAGGATTTATTGAACAGTCTTGTTTCTTGTGTAAGAGATATGTGCTGTTATGATCACAAGACAGTATGCAAGATGTATAATGTACAGCATAAGCAATAGAAAGAAATAATACTGCGCTAGCATTATCTTTTAGCATATATTCACGTACATAAATAACATGAGCTAAAAATGCGAGTACTCATAAGATGCTTCTCTACGCTAGTTCTACCCCAGTGTACCTAACCTGATCTAGGTGTAGGGCAAGGTAAGAAGTAGGTGAAGTATTCTCTAGTATGGTATACTAAGAGTCTGGTATGCCAAGAGTCCCTCTAGGTTCTAGTCAGCTCCATACCTTGAGAATGAGCGAGGTGGGAATCTCCTTCCGGATCTCCGAACTCTAACACCCCGCGAAGGGAGTCAGAACACTGGAAGCTGGATTCTCTGCGTGCAGGGTTGACTGCGTCTTCTCAGTGCGTCAGGCCGGGATACGGGCTCCTCTGAAGTCGAGGTCTCCTCTAACTTGCTTGGGCAAGGGAAGGTATATTTATACCTAGTAGGTGCTTTGGAATGTTAGCATTGACGTGAAGTCGGACAGAGGAAGACGTCAGGAATGAACCCTTAAGGTATAGCGGTTCATGCATAATAAATGAGTTCTTGGAGAAATCAATAATCCTGTGCTAGGGGAAACTCCCAAGAGCTTAAGGGTCTGGTTTCTAAGAACTCGTTGTGACGTTAGGGTGGACGGATGTCGGTGACCATGCCTGTATTTGGAGTGCACGGCTAATGCCTAAATAAGGACTGGGATTCTATGCCTATATAAGGGCAATGCGAATTGTGCCTATATAAGGACATGTTTCAGGAAAACCTACTTACGGACACCTACAGCGGAATACAACACTGCTGCTCATGCAGAGGCGCCCAAACACTTATAACCCAGCACCCCTGCCTTCAGGATTGAAAGGCCTGCCTTAGGGGCGACTTATAGATTTTAAGTGTAGCGACCAAAGATATAAGAAAAGGAATATCTCTCGTAAGTGGTGCTAGCACCAGCTTACAAAGGCTGCACTGGCAGGCCGGTAGTCACAGTTTGAGTGGATTTCATGGGTGGCACAATACATGCTGCAGCCCATGGGAGACCCTTGGTGTACCTATGCCCCAAGTACCTTAGTACAATATACTAGGGACTTATAAGGGTACACCAGTAGCAAATTGGGGAGGTACAGAAGTACTTACCATGTCAAATGTAGGGAAGAAGCACAGTGACTGGGGTCCTGATTAGCAGGATCCCAGTCGGATTAGTCAAAAATACACTGACACCGTGCAAAAAGTGGGGGTAACCATGCTAGAAGGGTCCTGCCTTCCTACATATCCCTCCCCCCAAATGAAAGGCGATCAGGCTAAACTTGCCCAGATAAGCCTTTATTTCCTAAGTGGACATTAAAAGAAGGTCCAATTGCACTGGCAAGGGGACTCCCTGTTTTATGGTCCACTGAGACGTTCCTCCCCTGTAGGGGCTTCGATTCTCTCAAAGGTTTGGGTGTCTACCTGTAAACTGTTTGAGCCAAGAGAGACGCGTGTGGGGTGTCTGAATAGGGAAGTAAGACCCTAACAGGGTTGGTCTCAACATCCTCAGAGCACTGGCCATAACAGAGTCCCTTTTCTCCATGGCTGACTTGTACTTATCCCTAGGGGTCAACCTTTTGCTGATTACAGCTTTTGGTTGAGCCTGTTGGTCTGGAACTAGGTGGGGCCAGTGAAAGTTTGGGACAGCCTTGTCCCAGGTCTTGCTTTGCCCAACAGAGTCCATTTGGAGGATTTCACTTGTTAAGGGTAAGAAGGATCCCTCAGATGGTTGAGAGCAATTCACTTGGCTAGAACTACTAGGCTGGGGGGTCCCTAATCTGTGGATGAGGAGATTCCTCTTGGAAGTGGGCAATGTGGGGTCCACTGGCATCCCTGGCCTCTGCAGCACCTAGCTTGCTGAGGCTTGGCAGAGAGGGGCAGGATACCTGCTCCAAACTTGCTACCTCCTTGGAAGACTCCCCTGCCCTCAATGGCTCTGCCAGGACAGGCCTAACCTCTTCTGGGGCAGTTTCATCACAAGGGGTAGGATCAGTTACCGGAGGAGGCTGACCCTCACCAACAGTCTGGGGGAGGAGGACTTTTCTTCCTCCCCTGTACTCTCTGTTGGAGCTAGGTGGACCATTCTTTCAGGCTCCACTGCTCCAGGATTCCCTTGTAGTTGGACTTGTGCTCTAGGGGTCACACCAACCTGCTCAGGGAGGCCTATCACCTCTAGATCATCTCCTGAGCTCTACTTCAGCCCAGGCTGAACTCTCTAGACCATTGCCCAGCTGGCAATCTACAGGCAGGTTGGGGGACACTGCAACTCTTTTAGGGCCGGTTACCCCTCCCTCGAGCGAATAGTGAGCAAGTCTCTGTCCCACTGCCTAGAGGTTAATCATCTAATAGATGAACTACAATTTGGATTCCGTCCGGAGCACGGAACAGAAACAGCTCTAGTAACTATGTTTGACGACATGAGAATGCGAACTGACAATGGACAATCGGTTGTCCTGGTGCTGCTGGATATGTCAGCAGCATTTGACACCGTGAACCATAGTATCCTGTTAGAACGACTCGGAAATATTGGAGTTAAAGGTCTAGCATTAAAATGGCTCCAGTCCTATTTAGCGGACAGGACGCAGGCAGTGAGCATCCAACCTTTTACATCATTAAGGACTGCTGTTCCTCACGGGGTCCCGCAGGGCTCTGCTATCAGTCCGATTTTATTCAATATCTACCTGCGCCCACTTATCCCCATCATTAAATCCTTTGGAGTGGAACTGGTCAATTATGCTGACGATACTCAGCTCATGTTCTCGCTGGAAGGAGATAAAGCAATTTCCATGGATATATTTCATCAGTGCATGGAAAGCAATACAAACTGGCTCAGAAATAACCTTCTCCAATTTAATGGAGACAAAACAGAAGTTGTTTTCTGCACCACAAGCAAAATAGCCCGTCCCCTTCCTGTTGACTTCCGGCTTACCCCTACGGATAGCTTGTTAACTCCAACTACAACAGTACGCAATCTAGGGGTTTTGATGGACAACAATCTCCAATTGGATTCACAAGTTAACAAAACAGTCAGCACTTGCTTCTCCCTGATTAGAGCTCTACGTAAGATTCTCCCTCTACAACCAGCCTCTGCCAGAATACAGGTGGTGAGGAGTGTCATCTTGAGCAGGTTGGACTACTGCAACTCTCTGTATCTTGGAGCCTCTAACTCCACGATACTGAAGCTGCAAAGAATCCAAACAATAGCAGCAAAGCTGGCGTTAAATCGGCAGCGTAGATCTTCAGCATCCCTAGCTCTAAGAGACCTTCATTGGCTACCGATACAGCAGAGGATTTATTTTAAATCTCTCTGTATTGTTTTCAAGGCAGTACATGGCCAGGGCCCCAGCCCACTGCGGAGGAAATTTATGTGGTACACTCCTGCAAGAAATCTCCGCTCGTTAACAGCAAATCTGGTCAACATCCCGAGATTTAAACGAGCTAGGACAGGAGGAAGAGCTTTTAGCTCAGTGGCCTCACGACTGTGGAATGAGCTTCCATCCAACATCAGGCAGAGTGAGAACGTAATGCAATTTAGGAAGACATTGAAGACATGGTTATTCCTGAGGGAGAAATAATATACAGATGCAATGTCACTGGTCCATCTTTCGACTTAGTCTGGCTCCTCCCTGCTTTCTCTAATTAAGTTCCTGTATTTTTCGAGGTGACTGATCTAGCACGCTTATAACAACAAAGTACTCTCTCAGCGCCAAGATACCCATAGGGTGGTAGTGCGCTATACAAATTTATTTTACATTTTTTTTTTTTTTTTACTAGCTGAGACTAACTATGGCCATGGGGTGATCTGTTCTAACACCATCAGTGTTGGTCACCTGGTACATGGACCCAGGTAGAAGCTGAAAAGGGGACACAGGTTTTCCTGTGACCATGGTGACACTGTCCCCTGTGTCCCTACAGGCTACAGCTTTCTGATCATTGATCAGAGGCTCCTGTATGTACTTGTACAAGATATTGGGACTTACAGTTAAAGTTGCAAAACCAATGCCACCATCACATACTAAGATGGCCTGTGCAGGGGATCTGGCTAGACCAGAATCCACCTCAGTAACCCATGAGAGCCCAACTAAATTCTTGGGGGTACTACTATTACTGGGAGTGCTACTACTGGGGGCACTATGGGGTGTAGTAGTTGGAATAGTAGTAGTGGTATCCTTGTTGCTGGCCTTGAGGCAATTAGAATCCCTTGCCTTATGGCCTTTCTCTTTGCAGAGATAGTAATATGGTTTGTAGGAGGCTGGTTTAGTATATGGTGCACACTTATTTAAGTGAAGCACCTTGCACTAATCCAAACAACCCTTATGGTAATTTTAGTGGTCTTAGACAACCATAGAAATCTCTCTAAGTGGTAGCTGTGCAGAGCAGCCTTCAGGTTTAGTCCAGAAGGAGAGTTAAGCAGCTTGTTTTACCAGAACTAATCAAGTAGTGTAGGTTAAACGAAAAAGAACCACACCGTGTAGTTATAAAAATAGTTATCTTTATTATACACACTCACTAACACATTGGTATATCTCCTCCCCGGAGATATCAACACAATACACACAATATTTCAAATGTAAAACAGGTAAGTAACCTTGCATACACAGTAGTCTCCAGGGGGAGACCAAACCATATACTAAAGAAGTGGAATGTGAACTGGGACCAAAGTCGGAGCTAGGACCAGATGACCTGGGGACCCAAGGAACAACCCTAGGTAAGTAACCAGGAACCTCACGGAGGCTGTGTGCAGAGTGGTAACACAGCTGCGTTCTCAATGCAAGTCAAAGGGGAAAGTCACGGTTGCAGTTTTTAAGAAGAAGGACCCTTCCCAGTGGACCCTGAAGAAACCCAGTGGAAGACACAAACTTGGAGAGTCACCCCACCAGTGGATACCCTAGGAACCAGGATACCTACACCAGGAAAGCTGAGTGCATAGGTGCGAATTGATGTCGAAAACCGCCGTAGACGATAATGGAGGACTTCAGAAAAGATGCCGCTGGTGAACAAGGTGAAAGAGTCCGGTGGAATCCAAGGATGGATACTTGAAGAGGAGAACCTGCAAGCAGAGGGGACAGAGTCTATGCCACTTGGGAGTGACCAGGAGGCACAGAAGACCAATGACCACCGATGACAGAAGATGCAGGAGGGATGACGGTGAACTTGTCACTTCAGCTGTGAGGACCAGGCGACACTGTGGAAGACCAGGAGCCGTTCACAAGCTGTCGCACATTGGGAGTCAAGAACCAGGGGGCCAGGTTTCGGCGGGAGCACCAACAAGCCTTGGCAGCAGCAACAGACGTGGTAAATAAAAAAGGTGCAACGTTGAGACCAGCAAGGTCCAAGGGACTCACCAAGTGCAGGAGAGCCATAGCAGGCCCTGAGCAAGCAAGTGAGCCCACTGAAGCCAAAGAAGACCCTCAAGAGGACCCACGGGGGGCGTGGCTTCGGCGCCAAGCATAATGGCCTTAACCCCGTGAGGCTCCATGACTCCCCGGGCTTCAGCCCTTAATTAATCCGTTTACTGATCCGTTTTCAGATGTCGAATCGTGCTACATAAACACCGGAGACTAAGCGGAAGGCGACGCCCGGAACAGCGGCAAATAATCGAGTGCAGCCTGATCGTGCTGGGAGCTGCGGCCCAAGAGGGAAGTGAGGCCTCGGGCTTGATTAGCTGTGGCACCCGACTGCAAGTATCGGGGTAGCTGGTAAGGGTCGGGCGACCTGGAGAGAGAGTGACTGACGGTCGCCGACCGTAATAACGGCAAGGCGTTGCGCGATTCGCACTGTAATCAGCAGAGGGTCTCGAAACCATCCAACACTAGAGGAACAAAGGAGAAAGGCTGAAGACCCGCGGATGAGGCATCGCTCAATACCTCCTGCCGCCACTGAAACCAACGCCGTGGGAGGCATATAACTTGAAGCGCAGCCCCCGGTGAGTGTAAGAGGGGGTTGCGGAACTACCACTAGCTGCATCGGCAAGGGTGCAAGAATACGACACTGGCCAAAACACCAGGATGCATACGTAGTAAAATGAAGGGAGGGAGGCCCGCAGCAAGCAAGATGGCGCTGGAAATGTGAAGCGCAGGGGGCAGAGAATTAAGCAGAGACACAGGACACAGCAGAACTCCCCATTGAGTGGGGGACCTTGAGAGCAGGAGCCCCTAGCGTCTGAATGATCGCCCAGCTGGGAGGCAGACCCGCGGACGAGGCGACGCCCGGCTTCGGCAGCCACCACAGCAACCAACACCGCGGGAGCGGTAAGATCTCAAGCACACCCCTGGTGAGTGTGTGAGGGGATTGACACTAATAGCTGTGGCGGCATACAGACTCATATATGAACAGCAAAGGTAAAGATGGAGTGATACGAAGAGCAGGAGGCCCGTAATGTACAGGAGGCCGCTGGCACTGTGAAGCGCAGGGGGCAGTGACTTACCAACAGCGACTCGGGCAAAGTCGACATCACAATTGAGTTGGGGACCATGAGAGCTGGGGATGCCAGAGTCTGACTGATCGCCCTGCTGGGTGGAGATACCACAGGATTGTGGAGGGCCGCTGGTCCGACTGTCGAGAACACAGAAGCCAGAAATACAAAGGGTGGGAGAAGAGCCAAGTAGGAGCGCCAAGGCCTACACCCTAAAGTTGTGGAGGAAGGGAAGAGTGGACATTAGAGGTCTGTAGATAGGAAAGCACAGGAAGCACCACTACTTGGGTTCCAGCGGGGCCCAGGTACCGGACGAGGAGGTCCCACTCGAGGCGGTCGGATGACTACCCCGGGCGACACACGAGAGGGGACAGTACGCCGCGGATAAGAGCCCAACTGACTAGGCCCGAACCAGGGCTCTCTACGGGACACTGTGGCCACGATAAGAGTCACGGGCAGCTGAAGGAAACAGGGGCTGCTCAGGACAGAATCCAGGCCACGAGAGGGAAGCCATGGAGGGGCCCGAGCCTGGGAGAGTACAACAGCAGTTTGTGCTCCAACAGGTCGCCAGCCAACTGGCCACAATGTCGGGAGGTAAAGGAGCTAAGGGGGCCCTCCAGACCAAACTAGATAAATTTACAATGCAAAAACGTACAGAGCCGGATGCCCTTGGAAAGGGGGAGAGGAAGCGACGCAGGGGCCAGACCGTGGAGACCCGTCGCTGAAAGATATCATGGAGGCCATAGTGGGAATTCGTACATCTCTTGAAACACGGATGGACTCGATAACGGCGGAGGTGACGCTGATGAGGGCGGACATGCACAATATTAGCGAAAAAGTCAAGAATATGGAGGTGGCTACAACAGAGTTAAGTGTTGAGGCCACTCAGATGCAACGGGATAACAAGGAACTCCAAGCGGCCAGCAAGAAAATGGAGAGACTATTGGACGACTATGAAGGCCATTCACGAAGGAATGATATCAGGATACTTGGAGTCCCTGAGAAAGCGGAAGGGCCAGTTGCCGACCTCTTTGTTGAAACCCTCATCTGTGACTATTTGAAACCAAAGACCTTGTCCACATTCTTCACAGTTGAAAGAGCACACAGGGTTCCCGGAGGTAGGCCTAAACCGGGTGCCCCCCCTAAGCCCCTACTGGCGAGACTTTTAAATTTCAGGGATCGAGACATCTTTTACACACTGCCCGCACGGCCCCGCCGATCAAGTATGAAAACAGTGAGATCACTTTTTATCGCGACTTCACGATCACAGTGCAGAAAAAAGGAGGACTTTTCTGGAGGTCAAGAGGCAACTGCGAGAAAAAGGTATCCAGTACTCAATGCTGTTTCCGCAAAGCTCAGAGTCGAAGCAGAGGGAAGGCCCTGGTTCTTTGAAACGCCGGAGTCAGCGGCTGATTGGCTGGAGTGGTGGAGACCGGCAAGAGACCGCAATCCCAGAAAAGGGAAGGAACACTTCTTGAATGCTACATCCACACAGCAGGGTGTGTGGCATGATCCATCCTCAAACGAGACCGAGGGGGCCGGGGCTCACGGCTGAGAGACGGGTGGAATTGGCGTCGCCGATGGACAGAGTTAAGCAGAGAACGATAAGTGACTCTGTTGTATTAGCAACGATGAGTGTTAATGACATGAGGAAACATTGATTCGAGGGGTGGAAACCGGGGGGGGGGGTCCAGCCTGGAGCCCCCCCCCTAGCATTACTTTTAGTTAGTTGCACATGGGGCGACAGGCACTCTGCATAGTTGGGGACGTGGGTAGTTCTAAGCCCAGAGTGCAGGGGAGCAGGGAGGGGGGAATTGGGGGTTGTGCTATTATTGTATTGTTAGTTTGTTACAGATTCACATATTACGAGCAGGGACATAAGAGGGACAATGGGTGGGGGGTAGGATCTGAGGGACCAATGGATCATAGTCAATCCCCCTTGATTGGACAGAGGCGAAGTGGGGAATGGGTTGGGGCACTATATTTGGGGGTGAGTAGTGTACACAATTATGGGCACCACAGGTGAGAAAGGATACAGACTCTTGTCCTGGAACGTAAAGGGACTACGGGACAAACTCAAAAGGGGAATCATATTGCAATTTCTTAAACGACATGCCCCGGAGGTGGTACTACTTCAGGAAACACACTTAATAGGAAATATGTGCAAGGCCTTGGCTATATGGGGTTATCAGCTGGTGGTACACTCAGGGTTTACCACGGGGTCACGGGGAGTGGGTATTCTGATTTCTGAAGAAACAATCTTTCCCCATGACCATAGATCGTACATGCACCGACCACCTGGAGAGATATGCAGCGGTGTCTGGGACCTGGGAGGGAGAAGTGCTAAACCTAATAACGATGTATTCACCACCAGGCCTACAGGAGACTGCGTTTAGAGACCTGGGGAAAGTAATGCTAGCGTTTCCCATTGGAAAATTGATAATCGGGGGAGATCTTAATTCCGTGATGTCGGGAAGATTAGATCGTTATCCACCCAGGGATATACCTCACTCACAGCTGATACTCCCACACTTCACAGATGCAATGGGACTAGTAGACGCATGAAGGGCTCACCATCCCACTGAGGCACAGTTTACATTTCACTCCGGGGCCCATAATAGTCTGTCTCGGATCGATTATATCCTTACCCCGGCGGACCAGGTACGAAGCGTCAAGGAGATCCGACATCTAGCCAAGGGGCATATCAGATCATTCCCCTGTTTGGGTGCAGGTGGAGGTAGGTAGGGGAGGTGGTGCCAGAATGGTGCCCATACACCCTTGGCACCTCCGAAACCCGAAGATTAAACAGAAGATCACTCAGGAAATAGAACATTATTTCAGGGAGAACGAAGGATCGGTCGCTTCGGCACAGATCCTTTGGGAAGACTTCAAAACGGTGATCCGGGGTCATGCGGTATCCCAGATAGCGGGAGAAAAAAGGAAAAGAACGCAGGGTTACTAAGGTTGGAGGAAGAGATACTGAAGCTAGAGAGTGAACTCATTACATCAGATGAGCGGGATAAGACTCACATTCTTAATTTGAAGAAAGAGGAGTATAGAAACGAAGCTTGGGATATGGCGAGAACATTGAATAGGCACAAGTTGGGACGCATATATGAGCTAGGGGACAAAGCAGGGAAGATGTTGGCGTGGCTAGACAGGAGAGAACAGGCGAGCCAGTTGGTCACAGAACTCCTAGCGGATGATGGTGACTGTCTTACAGATACGCAGGACATAGCGAACGAGTTCGCTCAGTATTATGAGCAGCTCTACACTTCTAAGACCACCAGGCAGGACGGGGAGGTGAAAGGGTTACTGTCTGAAATGCATCTACCGGGGCTGGTGGATGATGAGAGAGCACAGCTGGATGCGGATCTCACACAGGAAGAAATTGCTCAGGCTATATGTGCCCTCAAGATAGGGAAGGCGATGGGCCGAAATGGTCTCCCGATCGAGCTTTGTAAGCTAAGACCGGATAAAATTGCCCCCCACCTTAAGAAAATGTATGAGGAAAGTCTTGAGAAGGGACTCCTTCCGCAAGACCAAAGAATAGCCACTTTGGTAGTGATATATAAGGACGGAAAACCTAAAAATAAATGCTCATCATACCGACCTATATCACTGCTGAATGCAGAGGTCAAACTTTTGGCCAAATTGCTGGCAACCTGGCTGGTCCGGGTTATTTCAGGACTAGTTCACTCTGACCAATCGGGCTTTATGCCGTCGAAATACATCCTTGAACTTACGGTGATTGCACGGGGTGATGGGACGGGTGAATACCATAAGAGAGGATGCAGTGGTTGTATCCTTGGACGCTGCCATGGCATTTGATACCATAAAGGTGTCATATCTCTTCGCCGTTTTGGAGAAACTTGGGTTCGGTCCCGCATTTATCAGCTGGGTGCTACTCTTGTATGCGGACCCCCTCGCACAAGTAGCAGTTAATAATAAACAATCGGCCATCTTCCATCTCCACAGGGGGACACAACAGGGTTGTCCCTTGTCACCGCTTTTATTTGCGTTGACGTTAGAACCCCTATTTGGTTCCGAAAAGACCCTATAATGCGGGGATTACAGTGGGCAGAGGAAAGGGAGGATCGCATCTCACTCTATGTCAATGACATCTTGTTGTACCTGGCCTCTCCAAAGGGATCACTGCATAGGGTTCTGAACATTTTCACTAACTTCGGCACCTACCCGGCTACACCATTAATTGGTCAAAATCGCTCCTGTTTGTGTTGAATGGAAATCCACATTCCATGCCCAAAGGTTGTAAGGTCACGATAGCCAAGGACGGATTCAAATACCTTGGACTGTTCATTACTAAAGACCCCAAATTATATTATGCGTCCAACTTGTTGCCGCCGCTACAGAGGCTGAGACATGACGTGGAGCACTGGAAGACTCTTCCGCTGTCGCTACTAGGCAGAGCGGCACTTTTTAAGATGATGTCTTTACCTCGTTTTTTGTATGTCCTCCAAAATTCACCTGATTCAGTCCCCGTGTCATACTTTAGATCTGTGGAAAGCGTGCAGAGAACGTTGCTATGGGGAAATAGTCCACCAAGAATTTAATTCCCAAAACTAGTAAAAAGTTGGTACGATGGGGGAATCGGACTACCGAATATTAAAAAGTACTACTGGGCGGCACAGCTGGCTGCCATCAACCACTGCATGTACCGACCACAGAATGACCCGGGGTACACTATGGATAGGTGGCTCTTACCCAGGAGTAATTACACGCGGGCGTTATATTCTACGCCCACGAAATTCCATCTGACAGGCCCCACAAAGCACTCAGTCAAGGTGTGGCATACAGAGCACAGGAGTATAGGATGGGTGAGAACCATCACACTGGCCACCCCACTGTGGGATACGGAACAATTGGGCTCCCTCTGGAGAACGAAGGATTTTGATAAGTGGGATATCATCGGGATATCTCGGGTAGGAGACCTCTGGAGAAAGGGGGAGGTGGTGCCCTTTGCAACTCTGCAACAAGAGCACGAATTGGCAGACACTGAGAGATTCCGGTATCTACAGATACGACATGCCTTGCAGATAGTGAGATGATCTGGGGGGGTGACCCCTCCCGAGGCCTCGCCTCTTGAGGATAGGCTGCTGGATGGGTATATGCCAAAAAAGGCGATTTCCCTGGCTTACTTAAAACTGGTAAATCATTCGCCTGATCCCCTTCTGCAACTCCGTGACAAATGGGAAAGGGACTTGTCGGGGCTGGAGGAGGAGGATTGGCAGGAGGCACTAGCATCACCAAAGGAGGTAGCAATATCCTCTAAGTTTAAATTGGTGCAATTGAAAATATTGCACCAATTTACATCACGGGGTCCGCCGTGGTCAAGATGGGACATAGAGAAGACTCTAGTTGTAGAAGACAGTGTGGCCAGGAGGGCACGTTCTTTCATATTATATGGGACTGCCCACACATTAGTAGATACTGGAGTGATGTTGTTCAGTGAATGGGGGAGGTACTGGGAGAAAGAATAAAACCTGAAGCCAAACACTGCCTATTGAACATATGGGAACCAACAGACTTGGGTAGCAAAGAGAAGACATGGGTGACGTTGGGTCAGATTGTCGCAAAAAGAAACATAGCAAGGAAATGGGGGGCACAAGATGTTCCAAAAGTGCTGGATTGGAAGAATGATATGGATTGGTGTATGTTCAGGGAGAAAACAGTATACGTGGCCAGGGGGTGCACGAGAAAATGGATGCAAATATGGGATAAATGGAATGCATACAGAGGGGATATCGGTGTACCACCTAGATTACCGTCGTAATTTTCTCCTGACGAACCAGAAACCTGAAATGTACGAATAATCTATCCAAGGGAGATGTTATTCACAGAGATTGCCCATGTGTTCCACGTCAATGATTATTGTAATTTAAAGTCTGCACTACTTGTGAAATCTGTACTGTTGTTTGTTGTACTCAATAAAAAAAATGTTTAAAAAATAAAGAAGACCCACAGGCCTAAGGCACAGGAGTCGCAAGAGGACCTCGAGCAGCTCGCCAAAGATGAAGGCCCATGGTGCGGAGGATGCAGTGAGGACACTGATCTTGGCAGGGAGAGATGCAGGAGGCTGAAGCTTTTTATAGCCCAAAGATCTCTGGAGTGCAGAGCTAACAAGCCTTGGCAACGGCAAGTCGACGAGGTGCACAGGAGTTCGGTCCCAGCGGTTCCAACGAGGGATACTGGCCTCAAATTTGCAGAGAGGATAGGTGAAGCCTCGAAGGAGTCTTCCTTGATGCAGTCTCGGTTCCAGGCGAGGTCCAGCGAAGTCCAAGTGTCCAGACGGTCGAAGAGTGACGTGGTTTCAGGCTTAAGTCTTGTCCCATGATGAATAAGAGGAGCCACCCACAGGTAAGCCCTTAAGTACCCTAGGGAAAGGGTTGGAATGACTCAGTGGTCCCGACCTGAGGAGGGGCTGGACAGAGGGGCGGATACTCCCCTGTCCTTTGTCCAGTTTTGTGCCAAAGCGGGAGCCAAGGGCTCCCTGAACTGGCTCAAACTGGAGTATGCAAGGAAGGCACCAAATGTGCCCTTCAAAGCAGTCTGGTGGCGCTGGCAAGCATCCTCACCCCAGCCCAATACAATAAGTCCTGTCTGGGGAGGTGGTCACACCTCCCTGCGACAGGAAACCTATTGTTCTACCTTCCCCTGCTCAAGCTTGGGTCAGCAGCAGGAGGGCAGAATCGTGTCTGTGGTCGGCAGCAGCACTAGCTTGCTGTTAGGCCCTGAAAGTATCAAGGCTCACCTGAAGTTTCCATGGGAACGAGATGCAGGAGTCTGAAGAGTAGGTCCCAACTTCCCGCTATCACATAGTCCACCCAACAGGGTCAAAGCAAGACCAGTGTATAGGAAGAAGAGGGGAAACAAGGGAAGGAGAAAAAATGAAGAGGGTCCCTCAGCACGACCTGGGCAGCAAGGATTCGTTACTGGAAACGTCTGTGATCCTGTAAGTAAAGATTCATAAATAGACTACACTCAAGGTAACGTGGAACAATGGTGAAAACAACAACTACCATATATCAATGTTATCTACATGATTTGTTCCCCTCTTCCACTAGTGTCCAACAGAAGTGTATCAGGAGTCAACAATTAATTCTCCAATCGAAAAGATGAATAGTAAAACAGAGAGAGAATTTTTTTTTAGTTTTATATAGCGCGAACTAGACCCGAGAAATCAGATATCAGAGCGCTTTACATGAGCACCAGTTTCATTACAGAAGGACACATTAATTTTTGTTTGGTAACTTTTTAAGAAACTTTTTTAGGTACATGGATGCGCATGGACTATACCGCCTCTATACTGAGATTCTTTGCAGGATTCTTGTTTGTTTTTTCAGGCTGGACTCCCACGAGGAAGCCGCAGGAATGAGAGTGGGTTGGAATCCCGCCGAAAATGCCGTGCGGAGGGCTGTGAGTGGGATGAGTCCCCGCCGAGAACGCCGTGTGGAGGGCTGTGAGCGCCGATGAAGAACACGACTCGAGGAGTCGGGTGACGATAGGACTGGAACTGCAGTGCCCCCGGACGTGAAGGAATGCTCGCTAGGACTAGAATGCGAAGCGCTCCTTCTGTCTAATGGGTGCTTTTGAACCTGCGTGGCTCTGCCCCTGCTGCAGACTGTGGCAGGGACGGAGCATTCCCGACAGAAAGGCTCTTTCCGGGAATTCAGGGAGCCACCCTAGGGGAGCCCCCAAGTACATGGGACCCTACATCCAACACTAGAATTGGTGTTGGGGTAGGATTCCAACATGTTTGATACCAAACATGACCGTTTTTAGTGCAGCCAATATATAGTTAGACATCTCGTAATTGACTTGATGTTCACTATATGTATTAAATGGCTGACCACACTTACACAGCCTGGAAAATCAACTCCGGGATTTGTAGAGGGTGTCCTGCTCATGCCGGGCACCCTCACACTTATAACCTAGCACCTTGCCTTCAAGATTAAAAGGCCTACCTTAGGGATGACTTATAGGTTTTAAGTGCAGTGACCTCAGATATAAGAAAACGCATATCTGTTGTAAGTGGTGCTAACACTAACTTACACAGTCTGCTATGGCAGGCTGGTAGTCACAGTTTGAGTGGTCTCTCATGGGTGGCACAATACATGCTGCAGCCTAAGGGAGACCCCTGGTGTACCTATGCCCTGGGTACCTTAGTACCATATAGTAGGGACTTATAAGGGTACACCAGTCGCCAATTGTGGAGGTACAGAAGTACTTACCATGTCAAATTTAGGAAAGAAACACAGTGACTGGGGTCATGATTAGCAGGATCCTATTCAGATAGTCAAAAACACACTGACACCAGGCAAAAAGTGGGGGGAGCCATGCTAGAAGGATCCTAACTTACTACATATACACTTACAGAGAGAAAAGCACAAGCACTGAGAATGTAAATTGGAAATGTATGCAATACTATTCTTGTTGTGGGAGGTTTTCAAACAAACACCCAAAAACGATGTTAATATGCAACCAAAATATGGTGAAGTATGTCATGTACTTCAAGATTTAAAAGAGGGAAGCACTAGTTCAAAATAGCCTAGTACTAAAATCCTAAAAGTTATGCTCATCATCATCATAATCACTTTTTTTAGGTTATTCAGAGAAAAACCATAAAAGCAATACATACAAGTTAAAAACACATTTCATACACATAAAAATGAGAAAACATTATTCATCTATTTCCTTATCCATATCGCAGACAATAAAAAAGGTATACTCCCTAAAGTACTTTAATACTTTGCAAGTCAGCTACCAGCAATACCCACTTTAAAACGCCTAATAGCACATACTAAGAAAGCCACCAGTAAAACTTTTGTTTTCCAAAGAACATATTAAGCCATTGAAATTCCTGAACCATTACATTTAACGGTGAACCCTTCCTCATACACGAGAACCAAAATAAATAGAAAAGAATAATTATATTTGCTACTGCAAACGTTCTATCAAGATGGAACTTTCAAAATATGCTTAAGACCATTCACACATATATGCACCATATATGATGAATATCAAAATACTAACATACCCCTCATTTATGCAGTGCTGCCTAACAAATTAGTAATTCCTATGAACTATAAAATCACATCAACATAAAAACTAACAACTACTCCCCACATAAAATGATAATAGATTTTGAACAGGCAAGGACATAAACTATACCTAAGCTATACCTACACACAGCCAATCTGATAGAGACATCTAGCCGCTGATTTCTTACCTATGAATTTCCCAGGCGTCAGCCTGGATCCGGAAGATTTTTCTTCGAGCAATACTCATGTCGGCAGGCGGCATCCGGAAGATTTTTCTTCGAGCAATACTGTGTCGGTAGGTGGCATTAGTCACCTCCACGTCACGTCATCGTCCGCCCCAGAACCACGTCAGCGTCACCTCTATAGGTTTCACCTCGGCGCGCTGACATCAGTTTTTGTTCTTTCTGCGCCAGCCAGAGCAAATCCATGAGAGTTACCCTCTGTCGCTTTTTGACAGGCTTTCGTCGACGTTTTGTTGATCTCTTTTTGGTGTGTAGACTTTTTCATTATGTCTAGAAAGACTTCCGGATTCAAACCATGCAGCGCCTGTCACCGCGCCATGTCGGTGATGGATCCACACCTGATTTGCCTATGGTGCCTGGAGCGCAACTACGACTCAAAGTCGTGCTCCGATTGCCAGGTCATGAATCCAAATGTTTTGAGGGAGTGGTCCCTAAAGCTCCTTGTAGCCAAGCACTTGGCACCATGTCGCTCGACTTCTACGAGGCCTCCTTCACAGTACCGGTTGAGAGGAACGTCCGGGCACCAATTCAAGGGTACCAAGTCCTCGTCGTCCCACTCAAAGTCATCGGGTAGGTCATGTAAGGGGCATAAGAAACACAAGAAGTCAAAGCATGCTTCGACATCTCCCTGTCCATCGGCCGAGGCCTCATTCTTCTGAACCTGTGCCTAGTTCGGATCCACGCTTACCCGTTTTTCCAGAAGCCGAAGCGACCCTCGCCTAGCTTAACGAATCTTATGACACCATGGACCTCATATTTGGGGGGCCTGACCCTACCAGCCTGCCTTGCGGGTCCCATCAGCTCTGGTGCGGATGTCCCCCCCCATGGATCCGGTCCGGTGCCGGTCGTGCCTTTACGACCTTCGCCGGCACCCATACACCTGCGGTGCCAGCCCCATTCGGATTCCAGATGACCTGGAGCCTGTACAATGTTTATCGACGCCAATACCAGCGCCGATAGTACTCCCAGGTCCTAGCTCAATTCCTGAGCCCAATTCCAAAGGGCTAGGAGTGGAAGAAGATTGGGAGGGGTTGCTGGACCCTTTAGAAGACCATGAAATGGACTGGTGGAAGGAGTAGGGTGAGGCCGGTGAACAGGACACCTCTCCAGATTCTGGCATGCTTTCTCACCCTACTTTGGCTACGGAGGAGGGAGTGTCATTTGCTACGGTGGTGCAAAGGGCAGATGAGGTCCTGCACCTTCAGCTCCCTTCAGTGGTGGTCAAGACTAATATCTTGACCGAGGTCTTGCAGCCAAGTGTCTCCTCTTTGGAACCCTTGTTACCCTTTAATGAGGCCCTTACAGATGTTCTACTAGGTACCTGGTCCAAACCCAGCACAGGGGCTCCTGTGAATAGGATAACCGCCCACCGCCAATGCCCTGTTCCCGGTGACCAAAGCTTCCTCACCAACCACCCTATCCCAGAGAGCTTGGTGGTCCAAGCCTCTACCTTCCATGGCATGCTCCCTTCCGCTACCCTGGACAGGGAATCCAAGAGGCTGGATAGTTGGGCAAGAAAATCTTTTCTTCCTCCAGCCGTGCACTGCGGTCGGTGAACACAACATGCTTATTGGGCCATTATTCCTACTTCTTGTGGAAAACGGTTGCACAAGTGCTGCCACAGGTCCCAGAGAAAGACCGGGCAGTCCTCTCCCAAGCTGTGTCAGATGGGAGCGATGAAGCAAAGTTCACTATCCATTGTGGTCTTGACATGACCGACACCACTCCTAATTGAGAACTTTTGGCTTTTCAGGGGATGTCCAGGCCTCTCTCATGGACATGCCCTTTGATGGCACCCGTCTCTTCAGAGACAAGCCATGGCACTGAAGTGCTATAAGGACTTGGGACTCTCAGTGGCCACACATCCCCAGTCTGTCTTTTGCCACTTTCATGGCCATGGAAGGGACTTTCTACCATGCCAGCCATACCCCAGCCACAGAACCGTGCAGGTTCCGCAACCTCTGTGCAGCTGAGGGCACAGCTCTTTCAGACCACGTGGGTCGGGCAGCCAGAGGTCAGGCCAGTCCACCACCCTCCCTGCAGCCTCAGTCTCCAAACCCTCCTAGTCTTGCCCTTCTAAAACATGGCTGGCGAGTTGGTAGCAGGATCAGCCATCACCTCCACCACTGGCAGACCTTCAAATCAGACAGGTGGGTCCTTCAAATAATCCGAAGGGGCTACTCCTTACCCTTTGTGACCACCCCTTCCTCCGTGCCTCCATCCTACGACCGGCTGATGGAGGATCATTTGATTTTACTCCGGAAGGAAGTCATGGCTCTCTTGGCCAAGGCAGCCATAGAGAGGGTTTTCGGACGAAAAGTAGGCTGTAGTTGATATTCCCGCTACTCTCTGGTCCCGAAAAAGGACAAGGGCCTTCGTCCTATCCTAGACCTACGAGCTCTCAACTACTTCCTCAAAAAGGAAAAATTCAAGATGCTCACTCTAGCTCAGGGAATATAATATTTTGCCCCCTCTGCGGCCAGGGGTCGCAAATGAAAGGTCCAGGAGGTGCAGGGAGCAAACTAGAGGTCACAATTGTGACCCCTGACCACCCCCAAATGACGTCCATGCATATGTTCCCACCTTCCCCTTTCATTATGTCTCAGTGTGACCTTAATTTAGTTCTCACATTCCTGATGTGCGCTCCATTTGAACCTCAAAACAATTACCCATCCGGCTGCTTACCATTAAAATAGTCTTTTTATTGGCAATCACATCTGCCAGGAGTGTGAGCGTATTGCAGGCTTTGTCATCCAAGCCTCCTTACCTGATAATGGCCCAGATGCATCAAGCTATTTTGCGATCGCAAACAGTGCAAATCGCAAAAAAAGACCGTTTGCGATCGCAAAATAGCACATAGCACTGCATCAAACCAAAAATTTGAAATATTTAAGGATTCGCAAAATATACCGAATCCCAAATTAGCAACCTCACAATTAGCGAATACCAAAATTGCGAACTCCAAAATTAGCGATTCTCAAATTGCAGGACACATGCTATCCCCACCCATGTGCAGGTCCTGTGTTCCCTCCACCTCCTAGCTTCTGGTCGCTTCCAGGGGGTAATAGCTACAGCTGGCGGAGTGTCACAAAGTTCACTTTTGCGTTTCTTCAACGCGTTCCTGGACGCCATGTTGCTGCGTATGCACCAACACATCAGATTCCCAACCACCCCACAGGAATTGTTCCAAACTAAAATGGACTTTTACCAGATAGCCAACATCCCCCATGTGATAGGTTGCATAGATGGAACACATGTAGCCATATATCCTCCCTCAGCCAATGAGTATATTTTCAGGAATCAAAAGTCTTTTCACTCACTAAACATCCAGGTGATATGCAATGCTAAGAACATCATCACGGACATTGTGGCCAGATACCCAGGTAGTATGCATGACTCCTACATCTTTTGCCACAGCGCAATTCATACACGTCTACTTGGAGGGGAATTTGGAGAAGGATTCCTGCTCGGTAAACATTGTTCAATTTCTCACGCATTTCTACATTTAATTGCGAAATATCACAGTGAGTAATACATATGCTTTTCCTTAACAGGCGACAGCGCATATGCAGTAAGGCCCTTTATCCTGACACCATACCTGCATCCAAGCACACCTAGCGAACACCGTTACAATGCAGCACACAGGACAACATGAAATGTGGTAGAGAGGACCTTTGGGCTGGTCAAAAGCCGATTTAGGTGTATGCATAAAACCGGGGGTGCCTTGCAATACAGGCCAGACATCTGTTGCAAGATCATCGCCACACGTGCCATGTTGCACAATATAGCAACTGCCAGAGGCAAACCTATTGAGACATCTGATAGTGACCCCGATGATGAAGAGGAAAACATCAACCCACAACATGGCGGAAATGCAGCGAGTGCAGCTGAAGAGAGGACGCGTGGTGCAGAAATCACACAGAATTATTTTTGATGTGAGTACTAATGCCACACAACACAAGACTGTTATTTTGCAAAATAGATTTATTGAAAACAAGTTAAACTGTTGTGTTAATGCACACTAGCATAGCCTGATTACAATGTTTCAAACAAAAATATGGTATGTCATGGCACTTAAGTTCAGTCCAGACATGAGTAGTAACTGGTTGCTTCACCAGTGACCATTGCTATGAACATGGCCACACTATTTTCTGCGGCCTCTCACTCCCATCGCCCGTTCTGGGGGGTCAGACGCATCCCTTTGTGAGGTATCAGATCCGGCAGTATTCCGTGTGCTGCGCCTCCTAGAGTCTGGCACTGGTGCCAAGCTGCTACTGTGACTGGAGGCATCCTCACTTTCACATCCCCCCCATCACACTACTGGCAGCAATTTCATTGGTCTGCATTTGATACACAGCATTGGTCACTTGAACCAGTCCCCTGCCAACATCTCTGCAGCAGTGGCTCATCTCTAACTGCATGGCTATTGCACGTCGTGATAGTTGTGCTGTGGCAGTACTTAGACGGTTGGTGGCCCTGGTGTACCCATCCAAACGTCCGAGTAATTGTGTGTGTCTCTTGCGATGGGACACCTGATCCTCCTTTAGCCCCTTGCAAAGCTTCCTGAGTACTCCAGTCAGGTCTCTCAAATCTTCCCTGTTCTCCCTACGACCTTCCAGCAAAGCAGTAGTAAGATTGTTCATGCTGTCACACATGTCCCCCACTTTGCATGCAAGTGTAGCAAGGTTTCCCTGCATTGAAAGCATGTGTTTCACCTGCAGGCGCTGTACCCGTAACATGGCACTCTCCAGCCCATCATGCGATGTGGATGTGTTGCCTGCGCCAGATCTCAACAGTGCTGATGCCCTGCTTCTCTGCGCTCGCATGTTCCTACAACGCAGCTGCTCGCATGGTCTGGATGTGGGTGTTCCTACTACGTCAGGAATTGTGGGCTCCGGTTGTCCGTCATCCTCACTACCAAATGCTGGCAATGGGGCCACATTGGTCCTGCGTTTCTTCAGCGCTGGTGCGGTGGGTGTAGGTGAGACAGCTATGTCCTCTTCTGAGTGGGACTCACTCTCTGCTGGTGCATGGTCATCAGTCTCCTCAGAATCTTGCTCACGTGTATCTATGATGTAGAACAGTGCATTATTAATTTTCGGTTAGGACGTTTACTGATTTTGTACAAACTTCTGTACATTAAATTACTTTATGACTTACAGTGTGAGTGTGGACTGACTTCCATGGTGCAATGGCTTTAGAATAATCCATTTTCCTAGACACCAGACATCCCTTGTGCTTTTGCTGACTACACTTCCCATAATGCATTGGTATGTCATAAGTAAAACATGTACTGGATTACTTTTTCCTGCACAACCCTGATCTGATTTACACTGGTTGTTGGCTAACACTGAAATGTGGGAATTAAGTTGCATGCATCTCACCTTGGGAGGTACCGGGTGTTGCAGAGGAATCAATTGTTGTGACTCCGACTACTGGCTCTGGCTGCAGGGTGGACTCCACAAGGTCCTCCATGGCTGTGGGGCTGGCTTGGGTTGATGGTCCAGCTCTGGTTTTTTTAGCCTCTGTAAGCCTCTCCGCAACCCTTTCTTTTGCACGACTGCGCAGGTCATACCATCTTTTGCGCAGCTCCGATGCTGCGGTGTGCAACTCCCACAGCATTAATTTTGGTTTGCATTGCCAGCCACAATTTTCTTTTTGCAGATTCTGGCACTTGCAAAGACAGTTTACCAAATAATTTGTCATGGCTCCTCACCACCTCTTCAATTAGCAGTTCCAATTCCTTCTCTGAGAACTTCTTCTGCCTTTTTCTCTCCTTTAGGGGTGTTTCCTTTGCCATGCTGGTGTCTGTAACAGTTTCCAAATCCCAAACTTTTCCCAATTGCTGTTCTCCAGTGTTCTTCCTCCTCCTCCTCCCTCTCAGCACACAGGTAACTGCATGGGTCTGGCCACTTCCTGGTTCTGACATCATCATGGTGAATAGTATTCTGGGATTCTGAATTTGCGAGTCGCAATTTGCGATTTCGCAAATAGCGTAATCGCAATTTGCGATTGCGAATTTTACCGAATTGCAATTTCTTAGCGATTTTTTTGGTGCAGCGCATTTTGCGACTCACAAATTGCGATTCAGTAAAATTTGCAAATTGCGAGGCACTAAAAAAAGTACTGATGCATATGCCCCAATATTCCCTGATAAATTAGTGCTTCGCATTAGGGCCTCTTTCCTTCCGAAAGTGGTGACACCTTTCCATGAGGGGCAAACTGTCAACTTTGCCCACTTTCTATGCTCCACCACATCCCTTTAAGGAAGAGGAGCGACTCCACCGTCTGGATCCAAAAAGAGCATTGTTGTTCTACCTTGACCACACAAAAGAATTCAGGGTGGACGACCAACTCTTCATAGGCTACGGTGGGGCAAAGAAAGGTTGTGTGGTGCAGAAGAGGACTATCTCGCAATGAGTCGCCCTATAAATCAAAATTTGCTACGCTGAGGTGAAGAAACAGCCTCCTGAAGACTTAAGAGCTCATTCCACCAGAGCTAAGGCTGCTACCACAAAATTGCAATGTGGAGTTCCAGTCCTTGACATTCGTCAGGCAGCAATGTTAGCATCCCTACATGTGTTTACCAAGCATTACTCCCTCGACAGTCAGGTCCTCAAGGAAGGCCTTTTTGGCCGTTCTGTCTTGCAGGACTTTCTGGCCTAAACTTGTCCGCAGCCCCTCCTCCAGGGATGGTATTGCTTGGGTATCTATTCCAAGTTAAGGAATCTGCGTCAAGATGTCTCTATCAGATGAACAAGTTACTTACCTTCAGTAACGCCTTATGTGGTGGAGACATGATCTAGCCACAGATTCCTTCCCGACCCACCCATCCATTTGTTCAAAAAACATCAATGCTAGTGCACTTCATGTCTCTGCGCTTCTGGCGTGGGAAGTCATGTAAAGTAACTGACGTCAGCGCGCCTAGGAGGCACCTATATAGGTGACGTGGATGTCACTTCCGGCGCAGAGGGCACCGCCGATATCAAGCGGGTTCAAGTTACGCCACCTACCAGCGCGTAGGGATATTACTAGAAGAGAAATCTTCCAGATCCAGTCTGACGCCTAGGAAATCAAAAATGGTAAGGAATCTGGGCTAGATCATGTCTCTACCAGATAAGGTGTTACAGAAGGTAAGTAACTTGTTCTTCAAGGCTGCTATTACCACTTTAACCAAAGCATTTGGAGACAACAATAAAAACCTAAGTATAGAATCTGCAACAAAGCGCCTGTTTGCCTATAAAATGAAAAAATTATATTTGGACTGACTTATATTCTAGAAAGAGAGCTAGCTAACTACTACAACATTCTTATAGGAACCCCATTTCATCAACAAAAATAAATAAAAATTAAGTCCCCAATGCACTATTTTGAAGGCACTTAGGGTCTCATTACGATGCCGGTCAGAGCGACTGCCGAGGACACAATCTGATTCCCCCAGCCGTATTACGATGCAACCGCTGCTACTGTGGCGGTCCCATCTACGGCGGTGCACATACCCCCGAATATGTTGTGCATACAAACTCGCAACAAACATGTGATATGTACACACATGCATGACATATGTGGGGATATGCCTTGTGCTGCATGTACCCCATTGCTGGAGTGTGCGATCTGTGCACAGTACTGTCAATGGGGATACATACCACCTACGGACTTACCTGCATTCCAGCGCCTACAGGGTCATAGACTTTGGGGGTTCAGCTGTCGCGGTGTGTGGGGACCTGGAGAAAGGGATCCACGCCAAAAACTGTTGAGAAGCTGATTTGTGTGAGTATGCACCCCAAATCCTTTGTTTCCAATGAGTCGAGGCAGCTAGTCAGACCGCCAAGGTTAGCTTGTCAGAAATACACATCGTAATCTGGACAGCGGTCGGAACTCCCTACACAACTCTACGACTGCAGTTGGAGAAAGGCTGTCAGAGTCAGCGGTCTGCCAGCGGTCGGTTGGAGTACACGATGCATGCCGACCGATTCCAACGAGACCAAGGCGGTCTGACCGCCTCCGACATAACCACGGGAGCTGGTCCGACCGGCATCGTAATGAGGCCCTTAGGGCCCGATTATGATCTTGGAGGACAGGGTTACTCTGTCATAAATGTGACGGATATCCTGTCTGCCGTATTACAAGTGCCATAGGATATAATGGATTTGTAATACGGCAGACAGGATATCCGTCAATTTTGCGATGGAGTAACCCTGTCCGCCAAGATCGCAATCATGCCCTTAGACTGGCAGGTGGCACCATTCTGGACACTGACCGCATCTCAAATTCCAAATACCATGGTGGAATGTCAATGACTGCACTATGGTTTAGCAAACCAAAACCAACAAAGCTGTAGAACGATGGCCCATTGCCTTCCAAGCCACAATATGCAGAACCCAACCAACACTCTACAGTTTCCTAGAAGCCCCCCAAAAAGAACAAAGCTACCAACAACTAAGGATATAGCCATCAGTAAACCAAATCAAACCTAAACTAAGTAAACAAACAAGTAAAATGTACGAACTGCTACAGTGTAAAGTGAGAATCTTTATTAATAACAAAGGAGTAGACTACTTAGAAGTAATAGCAAAATCCCTTTTATAAATCAACTACCTACCTACCCACTAACCAGTTAAGTACAGCAACATACAATACCACCCTAAAAAAACATTTTAAAATAAATATTAAGCAATTTATTTTTATTAATCAATTGAAAAAATATAGTAATAAAATAAAAAAAGACTGATAAATAGAAATATATAATTTGAATACTTAATTAAAAATCTATACATCCACAACCACAAAGCACAATATAAGAAATAAATACAACATTAAATCAGACAACTAGAAAATAAAACTTTTACATTGCAATTACAGCAAAATACATATACAAAATAAAATATAACATTTCCCATAGTAAAATAAATATAAGTATCATACTTATAATTGGGGCCAGAAGTAAATCTATACAATGGTCAAATATTGTGATATATGTGACCCTCCAGGATATCAGCCCCCTTAATGGTTTTAGAGCAGAATGAGCTGATAGACCTGATTAAAAAAGATGTGTTCAAACACATTTGTGTGGGTAAATAAATCTTACCACAGATTAAACAACCAGATTCCTTCTCAAAAATATCAACCAGGTGACTTCAAGAGGAAGATATAGTTCTAATTGCCCCGGTATGGAAAAAAATGAATTCATTCAATTTCTTGATCCTGTGGGGAGATGGTTTCTGCAGGATGCAGTTTTATGCACGTGGTTGCTATATTACCAGCATGCTTAAACAAAACTAACCCAGGAAATTCAAATGAATGCTTTAGATGCTAAGCATCAGACTCTGTTAATTGGTCCTAGGTTAAATATATTTTGGAATTTCTTGTTATTTAGAATATATTCTAGGTGTGCACCAATCAAACAAGATCTAACTACAAGGTATTAGGAATTTATTTTAGCCAAGAGACATTAGGTAGACACCAAAAGCTTAATTGTATTTCTATGTTGGTAGCACGTTCGCTGATATTTCAAACATGGAAGACCGATTTGATTCTACAATTTTCAAACTGGTTATGCAAAATGTTAAGAGTTTGTAAACAAGAAGAATTGTATGCAAAAGGAATGGCTACTAATTCGGAAACCTGAAGCTTTGGTGAGGATTTTTTCTTGGAAACCTATAGTAGTAATCGTGCCAGCTTGTAATACATATATATTTATACATGATCAGATTTCAGGCTAGGACATGGAGTATCTCTTCTTAGATCATTAATTAACTTTATAAAATCTTTTATCACAAATGTGCCTAATGTGATAATGATCGGATATTTGTCCTTGTCCATCTCACAAATATTCTATCCACAAAAATGTAAAAAAATTACTTACATTTTTTTTTTAAGGTAATTAAAAAGAGTAATATTGATTTAAAATAAATCTAAATAATTTCCTTTAAAAGACAATGTATTAAAAACAGGTCCATACAATGCCAGAGATGTGGATTTCTATATCCCGACGCCCAGGACATATTGTTTGGGGTGAAAGGCAACAAGTTTTCAGGTGTATTTTGTCCTTGGGATATGTACATTTGTGTCAATGTATTAATGCTTTTAAAACTTGCATTTATGGTTCATTAATGCCAAGGCTTTATTAATAGGGTGAGCACTCTAAGTAAGTGTTGTAAGCTCGGACTGCACTACTGACAGTGGTTTCAGTAGAGAAATGTGTACACACATTTTCAAAGTTTAGCAATATGAGGCTATGTATAAGGCCCCCAGAATGCTCTCTGATTAGATGCAAATATTTGCAGAAGGTTGAAAGCAAGATTGATGATGTCTTTGCTTTCAAAATAAAATGTTCACCAAAAATGCAAGTAGGTTAAAAAGATTTTGCTAAACTAATGTAAAATGTTAGGCACTATTTCTTTGCAGCATCATCTAGTAAAATGCGTTGATGTATGTTAGTATTTCCAAAAACTATTAATAATGGAAAATGAGTGTAACCAGTTTCAATAAGGTTATGGGAAACATAAAAATAAACAAGCATTGTCAAAGCCAGTGGGTCTCAAATTGGTGGTCAGCCTTTTGGTTTAGTCAATGTGTGACTTGTTTTGGCATCGTTTTTGTAAAGCATTATTGGTGTGGGAGCTACCGGATCCTCACCATTATAACAAACAATGGCAAAAGCAAAAATTGTTTTTGGTCTCACAAAGCACATATTGCCACAGTAGTTCCTGGCACTGAACAAAATTACTTGGTGTACTGATATGCTCCTTGTGAAAGAGCAGAATGCTGTCACCCACAGTAAAGCCAGCCGATACAAAGAGAAAGAGCGAGATAGAGAGAGAGAGACAGACAGAATTTTAATAAACACTTAAGGTCATGGTTAATGCTAGACCTAATTTGGGGCCCAATTATTAAAGAAAGTCTCAAAAGTGCACCCATGGTATATGTGCTTGCATGAAGTGCAGATATACAGCTTTCGTGAATTCACAAGAAATTACAGAAGTAGGCCAAGAAATAGTACTCTTAGAAAATATTTGTGAACTGCATTTTAGCATGAGCAAATATGAATGTGTAGATTTGCTCATGCTAACAGCTTTGTGTTTTCAAGTTCACTTTCCCTCCAACCACTTTTTTCCCAACCCCGGAAGAAGTTTTACGTCTGCCATTGTAAGGAGTACATTTCCAACCTTTCTCAGTAAGGGAAAAGATTAGAGAAGAGTTGGTGAAAACCTTTAAAACATGCAAGTTAGTAGGTTGTACAGACTCAAAGGGGCATTCCAACCCTGGAACTATTGCTTACCACTACCTTCAGCCCCAGTATGTAGATCTGTGGAAACGTGGCAACATAAGGGAATTGCTAGTATTCGAACCCTACTATGGTATGAGCCCTGGCAAAATCATGGAGGCTATATCAGAGCTCTTTTCATAATGAGATTGCTGCCATAATTTGTCGCTGCATTACATGGCACAAAGGGGACAAGTGGTTTTTGTTACAGGACAAGTAGATTTAAGAAGCAACCTGCCCCATGGACAAGCAGATATTTTATTAAATTCCACACCCCTGAATGCCCTCTCATCTGTAGACCTGTAAGAAAACATAAAATACCCACAGTCACAAATTAATCTCAAATATAACATTAAAATTATATAAACACAAGAAGTAATATCACAATATCTAAAATAACACAATACTACTGAAAAGCTATAACTAAGCCTAAGGCATAACACTACAGGACAAGGTAACACAAACTACAGCAGCACAACCTACAAAAACAAAACTAAGGGTCTGATTACAAGTTTGGTGGTCATCGGACTGCCGTGGCAGCAGCGGCGGATTGCGGAATGAAAGACCGCCTGAGCACTGCCACCACTGCCAGCTATTTGCTGACCGCGGTTGGGAGAAAGCAGCTGTCATAGGGCAGCACAGAGAAGTTCACCTCTGTCCGAATTACAAGTTGGCTCTCCAACGAGCCGACCTCGGCGGGAAGACCGCTTGCTCCGAGTTGGAGAAATCAATGGATTTGGGAGAAATACTCACTCATTTCCTTTTCTTCTCTTCAGTCTCCCACATAGATCTCTTTCTCCAGGGCTCCGATTCACAGCAGCATTTTGATCCCAAAGAAAACAACCCTGTTGGTGCTGAAATCCAGGTTGTAGGTAAGTTTTGCATGGTTAACCCCCACCTTTTGCCGGACACTTGATGCACTTTGACTTGGTGTGCCCTGGGCCCCTGCCAATCAGATTCCCATGGCCTGTGTTCTTTTCACTAAAGCTGTACCTTTGTGCCCCCAATTGGCCCATCTCTGGCCACAGGTAAGCCCCTTGTAAAAAGTACCATGTGGGCACTGTGACTAGAGAAGGCCTTCAAGGGCAGCAGCACCTATTGTGCCACCCTTAGGGCCCTGCACCTCAACACTCACACCCTGCCATTGCAGACTGCATGTTTTGGTGCAGAGAAAAGTGAAGAGTCGATATGGCACACATCCCCATGTGCCATGCCTACAAACCACTGCCTGTGGCATAGGTAAGCCACCCCTCTAGTATGGTGCACTAAACCAGAGGTGAGGGAACAGCCCCATGAGCACTGTACCCCTACAGTGTCTAAGTCAATTCTCAGACATTGTAAGTGCAGTAAAACCATAAAGAGTATGTGGTCTGGGAGTTGGTCATTACAAACTCCACAGCTCCATAATGGCTCCACTGAAAACTGGGAAGTTTGGTAGCAAACCTCTCAGCACATTAAACCCATACTGATGCCAGTGTGGGATTTAATGTACAATGCACACAGAGGGCATCTTAGAGATGCCCCCTGAAAAAACGACCAGCCCTGGTGTGATTCCTGAATGGCAGCCTTCCATTTGCCACCACCGGACATGTTTCTGGACCCCTGGGTAGACAGCCTCTGCTCTCTGGGTCCAGAGAGAAAGCTAAACTGGGCAGAGGTGTCATGCCTCCTCCCCCAGGATGGCCTGGGTCGACGAAAGTGAAGCTTCAAAGGCCTTCCGCCTTTGTTAGCTGTCCCTGCCTTTTGCTGCCCCCAGCAACTGGCTCCCACCGGTTCTGACCCACACTTCGGGTGGGAGAATCGTCAGGAAAACCGAGCTAGGAAGAGAAGTGTGCCCACCTTTGCCAACCCCACCGCTCAGGTGGGGGACGCAAGGTGAAGCACACATCTCAGTCCCCTCCATCTTGCAGATGAGGGGACCCAGCCAATTATGGAGAGGTTCATGCCCCCCTCCCATTGGAGGGTGGCATAATAGGGGGTGTACTCACCCCAAGGAAGGGACCCATTGGTCCCAACCTGCACACCCCTCTAAATGCCCCTACATTTAGTATTTAGGGGCGAACCTGAACCTTGCCTCCTCAGATTCAAGGATGAAAGAAAAACGACTGAAGAGTTGTGCTGAACCAGGAAGAAGAGGACACCAACTCCTTTGGCACCAGCTCTACCGACCTGTCCCGACTCCGACCTGACTACAACAGAAACTCCAGCATGTCCAGCAGCCCCCCAGAGCCCAGAGGACCTGCCCTGCACTCAACTAACAGGCTCTGTCTCCCGTGAGCACCGGATTTGCTCAACAAAGACTACAAACACAGAACCCGGATCCAGGTGGCTCCGCGGTTCTGCACCACTCTGCACCAGATGCCCAAGGCCCGAGTTTGAGTGGCCCAACACCATGAGGATATCACTCAAGCGATCCTGACCCAGAATCTGGTGACCCCCGACACCCGATTAAGCCTCAAGCCGACGCCTGAACCCTCAACCTGGAGGGTTCCCCTGACTGCAACCAGAGCTGGTAAGAAGACCCGAGGCCAAATGACACCCCTGCACCCGACGCCCCATGGCCTTGGGTGACCCAACCGAAAGTGTCCAAGCATCCCCCAAGATCCCAATTTACCTCTCCAGTCAGTGGTCGCCTTTTTTTGAACCGGAGATCTCCATTACAAATCACAGGGCTCCCGATGTCTTCTTGGCACTCTGCATACAGCCGCCTCTGTGTCGCTGGTGGTGCAGCTCCTGTGCTGATTGTTGGCCCCTGCAGTGCTGATCCTAACCCCAGGAGCTTTGCTCCCACAACCGAGTGACCTGCTCGTAAGCAGCCCTTGACCGAAGGCCCCCCTAGCCCCATTGGCTAACATTGTGCCCCTGTACTCTGCACCTGGCCGCTCCAGTGCCACTGCTGCTGCAATTTGAGTGCCCAACTGGGGAACCCTGGTCCTAACCCCCAAACGTCGTACTCACAGGCTGTTTACTTACCTGTAAACGGTTAACACTCTTTTTCCTATAGAAACTAATGTTACGAATTTCTGTTCCTAAAAATGTCCGTGTTGACCTGTGTTTTGTATGGAAGAAAAGTAACTGTATTTTAAACCTGAAAAGGTCTTACTTACCTTTGTATTGTAGGATCCACTGTGTGATATCTAGACATATCACCCCGAGTAGTCGATGTAATCCAAAAGTAATGCAAAAGTAATCAGAAGAAATTTCTATGTGATTTAAACTTTTTTAAAACAGATACAAGCTTGTAACAATTGCAAATCCATTTCCACCTGGCTTTCTGTGTAAAGCTTTACAATTGCAAGTACATTTTACCTACCTGTGCCAAGTCCTGCTTGGTTCTAGAAATAAAACTTAAGTATACCTTTTTTATACTTACCCAATTGGTCTGGATTCTGTCTCTGAGGTGTGTGTAATCAGTCCTTAATTGAGTGAATACAATAAATGCTTAACATACCCTCCTGATAAGCCTAACTGCTCGACAACATTACCACAAATAGAGCTGTTAGTGATTATCTACTTTAGCCTCTGCAATACCTCTGGGTATCCCCTGGACTCTGTGCACACTATACCTTACTTTGGTATAGTATATACAGAGCCAGGTTCCTACATAGGTAAGTCCGTTTTGCAGTCTTTACCCATTGACTGGACTGGGCACATGTCGTCCGGACTCCAGCAATGGGAAAATACCTGTAGCAGGTATTTTTTAACATGTGTAATGCATATGTGTATAATCAACACTTGTTCACTCAAAATATACACACATGCATCAACACATATGAAGAAATACACACCGCCATCAGATACACAGCTGCTGAGCCAGCGGAGACATTGTAATACGGCGGAAAGGAGACCGCCACCATGGCAGTACAGCAGTCGGACCGCCAAACTCCGAATCAGGCCCTAAGACTATAACCCACACTAACTACATCTACCCACATCAACCCTGTCCCTAAAACCTTAAAGAAAAAGTTAAAACGGGCTTACCTTGTCTGTCGAACAGCAACAGGTAACCACAACTTGCTCTCCTGAAAGCCACCTCAAATGACAGTATTAGTAGCTCTGGTGAAAGGTTTGTTTGGTGCTCTGAGGCACACTGAATAAGCAAGGTTTTGATTAGCCTGAGCCCTTTCTTGCAAGAAAACCCACACGTTGTCCTAACATAACATAACAAATACAGGTAGCGGTAAAAAATGGCTGCTAAATGGAAATTTAAAAAAACTATTCCTATAGAAAACAATGGAAATAATTTTTAGCAAAAAAATGTATAACAAAGTAATATAAATGTAGAAAAATATCAAAAATTGCATTAACAAAATATGCATGAATATGTAAAGTATAATTTAAATAGTACTACACAAACATAACTTAATACAATACAATAGAGTACTATTTTATATAAACTAAAAACTACATTTAAACTGTAAAATTACAAACTTGTATGTGTATTGTATATGGTAAAAATAATTAAATACCATTTTTGTAAAACTTTTCACAAACACAAATATGTTAAAACTGTTTAAAACATACATTACATATCTTAATTTACAAAAAAATGTAAGAAATCTTGTACCACTATAATACAGAAACGTTTTGTAATAGATATCAAATTACATATGTTAAAATAAATATAGACATATACATTCTGCCCCACTCTGTACCCAATTTGCACCCGATGCCCACGGCCCGAGTTCGAGTGGCCCAACACCGCAAGGAGGCCTCCCCAGCGATCCTGACCTGAGATCTGGTGATCCCCGACCTCCCTCAAGACTCCCGACAACGCCTGCAGCCTCAACTTGAAGGGTCCCCCCCCGACCGCGACCAGAGCTGGTAATAAAAACCTGCTGCCAGAAGACACCCCTGCACCCGACGCCCCACGGCCTTGGGTGGCCCAACCGATGGTGTTCAGGCTTCCCCAAGATCCCAACTTACCTCTCCAGCCGGTGGTCGCCTTCAGGAAGTCTCCCTGCCCAAGCATGCAGCAACTTTCTGAAACTGAAGGTCTGCATTTGAAACCACAGGGTTCCTGACGCCCGATTTGCAACCGGCTGCCCAAGAGCCCCAGTGGTGCAGCTCCTGCGCTGGTCGTTGGCCCCTGCAGTGCTGACCTGAACTCCAGGAGTTTGGCTCCTACAACCGAGTGGCCTGCTCGTCAGCAGACCCTAACTGAAGGCCCAAATAGTCCATTGGTGAAGATTGGGCCCCTGCACCCGGCCGCCCCAGTGCCGCTGGTGGTGCAACTTGAGTGCCCTCCTAGATCTTGGGGAACCTTGGTCCTAACCCCGAAAGATTGCCCTCGTGTGTCAAGTACTTACCTCCAAAACCGGTAACTATTTTTCTCCTATAGGAACCCGTGTTATAAGATTTTGGGCCAAGTGTGAACTTGCTAATGTATGGAGAAAAGTGAATTCAGTTGTAAAGTATAAAAAGTCATAATTATCTTGTATATAAAACTCTTAGGGTGTGGTATCTAGGCATGCCACCCCCAGTACTCAAAGTAATCTAAAGCAACTTAAAAGTATTTACTGTCTGATACAAACTGCATTTAAAAGTGATACAAACCAGTAAGAATTGTAATTTCAAGCACAACTGCATTCCTTAAACAGCCTTGCATTTGAAAGTATATTTTGCTCACATGTGCCAAGTCCTGCGTGGTTCTAAAATAAAACCTAGGTATATAATTTTTTTATACTTACCTAATTGGTCTAGATTCTGTCTCCAAGTGTGTGTACCAGTCCTTGACTGAGTGAATACAATAAATGCTTAACACACCCTCTGGATAAGCCTAACTGTTCACCCACACTACCACAAAGATAGCTGTTAGTACTTACCTAATTTAGCCTCTGCTATACCTCTGGGGACTCCCTGGACTCCGTGCACACTATACCTTACTTTGGTATAGTGCATACACAGCCAGCTTCCTCCATACTCCAATTGTAATCCAGAGATGTATCCAGTGAACAATGAAGTAAGTCTTTTCAAGCCAAAAATAGAAAGCATAAACTTGTAGCTTGAAAGGGAAAGGCAGTGTTGGCAGTTCAAGTTCATTTAGATCTGATGAAAAGTCGTCATAATACACAAAGTAGCCAGACGCCGTTCGGTCTATTTTTGGCAGCTCAGCAGGTTTTGTGGAACTGGTAGATGACTCGATCTGTGGCATGTTTACATAGACGTCGTCAATTTTCTGAATTAAAATTTCTTTATTTGTTGATTGTACAGTTGTATTTTTACAGGGAGAAGTATCATTGCATTGTCGTTTACAGCTTCTCTTTGAAAAGTGGAGTCTTCAGTCGTTATTAAAGCTTCCATCTGGACTTCCTGTATGGTAGCGAGAGGAGTGCGGCGGCTACCCAGGAGTCCACGTGGCCTACTGTTGAGAATCGGCCACATAGTGTGGTTTGATCAATTGAGAGAAACCTTTTGTCTTGGCGACCGGCAAGTGGCCATAAAAGTATTGTTCTATTACCTTTGACAGCCAGGACAGGTATAGGAACTCTGTAAGATGGCCCAAATTCTTTCTTGTCGACAATTTTCTCTCTGACCAGGTCCACAATCTTCGGGACCCAGACAGGTCTTGCCGATACCGTTTTCACTTCCCCTGCAGCGGTGCGCTTTACTTGGACGTTGCTTTGTAAAATTCAGTATTGTTTAAGGTCCTGTAAAACATCCAAACGATCATTGCTGACACTATCGAGGTCGGGTACCCACAGCCTCACTCCAAACAGGAGTTCATAAGGTGTACGGCCCCCTAGGGATTTTCTTGGCATGTTGTTAAGTGATCGCTGGACCCCTTATAGGTGATTGACCCAACTGCCACCAGAGCCTAATACCCTTGCTGTTAAGGATTGCTTTAAGTCACGGTTTTTCCTCTCAACTACCAAAGTTCCCTCAGGAGGATAGGAGGAGGAGTACCGCAAGGCCACACCCAAACATCCCATGGCTTCTTTGTAAGCCTGAGAGCTAAACGCCAGACCCTGGTCACAATGTAGTGTGCCAATTGTGTATATGCGATAAAGACTTGCAAATCCTTTATAACAGCTCGAGAGTCAGCGAGACCTGTGGCCATACCCACAGGGATCTGGAGCATGAATACACTGCCACCAAGATGTACTTGTATGCCCTGTCCGAGTTTAAGGGGCCGCAGTGATCCAAATATACACACGCAAGAGGTTTGTCTGAGATCAATAAAGGTGTTTGTGGTGGACGTGCTACGGTGGAGCCTTTCATCTGCTGGCAGATGTCGCATTTGAGGACAAAGTCCTTGGTCTGTTTAGTAAGACCTGGCCACCAATAGTGCTGCTTTAGTAGTGAAACTGCAGCAGTGATCCCTGAATGTGCTGAACCCAGACCCTCGTGTGCAGCTAGTATCAATCCCAATCTGCGATCAGTGTTTGGTATTACTCTATCCCCCACTCCTGGAATCTGAGCATATGGAATATTTTGTGCATCTAGCTTGTAGGAGTACTTGAGTGGAAAGCCTTTCAGCAGGGCTGAGCTGTTGCGCGTGGCATTTACAGCTATCATAGCTGTTCCGTCTATCCTCGTACTGGAGCGAGTTATTGCAGCAATGGCAGCAGTGTGTACTGTTGCCTTGGCGGCTTAATCCGCCATTGATTTCCCTTCAACGTGAATGCCAAAACATTGATGACTCAATGTATGAATAACATCAGCCCGTGGCAGGCTTTCTTTCAGCTTTGCCACATGTTCCCAAAGCATCTTACGCTTTACTGTGCAACCTTTGGAATCCCTAAATCCATTCTGGCCCCAATAGTACAAATATTCGTTATAGGACTGGACACAGCAAAATGAATCACACACTATTAGTGACGGGAATTCACGATTCTTATTTTGTAGTGACAGTATCAGGGCTTTTAGTTCCGCCAGTTGTGGCGTACAGTCCCTTAGAGACTGAGTGTGTGTTTCCCAGGAAGGAACTTTCTGTCCTGCATGCGCCCTTTTACAATTGCGCATGCCGTGAAATATTGTTGATTCATTCCTACGGCCGGCTGAGCAGATCCATCGGTATAAATGATACATTCATAACGATCTAGAGACATTATTTCATTCGGCAGGAGATATTCTTTTTCGTACTGCAGGAACGCTTGTGTTTGTAATGTAGAATCAAATCTGTCATCTACATCTGTTGCAGTGCAAGAGTTAGCCCATTGAATCCATCATGGTTGTAATGCTTTAGCATTCAGGATGCTTGCCTTTGTAATGGCTCTAGGGTTGGTACTGGGGTCACGACCCTGTTTCCCCTGTCCTAGCACTCTTTCTCTCACTACAGCTGTCTGTACTGCTGTAAGTATTTTTTCTGTTGGTGCAAAACGCATTTCAGCGTTTGTGTACAAATGTGATTTGTATGCAATAAGTACTGTATCGTCTTAATTGAAAGTGATGTAGGTGTACCCAGTTGATCCAGAGACTACGCGGATCACCAGGTTTGTTGTGTTGACACACTTGTGCGTTTCGAAGCTATCATGTCAGCTTGTACGGAACGCAGGATATCAGTATGTTCCTGTGTCCAATGATGCACTGAAAAATCAGGTCTAATTAAGTCGTAGAAAGGTTTCACCCTTTCTGCATAATCCAAAATGTATGTCCTGCCAAAACTCCAAAGTCCTAAAATGGATTGCAGTCTTTTCAGAGTCGTTGGAGGTTGGAGCAGTGCACATTTTTCTAAAAATTGTGCCGCCAGGCTTTTGCCTTCACTTGACAATTCGTACCCCAAAAATAGAACTCTCAGGTAGGCAATTTTTGATTTTTTGAAATTACATTTGTATCCTAGGTGGGGGAACCCAAGAATTATGTTGTTCACCCTAGACAAATGTTCCAATAATTCATCGTCCATCAGATAGATGTCATCTACATAGGACAATGCCTCCTCATCAAAATGTTTTACTCTGTCACCCTTGCTGAAAACAACCTGGGGCTATTCTTATACCCCTGGGGTAATCAATACAATTGTTGTTGAGAGCCTAGCACAGAGAATGCAGTCAAATATCTGCTCCCAGGTGCTATATTTTGGCAGAAAAATCCATTTGACATATCTAGTGTTGCTTTGCATTTTTTTCGCACAGTGTTGTTCATTAGTGCGCCACTATGTGCATTTTGTACTGCAAATGTTTGTGTGGATGCGTTTAATTGTCTCTAATCTAAGACTAGATGATATGAATTATCTGGTTTCATTACGGGAAACAAGGGATTATTCATAGGAGAGGTGCAATTTTTAATTACACCCTTTTGGCACTCAAGTTGATCTAGGATCACTCTGACTTGTTTCTTTGCCTCATGTTTAATAGGGTATTGTCTCTGTGGTTGAGGAATTGATTTTAATGGGATTTCATGATGAGGCGACTCATTATCCCACCGAACATGATTGCGGTAAAGTGCAGGAGCTAATGCTAACGCCCACTCCTGCGTGTCTGAATTTGTAACTGATTCTGGTACGAGATCGGAGAAAGCAGGTGAAATAACTTCTTCCCCCATTGGGCAATCCAATACGAACTCAGGTAGCCAATCCTTTTCGGCCAAAAGAATGTCGTAACCATAGGTCAGGTTCTCTGAAAAGAGACCCTTTACTTGCCTGTGTGTGTCTCCCCCTCCATTTGGAGTGGTGTTTCGTATAAACGATGTGGGACACTTATCCTTGTATCAGGTGTTTCCACTTTGATAAGCTCATTAAGTGCTACTACCTCCAGATAAACCATCAGGTTCTGGCGCGCTATTGTGACTTCTACTGTGCTGTCCAGGATCGTCACTGCCCATTCCCCGTTCAGAAGCAGAGTCCTCAGTAGCCTGGGTATTTCTAATTTTAATCCCCGCTACCTTCTTCTTCCTAAATGGAGGTTTTGAAGTCTTTTGTTTGTCTTCCTGTTTAATGATGTAGTCTAAAGTGCGATGTGTCTCCCTCTTTGGCTTGGCTCGCTCTTACGATCTGTACTCTGACCGTCCGTTTCTCTCCGAACGCTTTTCGGATGTCTCCTGAAAGGAACGAGATGAACGTGTATCAGTATCCTGATACCTGTCAGGTTTTCTAATATTATTGCGGTGTTCACAGATTGTATTTTCTTTCGGTGTGTTCCTGTTGAGGAGGCCCACCGTGTGACCATGTTTTGTTTTATTTATTTTTTTGTTAATTATCCCATTTCTTCTTTGAAGAATCGGGTGCTTGCTTAGAGTTATCCTTTTCAGAATTGCTCCTAACTATTGGTCTCCTAGGTCTGGCTCCCAGATAATCTCTTCCAAGAGAAGCATATGTTTCTTCGATAATCTTAGGAAATTCCCACTCCTGCTGTGCAGGAGTGAATTCCCTCAGGCATTCGCGTATAGCCACTGTTGCTGCCTCCCCTATTATGTTACTTAACATATTTGCCGAAACTTCGGCAAAATTGCCAATTAGTTACATCCTCAAGTTCAGGGCAGGCTCTGTTCCACAGTCGTTCTGTATTTGTTTCAATACATCTGGTATTACCGCTATTGAAGTGGTACCATGTGTTCTAGTATAAACAGAAGCGAAGATTGTACCCCAAGTGACACATTCTTCTATCGGGGAGCCATCCCCATTGGCAAGCAAATTATCAGTATTCTGTGTATTACCTGCACGGACCCGTATGGGGAAAAACTGCTTCAAGCACTGCTCTCTTCTGTCCTATCCAGAACAGGATTTGCTTCTGGCTGGTGGGAACCTTTCCCATAACGGCATTTAGTGTTTGTGGGCTAATACCTGTAGTAGCCATGTGTGGTTCTGTAGCCTGAGCAGCCCCTGCAGGTTGGACTGGTAATGTTCTCATTACGTATTGAGTAATATTTCTGTACATTTTTGCTAAATCTCTGTAGAGTGTATGCATTCCTGCTGCTGATAAAGCAACAATGTCTGGATGCGGTGTATATGAAGCTAAGACCGGCCAGGTTGCTCCTTCTCTGCTGAGCGGACTGAGTCTCGCGTGTTCTGTAGAAAGGGGTAGGGCGCCTTTAAACCAATTAATGAGCTCTTGGCAAGTTAACAGGACTTCTAAGTTCACGTATGGAAAGTACTCATCAGGTGGTTCATGTTCAATGTATTCATGAACTAACCGTGTGTGTGCGTCTGCAGGTGGGAACTTAACCCAAGAATAGAATACCCCGAATACCCCTGTTCTGAATGCTTCTTGTGCCTCAACCACGAAGGTAACAACTCCACCCGTTGCAGGGAGGCCATGTTGTAACAATTTGATGGTAACTGCCTGTCTGCAATTTTCTGAAATATTTAGTCCAATTATCTGTTCCCCAATGTCCTCATCTTTGTCGCACCACAGACTAACCTCTAGTTCCAGAGGAACCCACAGGAGCGAAGATGTTCCCCCCACCGTCTAAGGAACACAACCTGCCAGTGACTGACACACACTCGGCCAAGAGGTATTCCCCTGAAGGTGGGAGGAGAGAATGATGACAGGACCACTTCGGGGGAGGGGGGGAGTGTCTGAAGGAGTGAGGGTGTGTTACCAGAAGGTCTCTGACGTATTGATGAAAAAGGAATCAGAAGTCTCTCTAATGCACAGAAAGAAATAAGAACAGACAAGAATCTATTAGAGACACATATGCTTTAGTTTACTCTCTAAGCCCCTGTGTCTGACTGTTATGCGTGTGAATCAATCAAGGGTGAACTCACCAGGGCTCCTATGCCAGCTTCGTATAGAGTGAATTGTACTCATCCACTGCACCCGGACGTAGAGAGTTTCCGGAAGGCTTCTGTCTTGTGTGCAGGCCAGCAACTTGCGTACACGAGGACCCTGTTGAATCTCACAGGTCTCGTTCGTGTAGAGCGATCCGTAAAGTCAAGAAAGGAACGTAGCAACGAGTCCGTTGAAGTAGCGTACAAAAATAAAAGATTTGCAAAGTCTTGCAGCTCAAAAAAAGGAAGGGATGGAGGACTAGCAGGTAGGAGTAGCAGATTCAAACTGCCGGGATCGAGCAGAGCGAAAGACGGAAGTGACGTCCAGCTGTGGAAGACTAGACCGCACGGGGAATAGCCTCAGGTTCAAAGCGGAAGCGGAGTAAGTTTCCCTGAATCAGGAAACGAAGCGAGGTCCATCGTCGTCGAGGAAGAACTGAAGCCAAGCGCTGAATTAGCAGTGCAGGGAGTTTATATACTCTTTACCCGATGTTTCGCGAGCGCTGATTGGCAGCAGCGGGGTCGAAGCGAGCAAGGTGAGCACCCATGAGTACTTCACAAGCGATCTATCTATGCAGAAGAGAAGGAAAGACAAAGCGCTAGTGAGGGAAAGTGTGTACCCAGGTTCTGCCATAGTAGGCAAATACGGTTCAAGTTGGAGTTCTGACAGTTCTCCCACCCAAAGGTCTATTCACGGGGCGAGGTTTGGTAGGATACATGGCATGGAATCGTCTTACTAGACGGGGAGCATGGACTTGCTCAGCAGGTTCCCAGGATCTATCCTCAGGTCCGTATCCCACCCAATCAATGAGGTATTGCAATTTTCCTTCATATCTCCTTGAATCCAAAACTCGTTGGACTTCATATTCTACTTCACCTTGAATAATCACAGGTGGAGGAGGTGTTTCAGGGTTTGATAAAGGATTGTATTTTTTCAACAAGGAGGTATGAAAAACCGGATGGATTTGCATTTCGTCCGGTAGTGTTAGCTTAATCGCTACAAGATTCACAATTTTGGTGATAGGGTAAGGGCCCATATATCTAGGTTGGAGTTTATTTGGACCTGGTAATCTGAGATTTCTTGTAGCTAACCAGACTTTATCTCCAACAGCATATGGGGGTGCAGGACGTCTGTGTTTATCGGCTTGTTTTTTCATACTTTCTTTGGTGTGTTGCAATTCTCGTGTGGCACCTTCCCAGATTTCTAGTAAGTTCTCTAAATGTGTCTTAACTGCAGGGATCTCAACCAACTGCTTAGGGAGGTTTAAGGGAATGGATTTTGGGTGATACCCAGAGGTAAAAAAAAAAGGGGATATCTTAGTAGCGGAATGGGTAGCATTATTGTATGCGAATTCGGCCATAGGGAGCGCTTGAACCCAATCACTAGTGGTGGTACTTAACAAACATCTAAGATATTGTTCAAGTGTCTGGTTGGTCCTCTCCGTTTGTCCATCCGTCTGAGGATGATAAGCGGATGACAAACGGTGTTCTATATGCAAGGCGGTACACACCCCTTTCCAGAATCTAGACAGAAATTGAGGACCCCTGTCAGAAATTATAATGGATGGGATTCCATGTAATCTGATCACTTGCCTTATGAATATGTCCACTAGCCCCTTAGCTGTTGGTATCTTCTTTAAGGGAATAAAATGAGCCATTTTCGTGAACAAATCTACCACTACCAGAATGGTGGTGTAGTTGTGCGTAACTGGGAGATCAGTGATGAAATCCATGCTGATGGATGTCCAAGGTGTCTGTGGAATGGGTAGGGGTTGTAATAACCCAGCAGGCACCGTATGAGATGACTTTTGTCTTGCGCATGTGGTACATGCTTGGACGTAATGTTGTGTGTCTCTAGACATGTTGTCCCACCAAAACCAACGTTGACAAAATTGTAATGTCTTGTCTTCCCCTGGGTGTCCTGCTAAAGGGGAATCATGACACCATTGTATCACTTGAAGTTGCAATGCAGATGTGGGAATGTACAACTTATTGTCATGATAAAGGAAGTCATGTTTCCTAAGATTACCAACTTGAGACAACCATTCTTGTGTTCCTGCGTCTTTACAAGCTTTGGCTAGGTTCTGAAAGAAGATAGTGGAGACATCTTCTTCCATGTGCCCCAGCCCTATTACCCCATGTGGGGGGATAATAGGTAGTGATGGGTCTATCATAACCCTATGCTCTTTGCCTAATCTGGATAGGGTGTCAGCTTTTCCTTGCTGCGAGCCTGGTCGATAGGTTATAACAAAATCGTACTCACAAAAGAATAACACCCATCTCATTTGGCGGGGCGTCAGTGCCTTAGCTGCCTTAAAGAATTGGAGGTTTCTGTGATCTGAATAAATCGTAATAGTATGCGGAGACCCAAGAAGATAGTGTCTCCATTCTTGAAATGCTAACTTGATAGCGAGTAGCTCTCGTTCTCCTATCGTATAGTTCTGTTCTGCTGGTAATAATGTTTTAGAGAAATAAGCGATAGGGTGCAATTGACCTGTCTTTCCGTTTCTTTGGGATAACACACCTCCTACAGCGTATTGAGAGGCGTCAGCCTCCAGAAAGTAGGGTTGAGTGTTATCGGCATGCTGAATCACAGGTGCGGAAGTGAACCTGTCTTTTAACGTGACAAACGCTTGTTCCGCTTCTGGAGACCAGCTAAAGGTATTACCCTTTCTCAATAGTTTGGTGATGGGTGAAATGATGTCAGAGAAGTGATCTATAAATCTTCTGTAGAAGTTCGCAAATCCTAAAAAGGATTGCACATCTCGAACTGAACCTGGGCTAGGCCAATTTATAATGGCTTGTATCTTTTTTGGGTCCATGTGTATTCCCTCAGGGGACAAAATAAAACCCAAAAAGTCTACCTGTTTGGTGTGAAACATACATTTCTCCAACTTTGAAAAGAGATGATTGTCTCTCAGGCACTGTAGCACTTTTTTAACATGACCGACATGGTCCTCCTCATTCCGGGAATAGACTAAAATGTCGTGAATGTAGACGATAACAAAAATTTCTAAATACTCTCGCAGTATTTCGTTCATAAAAAACTGGAATGCTGCCGGAGCATTGCAGAGTCCAAAAGGCATCACACAATACTCAAAGAGCCCAAACTTGGTGCGGAAGGCGGTCTTCCATTCATCCCCTTTTTTGACATGAATAAGATGATAGGCCCCTCTAAGATCAATTTTAGTGAAGAGCTTTGCCTGTTTGACTTGGTCAAGCAAAACAGAAATGAGAGGCAGAGGGTACTTGTTCTTAACTGTGACTTTATTTAGTGCTCTATAATCCAAACAAGCCCGTACACCTCCCTCACGTTTCGGAATGAAAAATAAAGGGGACGACACTGGGGAAGTGGAGTGTCTAATGAACCCACTGTTCAATTTCTCCTGGATATATTCTTTCAGGTACTCAGTTTCAGGATCCGTAAGAGCATAGACTCGACTAACCGGTAATTGCGCCCCTGGAACCAGATCAATTCTACAATCGTAACTTCTATGGGGTGGCAATATCGTTGCCTTTACTTCATCAAAAACATCAGCAAATTCAGCGTATACCAAAGGAAGATCAGCAGGCATCGGTGTATCAGAGAGAGCGCAACATAAAGGGGCATTCCAATCAGTGGCCTCTTGATAACAATTTTTAGGCAATATGGGGATCTTAAAGTCACTAATCTGGCGCTCCAATCAATGTGCGGATTATGTAACTGGAGCCATGGAACCCCTAATATAGCTCCAAAGTTAGGTGCGTCAATTAAATCAAATTGTATTACTTCAGAGTGACCATTATCACCCAGCATGACTATATCATTAGTGTGATATACTATAAGTCCTGATGACAGTTCAGACCCATCCACCGCCCTGACAGGCTCAGGCTGTGTCTTAGGGAGAAAGGTTACTCCTAAATTTTTTGCAAGTCGAATGTCAAGAAAGTTTCCGGTTGCGCCGGAATCCAGTAAAATGGATAATGTCTTTCTTACTTGTGTAGAGACTATAAGAGTCACAGAAATTAGGAAATGTTTCGGAATGTGAGTAATAGGATTCGCGACACGGTCAGGGATCTTTAGTGATGTCTTACTCGAAAGGGCAACCCCCCTACCAATCGAGCCTTCTAGTTTCCCGTCCTAGCAGGTCCAGGTGTTTGAGAGTTATTAGGTCTTCTAAAGGTTAGGGGCCTAACAGGACAATCACGAGCATAATGCCCATCCTTGCCACAATACAGGCATAGGTTCTGGTTTCGTCGTTTGTTCTTCTCTTCTATAGTGAGAGGACTGCGGATCCCACCTATCTGCATAGGCTCACTGCTATCTTTTTTCTCGGTTATTTCCTTTCTTTCTCCCCTAAATATTAAGGGTCTAGTGTAGTCGTTCTTCGATCTTTCTCCTTTTCTTTCTCCCATCCTATGATCAAGTTTAACTACTAAATCTATAAAAGATGGGCAGTCTTCAGGGGGATCTATGATTTGAGAGAGTATGTCTTTGAGGTCGTCTCTAAGACCTCTATAAAACAAAGAGGTTCGCTTACTCTCAGGCCATTGTGTTTCTGTCACCAGTCTATTGAAGTTGGTTATGTAAGACAGTAAATCTTTGGATCCTTGTTTTAATCCTAACAACTCATTGTCGCTTGCTTGCATGAAGGTATGTTGTGCAAATAACCCACGCATCTTTTCTCTGAATGCGCCAAAATCATATAAAATGGGATCATCATTATCCACTAACGAAATCACCCAAGTAGCTGCATTACCCACTAAGTAGGAGATAACAAAAGCTACTTTGGCTGCATCGTCTGGAAAGGAAGCGGATTTGCACAGGAATTGAAGGTGGCATTGATTCATGAAAACGCTGTATTTAGTGCTGTCTCCATTGAATCTCTCAGGAACGGCCAAAGGGACGGGACTAGGAGTCAATACTGTGACATTAACAGGGGATGCTCTTTCCCCCCCTGTAGCTGCCTCTACAGGAGTGGTAATGGGTAAGGTAAAACGTGGTGGCTGGATATAGTTCTTTCTAATTTTAGGGATAGCACCGCTTATTCTAGTCTCGTCCCCTCTTATAGAGGACATGTGGGTCATCTCAGCTTTTAACTGTTGGTTTTCCAGGCGTAACGACTGCACCTCTACCTGTAATTCACAGAGCGCGGAAGCTAAATCTTCCATAGAGTGGGACTGTGGAAAAGAAGTGGGATTATCTACTAGAGTCATAGGGACTTGTGTATCTCTGATGTCCATCGTCGCTCAGGGGGTTTTATTTAAACGTGGGCTTGGCTTTCTGTCGCACCACGGACTAACCTCTAGTTCCAGAGGAACCCACAGGAGCAAAGATGTTCCCCCCACCGTCTAAGGAACACAACCTGCCAGTGACTGACACACATTCGGCAAAGAGGTATTCCCCTGAAGGTGGGAGGAGAGAATGACGACAGGACCACTTCGGGGGGGGGGTGTCTGAAGGAGTGAGGGTGTGTTACCAGAAGGTCTCTGACGTATTGATGAAAAAGGAATCAGAAGTCTCTCTAATGCACAGAAAGAAATAAGAACAGACAAGAATCTATTAGAGACACATATGCTTTAGTTTACTCTCTAAGCCCCTGTGTCTGACTGTTATGCGTGTGAATCAATCAAGGGTGAACTCACCGGGGCTCCTATGCCAGCTTCGTATAGAGTGAATTGTACTCATCCACTGCACCCGGACGTAGAGAGTTTCCGGAAGGCTTCTGTCTTGTGTGCAGGCCAGCAACTTGCGTACACGAGGACCCTGTTGAATCTCACAGGTCTCGTTCGTGTAGAGCGATCCGTAAAGTCAAGAAAGGAACGTAGCAACGAGTCCGTTGAAGTAGCGTACAAAAATAAAAGGATTTGCAAAGTCTTGCAGCTCAAAAAAAGGAAGGGATGGAGGACTAGCAGGTAGGAGTAGCAGATTCAAACTGCCGGGATCGAGCAGAGCGAAAGACGGAAGTGACGTCCAGCTGTGGAAGACTAGACCGCACGGGGAATAGCCTCAGGTTCAAAGCGGAAGCGGAGTAAGTTTCCCTGAATCAGGAAACGAAGCGAGGTCCATCGTCGTCGAGGAAGAACTGAAGCCAAGCGCTGAATTAGCAGTGCAGGGAGTTTATATACTCTTTACCCGATGTTTCGCGAGCGCTGATTGGCAGCAGCGGGGTCGAAGCGAGCAAGGTGAGCACCCATGAGTACTTCACACGCGATCTATCTATGCAGAAGAGAAGGAAAGACAAAGCGCTAGTGAGGGAAAGTGTGTACCCAGGTTCTGCCATAGTAGGCAAATACGGTTCAAGTTGGAGCTCTGACAATCTTGTTCAGTCATTTTCACAGCAGTAGTGTTCTATTTTAATGAACTTTTATGGAGATATGGTATGCACAATGTGGGAACTTCTAATCCTCCAAGCTTGATTAACCTACAGCCAATACATACGGTATACCTACTTAGCTGAGGCTGATTTGTTTCCGTTCCCACTACGTTGTCTCCGGTTTAAATGTGAGTAGGGGCCTTTGAGAAAGCATGACTCAACTACTCAGACTGAACGTTAAATAAAGGCCTAACCAAGGTTGGTGGCACCATGCCGTGTACTTCCTACCAATCCGTAGGATCCACATTGTTTAGACAACATAAACTAAGGGCTTGGTGTCAAGACTGATTCCGGACACCCTGAAGGATATGTTGGCCTATAGACCAGCTAGCTCACAGTGCCACTGTAAACCCCCCAACCTACCAGGGAGCGAATGCTGTCTGGCATCCACTGAACATGACAACCCTGTCCCCTCATGGAAAGTGGAAACAGTAGATAATCTTTTCACTCAGTCGCTCGTGCTCACTTATCCTCAGAGAATACACAGTGGGACGTTTTCAATAATATTTATTGAGTCAACGTTATTCTTGCATAAAATATACGTACTGAAATGATTAGTAGACAGATGCAGATAAACTTGATTACAAGAACCAAAAGTGTAAATAGTAGGTAGAATTCTACCATGGTGCTAAAACAATGTAAATATGCACGCATATAAAACAAGGCAGTAATTGGGCGTACTCCTACAGTGAGGACCCTAGTTTAAGTGTACCTAGAGTGTGTGTAGGTGTAAAGCCAAGAATCCCCCCAAGGGACGATCCAACCCAATTACCTGATGGGATAGAGCAAAGGCACCGTCTTGGTCACGAAATGGACAACCCTCACAAGATGTCAGACCGCTGCATGGTGATTTCTCAGCATGCAAGGACCCTCGGTGTCAGCTGAAGTGCCTCCTCTACTAATCTATCGGGATGCTCATCTTTTATAATAGAAAGCAGCCTTGTGATGTGTGCATAGATTAGTGATGTTATGGATATGTTGATAGCCCTGTCGCCCAGGGATGAAGATAGTGATGACATTTGTACGTAGTGCGGAACGAGACTTTGTACATGATGTTCAGGGCATTGTGATAATGTTGTGCGAAGCTAGATGTAAAAACAAGTTTAGTTTCAGAGAAACTAATCCAACATTATCCTGCATGTAAATATGTGCAAAAGGTCACAGCTGAAAATGTTATTTGTGAGGACAATGTAAGAAATAAGCTGCTTCACTAAATGGGCCTAACTCAGGAATATAACACTTGGACACCAACCCAGAGCCAGGCATGCAGTCTCCTCCTAAACTGGCTATGGAGGAGGGTGGCTTCATTTACAATGGTGGTGCTTAGGGCTGCAGACGTCTTGGACCTGCAGCTTTCTATGGTGGCAGTCAAGACCAATGTCTTGACAAAGGTTCTGCAGCCTGGTGTCTCCACCTCGGAACCCTTGCTGCCATTTAGCAAGGCCTTGACAGATGTTCTCCTGGGCACCTGGTACAAGCCCAGCACAGGGGCTCCTCAGAACAGAACTACGGCCCGCCGCCTTTGCCCTGCACCGTGCAACCCAGCTGTCCTCTTGTAGGAGGCTGACTTAGTATATGGTGCACATTTATTTAAGTGAAGCACCTTGCACTAATCCAGACAACCCTTATGGGGAATTTAGTGGTCTTAGACAATCATAGAAAGCTCTCTAACTGGTAGCTGGGGAAAGCAGCCTTCAGGTCAAGTCCAGAAGGAGTGTTAAGCAGCTTGTTTTACCAGAACTAATAATATAGTGTAGGTTTAACTAAAAAGAACCACACAGTGTAGTTATAAAAATAAGTATATTTATTTTACACACTCACTAATACATTGGTATATCTCCTACCCAGAGATATCAACACGATGCACACAATACTTCAAATGTAAACAGGTAAGCAAGCACAAATACACAGTGGTCTCAAGAGGGAGACGAAACCATATACTAAAAAAGTGAAATGCAAACTCTGACCGAAGTCGGGACTTGGACCAGAAGACTCAGAAGAGATGGGGACCCAAGGAACCACGTGAGGTAAGCATCCAGGAACCCCACGGAGGCTGTGTGCAGAGTGGAAACACAGCCGCTGACTCAATGCAAGTCAATGGGAAAGTCGCTGTTGCAGTTCTCAAGAAGGACCCTTTCCAGTGGACCCTGAAGAAAATCAGTGGAAGACAAAAGGTAGGAGAGTCACCCCACCCATGGATACCACAGGAACCAGGATACCTACACCAGGGAAGCTGAGTGCATAGGTGCGAAGTGATGTCGGAAACCGCCATAGACCACAATGGAGGACTACAGGAAAGATTCAGCTGGCAAAGAAGGTGAAAGAGTCCGGTGGAATGCACGGATAGATTCTTGAAGAGAAGAACCTGCAAGCAGAGGGGACAGAGTCTATGCCACTCGGAGGTGGCTAGGAGGCAGTGAAGACCAATGACCAACAATGACTGAAGATGCAGGAGTGATGATGGTGAACATTTTGCTGCAGCTGTGAGGACCAGGCAATGCTGTGGAAGACCAGGTGCGGTTCACAAGCTGTCCCACGTTGGAAATCGAGAACCAGGGGGTTGGTGTCCGCCGGGAGCACCAACAAGTCTTGGCAGCAGCAAGGGATGTGGTAAACTAAAAAGGAGAGCCCACTGAAGCCAAAAAACACCCTCAAGAGGACCCACTGGTCGAAGGCACAGGAGTCGCAAGAGGAACTCGAGCAGCTCACCAAAGATGCAGGCCCATGGTGCAGAGGATGCGGTGAGGACGAAGATCTTGGCAGGAAGAGATGCTGGAGATTCTTGTAGCTCGAAGATCTCTGGAGTACAGAGCCAACAAGCCTTGGCAAAGGCAAGTCGACGCGGTGCACAGGGGTTCTGCTCCAGCGGTTCCGACGAGGGATACTGGCCGCAAACTTGCTGAGAGAGCAGGTCAGGCCTCGAGGGACTTACAGAACCACCACCTGAGTTGCTGAGCCTTTCGGGGTCCGTACGACGTCAGGAGCAGCAGACTGGTCAGCTCTGTTGCGGTGTCTGCAGATGCAGGGGAGTGATTCCTTCACTCCAAGAGAGATTCCTTCGGGTGTCCTTGATGCCCACAGGCATGGAGAGGACCTGGATGAAACACAGGCACAGACGACGAAGAAGACTTGCAGAACAGTGAGACCAGGAGCAGCAGGAGTCTTCCTTGGGGCAGTCTCGGTTCCAGGCGAAGTCAAGCAAAGTCCAAGGTGCCCAGACTGTCAAAGTGGTTTCCGGTTTGAATCTTGTCATGATGAATTTGAAGTGCTACACACAGGTAAGCCCTTAAGTACCCTAGGGAAAGGGTTGGGATGATTCAAGGATCCCTCCCAGAGGAGGGGCTGGACAGAGGGGAGGATACTCCCATGTCCATTGTCCAGTTTCGCACCAGAGCGGGAGCCAAGGGTTCCCTGCACTGGCTCAAATTGGAGTATACAAGGAGGGCACCAAATATGCCCTTCAAAGCAGTCTGGTGGCGCTGGCAAGCACCCCCACCCCAGCCCAATAAACTAAGTCCTGTCTGGGAGGTGGTCACACCTCCCTGTGACAGGAAACCTATTGTTCTACCTTCTCCTCCTCCAGCTCAGCTCAGCAGCAGGAGGGCCGAATCGTGTCTGGGGTTGGCAGCAGCACTGGCAGTTACAAGGGAGCACTGGGGGCTTCCCGGATGAGCCCCTTGTGCGTGGAATCATACCTCCAGCACTGGTAACGTTTTTGGGGTATGATTCCAACATGTTTGATACCAAACATGCCCAGGTTCCGCACAGCCAATATATAGTTAGCCATCGCGTAATGACGCATGGCCACTATATGTATCAAAATGGCTGACCGCGCTTACAAAGCCTGAAGAATCGACTCTGGGGTTTGTAGTGGGTGTCCTGCTCATGCAGGGCACCCTCACACTTATAACCTAGCACCCTGCCTTCAGGACTGAAAGGCCTACCTTAGGGGTGACTTATAGGTTTTAAGTGCAGTGACCTCAGAAGAAAACTATCTATCCTAAGTGGTGCTAGCACCAATTTACACAGGCTGCAATGGCAGGCCTGTACTCACAGTGGCCTCCCATGGGTGGCATAATACATGCTGCAGCCCATGGGAGACCCCTGGTGTACCGATGCCCTGGGTACCTTAGTACCATATACCAGGGACATGGGTATACCAGTAGCCAATTGGGAAGGTACCAAAGTACGTACCACTTTCAGATTTAGGGAGAAAGCACAGTGACTGGGTCCTGATTAGCAGGATCCAAGTCAGACAAGTCAGAAAATAGAATAACACCAGCAAAAAGTGGGGGTAACCATGAAAGCAGATCCTACTTTCCTACACAACCCCCCCCAAACGAAAGGAGATAAGACTAACTTTGCCCAGCTGAGTCTTCATTTTCTAAATATAAATATATCTGGAGAGTCCATCTGTGTTGGCATGGTTACTCCCAGGTCTATGTTCCACAGTAGGGAAATGGACCACCTCAAAAGTTTGGGATTTTCACCCTTCATCTGTTTGTCATAAGAGGGGCTTATGGTCTGTCTGAACAATGAAGTGAGTGCCAAACAGGCATGGCCTCAACTTCTTCAAGGCCCAGACCACAGCAAAGGCCTACCTCTCAATAGCTGACCAACGTTTCTCCCTCGGGGTCAACCTTCAGCTTATAAAAGCTACTAGTTGGTCCTGGCCCTCTGCATTAAGTAGCGATAAAACAGCTCCTACCCCTATCTCAGAAGCATCTGTCTGGACAATGAAGATTTGGGAGTAATCAGGACTTTGCAGAATGGGAGCAGAACACATGGCCTGCTTCTGGTCATCAAATGCCTTCTGACAGCTAACTGTCCATTGAACTTTCTTAGGCATCCTTTTGGAGGTGAGATCATTAAGGGCAGTCACAATGGACCCATACCCCTTAATAAACCTGCTGTAGTAACCAGTCAGGCCCAAGAAAGCTCTGACCTGTGTCTGGGTAGTGGGAGCAACCCAGTCCACTATGGTCTGGATTTTGCTCTCCAATGGTTGAACTTGGCCTCCACCAACCAGGTGACCCAAGTATAAAACCTAGCTCTGCCCTATATGGCACTTTGTGGCCTTGATAATGAGGCCTGCCTTTTGCAGGGCCTCCAGAACATTACTGAGGTGGAGCAAGTGAACCTCCCAGGTGGAGCTAAAGACAGCAATATCATCTAGATATGCTGCATAATAGGCTTGAAGACCTGTGAGAACTTTGTTCACCAACCTCTGGAATGTGGCAGGTGCATTCTTCAAGCCAAAAGGCATTACAATAAATTGATAATGCTCACTAGGGGTTGCAAATGCTATCTTTGGCTTGGCATCCTCAGGGAGTCTAATTTGCCAGTAGCCAGCAATCAGGTCAAATGTACTAAAATACTTGGCTGAGGCCAGAGTATGAATTAGCTCATCTGCCGTGGAATTGGATAAGCATCAGTCCTAGTGACTATATTGAGGCCTCTGTGCAAGGTCTACACAAAACCTCATCTCTCTCTTACCATCTTGGGTGTAAGATTTTGGCACAAGGGCTACTGGACTAGCCCAGGGGCTATCTGAAGGCTCAATGACCCCCAACTCCAGCATCTTTTGGACCTCAATCCTGATGCAGTCTCTGACATGGTCAGGCTGTCTATAGATTTTATTCTTTACAGGCAGACTGTCACCTGTGTCCAATTTATGGGGTTCACCAGGAGGTTTGACTGGGAGTCAGAGAAAACGTCGGTGCCTAGCGGATCACGAGTGGCGTCTCCATCCGAAGGTGGTGCAAGGTATCTTCCAACAGTGGGGAGAGCCCTGGTTAGATCTGTTTGCCTCTGAAGAGAATGCACAATGTCAGCAGTTTTGCGCGTTGAGGTTTCTAAGGCGGCGCTTGCTCGCCAACGCTTTTCATCTAGAGTGGAGCACAGGCCTCCTGTACGTCTTTCCGCCCATACCACTCCTGTCCAGAGTGCTCAAGAAGATCAGGAGAGTCCGGGCCCAAGTCATTCTTGTGGCTCCAGACTGGGCACGGAGAGTATGGTATCCCAAGCTTTTGCAGATGAGCATCGATCCTCAGATCAGGCTATACCAGCAGCAGGGGAGGGTCGTCCACCCAAACCTGTCCATCCTCCACCTACTTGTGTGGAGATTGAGCGGCGACAGTTGACAGCTTTTGACCTCCCTCCTGAAGTCTGTGAAGTTATTCTGGCAGCCAGGCGTCCCTCCACCAAGTCGGTATACATCTGCAGATGGCAATAATTTTGTAAATATTGCACAGAACGGTCTGTTGACCCTCTGTCTGCCTCCCTTTCTGACATTCTTCTTTTCATTCTCTCTTTGGCTCAGCAGGTCTCTGCTCTGGGCACTCTGAAGGGTTGCCTTTCAGCCCTTTCTGCTTTCTTACAGTTACCAGACCAACCATCCCTTTTTCATTCTCCTACTGTACATAGGTTCTTGAAGGGGCTTACTCATTAGTTTCCCCTTCTCCTTTTATTATGCCCCAGTGGGACCTTAACTTGGTTCTCACCTAGTTGATGTGTGCGCCTTTCGAGCCATTGCACAATTGCCCCCTTCGGCTGCATTCTATTAAAACAGCCTTTCTAGTGGCAATTACTTCTGCCAGGAGGGTGAGTGAATTGCAGGCTCTAGCTTCTCAGCCTCCTTACCTGACCATCTTTCCAGACAAAGTAGTTCTTTACACTAGGGCTTCTTTTTTGACTAAGATGGTGACACCTTTCCACCTAGGGTGATCTGTCACCTTGCCCACCTTCTATGCTCCTCAGCATCCTGCTAAGGAAGAAGAGCTTCTCCACCGCCTGGACCCAAAAGCAGCATTATCATTCTACCTTGATCAGACTAAAGAGTTCCAGGTGGATGACCAACTCTTTGTAGGGTACACTGGAGCAAAGATGGGACGTGCTGTGCAGAAGAGGACCATCTCCTGTTGGGTTATCCTCTGCATAAAAATCTGTTACGCTTTGGCAAGGAAACAGCCTCCTGAAGGCTAAGGCAGCCACCATGGATCTTCAGCGTTGTGTTCCAGTCCTCAACATCTGCCAGGCGGCTATGTGGGCGTCCTTGCACATGTTTGATAAACATTACTGCCTGGATAATCAGGTCCACGGGGAAGGCCTTTTTGGCCATTCGGTCCTACAGGACTTTCTGGTCTAACACTTTTCCGCAGTCCCTCCTCCGGGGATGGTATTGCTTAGGTATCTGTTCTAAGGTAAGGAATCTGTGGCTAGATGTCTCTATCGGATGGACAAGTTACTTACCTTCGGTAACGCCTTATCTGGTACAGACATGATCTAGCCGCAGATTCCTTACCGACTCACCCATCCTCCCCACACTGCGGATCAGTTTTTAGTGTCAGGGCCATTCCCCCTCAGGACTCTAGTTGTTTTTACCATACCATGGTCAGTCACTTTATGGCTCCGCGCTTCTGGCGTGGAAAGTCGTGAAAAGTACTGACGTTAGCGCGTCGAGGTGGCACCTATTTAGATGATGCAGAGGACGACGAACTCAACGCCTACAACGTCACGCGGAGTCGACCGACGCCACCTATTGGCATGTAAGGGTACTGCTATCAAAATCTTCCGGATCCAGCCTGACGCTTGGAAGTTCTAAGGTAAGGAATCTGCAGCTACATTATCCAGGTATCACTACCAGATAAGGCGTTACTGAAGGTAAGTAACTTGTCCTTTAGCTCCACTAGTCCCACTACAAAATGAACAATTAACAGGAAGCCGTTGGACACTGATGATGTGAGATTTACTGTTTCCCACTTCAATGTACCAGACATTTTAATATACTACATAAATTTAATATTCATATTAACAAATAATTAAATTACAGGACATAGCAAAAAGCACATTATTACAATTTAAAAATCTACATAAAAGCATAACTATATGTTAATTGTTTAATCTTTATAAATTACAATCTTTAATCAATCAATCAGGGAATTTTTAAAGTGCGTTACTCACCCGTGAGGGTCTCAAAGCAAGTTGGGGGGGGGGCAGTTTCGGGTTATTCAAAAAGCCAGGTCTTGAGGCACTTCCTGAAGGTGTGCAGAGTAGAGGAATGTCTGATGTTGACTGGGAGCTAGTTCCAGGCCTTGGCAGCGATGTAGGAGAAGGCTCTTCCACTTGCTCTGGTCCTGCGGATGCGCAGGTTTTCTGCTAGGGCGAGGTCTGCTGAGCGGAGGTTTCTTTTGGGCACGTGGAAAAATACTCTTTTGTTGAGGTATTTGAGTCCGAGGTTGTGTAGTGATTTGTAGGCGTGGGTGAGTAGGTTGAAGGTTACTCTTTTCTAGACGGGGAGCCAGTGGAGGTCTCGCAGGTGTTTGGTCATGTGCTCATGTCGTGGGGAGTCGAGGCAAGTCTGGCCACGCTGTTCTGGATGGTCTGGAGCTTGTGTAGCAGGGATTTGTTGATTCCAGCGTAGAGGGCGTTTCTGTAGTCGAGTCTGCTGGTTATGAGTCAGTGGGTGATGGTCCTTCTGGCTTCGGGTGGGATCCACCTGAAGGTCTTGCGGAGGATGCGGAGGGAGTTGAAGAAGGTGGAGGCGATGGCGTTGATCTGGCAAGCCATGGTGAGGGAGGAGTCGAGGATGATGCCGAGGTTCCGGGCGTGGTCGGTGGGGGTGGGTGGGTTTCCGAGGGCGGGGGGCCACCGGGTGTTGTCCCAAGCGGTGGGGGAGGGTCCAAGGATGAGGACCTCAGTCTTCTCCGAGTTGAGTTTTAGGCAGCTGCTGCTCATCCAGGCTAAATATATTATCAGTAATATATTAAATATTTTATCCCCAAAAATAAAAACACATAATAATTTGTCGTGTAGTTCCTATATGACCTATACAGGATCTGCGCATTTGGATAACATAAACTGTGGGACTGGTGGCAGACTGATTCCGTGCACCCCCACCGGGTATGTTAGCCTGTCTGTATCAGCTAGCTCACAGTGCCACTATAATCTCCTCTTACCAAGGAGAGAATAGATTCCTTCAACCTCAGAACATGACCACCCTGATCCCTCAGGACCATGGAAACAATATACTACCTTTCGCTCAGTCACTCATGCTTACTTAGTTTGTCTCAGAGAGATACACAGAATAAACAAGCTGGGCGTTTTCAATAATTATTTATTGAACAGTTGTTATTCTGGTGTAGAATAGATGTGCTGCAACAACTGTTAGACAGTATAGGATATAAATGATTAACAGTACTATGAAAGTAAAAGGATGGTATAGTTCTACCATCGTACTAAAATCATGAATACATTCAAGTATATAAAACACATGATAATAAAAGGTGCGTACTCCTACGATGCCTCCCTAACTAGATGTATCTAAGTGTACCTAGCATGGGTGTAGGTGTTAAGCCAAGAATCCCTCTAGGATCTAGTAAACCCCATTACCTTAGGTGAGACTGTGGGACCCCGTCCTGGTCTCGAGCTGGACACCCCGAGAGGGATGTTAGACCACTGCGAGCTGGAGTATCTGCATGCAGGAAGCTTAACATCTCTGGTCAGTGTGTCGGCCGGGAAGTCTTGAGCTCCTCTAACTATCTTAGCAAGATGTGATGTATATATACCCCTAGGTCTCCCCAGGGGTCCTATCTTGCTGTATTACTGTGTCAGCCTAAGGATGACGGCGGGCCTGAACTTTGTACATAGATTTTATACAGGATATGGCAGTCCTGCTGTGCTTCCAAGAACCCTCACGCATAATGTATGAGATTTCGAACTAGGGGAAAACCCGCGTTCTGAATGCAGTGTAATATCTAGGTAAAAGGTCAGTCCCTGTAAACCGTGACAAGTGTAATGTAGGGAGAGAATATAGGTGAAGGGTAACGAGATTACCGAGGCCTATATTATAGTACCTATATGGAATATAACACATTTAAAGATAAATAATATTTCAAATTTCATTACAATATAGTAATTTAATTTTTATACTGTGGATATACAAATTTCATACATTATTTCAAACATATATTTTAAATGATGCAGGTTGCATCATAACATTACAAAGTATAACACTATTGTAAAAACTTTTTAATAAACTAAATAAAAATTCAAAATGTTATTTTACTTTTAATAATTATTTTAAAAAATAGCAACCCTTATCCCATATAAAACCCAAAAATTTTAATTATTTTATGAAAAACCATAAACCAAACACCAAAAGAAAAGCTATATAAAAATCCAAAATAGGAAACGAATTATCAAATCAATCTATTATTTTATAAATATATTTTTAAATTAAAAGTTAATGTAAACATCTTTATTAACATAATACAAATATATTTAGAATAACAAAACATAAATATATCAGTACATGATTAATATTTACAATATAACAATTTAAACATTTTAAACTTACATTTTTAAGAAATGAATCTTGCACAATTTAAAACTTTAAGAAACACAATGTAAAAAAATTGTTTTACCTTTTTTATTAAAATATTCAAATAATAAAAAGAAACATCACTAACCAAGCAACTGACAGGAGACATCCCACTCAAAGGTGCTTGCCTTACAAAAGCTGGTCTCTCTATGATATCTTGGAACTTGCGGATGAAATCTAAATTATCTGACTCTGAGGGGACCTCCTACATAGGTGATTTTGATATGTGTGTTTCAAGAAACCTGGGCACTGGATAAGGTGTTTATTATTGCTTTAATTCTTATAGCGTGGAAGCCAGACCCCCTGGAAGACATATTGGCAGGCTGCAGGAGGGTTATTAATACTAGTAAAAAATCCTGTCTCATGCTCACATGTATTGCTGAAGGTTGACTCACCTGACCTAATAGGGATTATCCTTAAATTTTCCTCTGGGCTGAATGTAGCCTTACTTAGGCCCTAATTAAGATGGCGGTCGGTCGGACCGCCGTCCACCATCGCATCACCAGGAGACCGACCAACAATGAGTTGGCGGTCCCACCCACCCTATTATGATGAGACCACCAGCACGATGGTTGGATAGTGCTTTATTGTATTGCTGCTTGTGCTGCAGTCCAGAAAAAAGGGCCGCAGAACAAGCTGAGGAGAAAAAAGCACTTTGTGCACAATCATGCACTGTGTGCCAGGCATGATTTGCTGCCTGGCACAATGTGCATGGGTGTGTGGGGAGGCACTACATGGGCCCTCAGGAGCACTTAGCAGTCACCCATGGGGGACGGGGCACCGCTTGAGGCCCCCAAACCCCATTCCCGTCTGCCTTTTCATGGCGGTAGGACCGCCATTAAAAGGTAGTCGGAAAGAAACATCCTACTCCCTATGGCGGTGTCTGCACAGGCACTGCCTCCATTGTAGGGATAGGGTTCCGACCGCCGCCCCGACTGGATCTGGGATCCTATCGAAGGCAGAGGTCTCGCCCCCGACCTCTGCGGTCCAATTGTATGCATCAAAATGCAGCGGTCGGAGCAATGGCCTTTCTGTTGGGCGGACCACCACCGACGGCCTGTCGGTGGCAGTCTGCCTGACGTCAGAATAAGGCCCTTAAGGCTTATGTGAGATCGGCGCCTGCCAATATTGACTCACCTGTTCTGGACCGCCTTGATGAGCCTATCGAACTGCATTAACAACAGGCAAAAGTCATAGTGGCTGGGGATTTTAATGTATCTTTTGAACCCTCACCATATATTAATGCACTAATTGAGCAGGAGGATGAGCAGTGGTATATACAACTTATAACTGGCAAACCCCAGAGTTTTTCACAAGCATAGCCCTCCAGCTAGCATCAATAATAGTCAGCCAGGGTTTAAGAGCCTGCATTGGCGGCACTAATTCTGATCTGGATAGTGCACCTACTTTTAAAAGAGGCTCTTACAAGAGTATTATCAATTATGTGTTTGCTGATGTACGGCTATGGTCATTGATTGACGATATGAAAATTGATAGTTGTATGGATAGTGACCACAATTCCCTGATTACATTCTTTCGTGTGGAAGTTCTGAGAGGGGTCTCAACTACCAGCTTCACAGAGGTACCTGCACCTATTTTAGCTAATAATTATAGGAGGGTTACATGGCTGCAAGTACTGTCTGATTGTAAGTTGCACTCTGAGATTTATTATTGGTATGTTGTTTATTTGTTGCTTTTGAAGGTCTTCCTAAAGTAGAAATCCCTATCTTAGAAAACCATGAAAGGTTTTTTACTAAACTTCAAGGTCTCATCTATAACAAGCATTGGCATAGCCAATAGGTCTCGCCTTTGGGACCTTATAAGTATTTAGCTATTCAGCATATTATCCTGGGTGACTGTATAGAGCCCTAGTGATTAATGCCCCTGACCCTCTCACGCAGCTTAGAAGTAGGTAGGAATCAGACTCGAGTGAATAGGGCGATGACAAGTGGGTGGAGACAATGACAGCCCACCGTCTCCAGCTATATCTTTGCTCTTACGTCTCATCCACTTTAAGTACTGCTATTGCTATTCACCTACGCAACTCTGGCACATGGGAAGGGCTCAGCACCCCAACTGCACTTGCCAAGGGATTGTGATGTTGCCACATGGATGCGTTTGTGATATCCCAGCCATATGCCCACAACATCCGCCCGCTTCGTAGTGCCACTTATCGACCCCAAAAGACGGGAAGGCGTAAGCCTGCCCGGTCCGGCACTCAACATGTGACCCGCCCCCCCCCTTCAGTGCAAATGACTGCAGCAGTCTCCACCCCACTGAGCCCTGTTGTGGCAGCACTCCTGCACCCATGTGTTGCAAAGCTCATTGGCACCAAACACCTATAATAAAAAAAGCAAGCATTTGCAATGCAATTGGTCTCGCCTGTGGGACCTTATATGTATTTAGCTATGCAGCACATTAGCATGGGTGCTGAAACATCTACTGTTCTTTAACATTGAGGGAAAGTAAGCACCAAACTGCGTGACACACCAGTTATAGGAACACATGGAGAGAAATATTGCCTTTCAGCGGGAAATGGTATAGTCCAAAGCTCTGTTTTTAATATAAAATCAGGGCCTTCGGTGGGCATATCACTGAAAATATAAGATTTGAAAAATATATTATTGTCTACGGGTGCTCGTGGAAGACAATTTCTATGGACTGGAATCTATAGAATGCTAAAGTGATTCTGGTATTTTACGAACCTCTGCTGGTCGTTTTCTATCAAGAAAGTTAAATAGAGGCAGTTGCCAGAAAAATAAAAAAATAAAGTCCCTCAGCAGAAAGCAATTTTGGTATTTTACTGACCTTTGGTGGTCGTTTTCTATCAAGACAGTTAGGTAGAGGCAGTTGAGCAGAAAAAAAAGTCCCTAAGCGGAAGCAGACAAGTCCTAGGGCTGATCTCTAGAGCCCACAAAGTACATACACATATAAGTATATAATAAGTATATACTAAAGTATATACAAGAGGTCTCGAATGCTCGACCTAAAAACAACAGGTCAAACCTGCCCCCAGGAGGAGGTGTGGCTTAACCGGCTAGAGCACCGACTTTGAAGCTGGGGAACCAGGTCCGAGTCTGGCTGGAGGCTGGAACATCCTGTGATTCTGGACAAATCACTTGATCTCCCTGTGCCTAAAAATAAATGTGTCCGTCTGTAATGCACTCTGATACTTTCGGGTCGAGTTCGCAGTATATAAACCTCCCCCCCCCCCCCCAAAAAAAAACCCAATGGAGGTGGTGAACACGGACAACGGGAGGGGCTCAGAGACAGGAGCAGATTACAGACACTCGCAAAGTGAACAAGAGGCCGCGTTGAAAGCAAGAAACGTCCCGGGACCACTGAATGCAAAAAATAAAATAGTTTGCAGAACAAACAATAACTAAACCCAAAAGTAAAGGCTACATGTAAATGAGATAAACAATTAATTAAAAAATCTGCGTTTGTTGATCGGCAGACCTTTGTCTACGTCAAAAATGTTTAATTTCCTCGACTTTGCAAGTATATGGAAAAAGTGGACTCCTTGCACGTTCCCCCCCACCCCCCACCCCCCTTAGCCTCGGCTTGAGCGATTCCAAATGTTGGCAGGTGTCTCTTGCATGGCTCCCTGTTAATTCTGTTCTTAACTTTTGCGGTCCAGTGTACAACCAAGTGTTTGTAAAGCTTATGAAGAAATGGATAAATGAACAGGCTCGCACAGGGCAGCTCTGTAAACCAGATCAGCCCTCTGGGCACATGCAAATGAGGCAGGATTGTATTGTTTACAAGGGCTGGTTGTGTTCGCAGGTCGACTGCCTACATGGCCTTTGGCCAAAAGTCTCTTTTTTCTATGTTTCTTCAGTGTGTTACTAGAGACGTTAATACGAGAGTGTGGATGAATTTAACTGCTTTTTACATACATTATTTTGTAAAGGTCTTTCATATTATTTGTATTAATCAGCATACACTTAAACCCTCCCTGTTTAAGGACTCCATGTACTGCTTACAACAAACTGAAACAACTTATAATCTCTGCCAAAAATGTTAGTTTCTCGTGCTTGTGTGTCTTTGTTCGCTAAAATGTGATTCGCTCCCATTGTAGTACATTTTGGGTCGGAAAGATGGGACATACATAGTGTTCTCACATTTCCAGATGTTGTCCTCCAAGTGTTTCCAGTGCATTCAAATGGATATTTCAGAATGGGCCAGTGTGCATTGTCGGCTCAGCCAGGCCAGAGGGTACAAGGCTGGTAACTTAGTGGCATTTATTTAGGACACCGGTTGTTATGACTCGTCTCTTGTGATGGGACTGTGTGAGAAGTTGGCCTGGTATATGCTGTTCACTAGTTAAAGTGGACACCTTGCACCAGTTCAATTCGACTCTTATGGTAGGTAGGTTTAAGACAACCTTTACAGAAAGCTATCCTAGTGGTAGCTGTGGAGAGCAGCCTTCAGGCTAAGTCTTGGAGGAATGTAAAGCAGCTTGTTTTACCACACAATCTCTTGAATCACCAAATGAAAAGACACCACACAGGTATATATATCAAATATATATGTATTTATTACTAAACAACTCTCTACTAATCTCTTGTGAGGTTAGAAGTCAGGAACATATGCATAAATCAACGTTTCACAATAAATTAAGCACAAATATGGCTGGGGCCCTAGGGGCGTACCAGACCATATACTAAAAAAGAGACTTAAGAACAACGACTTGCAAAGGGACAAGGCCTAGGGCCTTCAGAAGTGCTAGGGCCTCACGAAACCACCCAAGGCAGGTAAGTAAAGGACCCACGGGGGACGCGTGCAGTGAGTGAACACAGGCGCGGGTCGCCGTTGACTTCAATGGGGCAAGTCGCGGTTGGAAATTAAGAGTTTCAGGGCACTTCGGGAGTAGCTACAAGCAAGTCACTTACAGGGTAAGTAGTTCTAGGGCCAACACCCACAGGAGCACCGTAGTGCTGGAGTTACCTCACCCAGGGAAGCCGGGTGCATAGGTGTCCTTTGGTGTCGGGTCGCGGCGTCGTTTTCAATGGGAGCCACTGAAGACTTGCTGCTTGCGACGACAGGAGAAGTGTCCAGCGGAATCCAAGCCTGGATTCAGAAGAAGGAAGACCTGAAAGCAAAGGGGACAGTGTTCAAAGTCACTGGGCAGTGACCCGGGGCAAGGAAGATGAATGCCCACCGTCGTCGACAGATTCAGGTCGTTCATGGGTGTCTTGACTCTTCGGCCACGAGGTCCAGGAGGCGTCGAGGACGACCAGGAGCTGGATTCAGCGTGCCCCACGAAGTCTGCAGCTGACTGCGGTGTCGGCGACCCGTTTGGAGCCAACAAGCCTTGGCAGCAGCAAGTCTCGTGGAAAGAGCAAAAAGTCAATGGTGCAGACCAGCAAGCTCTGGGGAACTCACCCAGCAAGGGTAAGTCAGGGCAGGCCTGGAGCAACCAGGGGAGCCCTTTGGTTCTGTAGAAAAGTCTTCAGGGGACCCACAAGCCGGCTGGCAAGGGATCGTGAAGACGCCTCTGGACGATTCCTTCAACAGGGGCCCACGTTCACTCGGGACGGGGTAGGCCTCTGATCTTCGGAGGGATTCCTGCTAGAAGCTGGGACCACACGGGTCCAAAGCACAGGTTCGTAGAACGTCGTGAAGGGGTTGCACTCGACAATAGTGCACGGTACCCAGGGACTGCGGTTCCTCGTCACTCATGGGGTCCACTTGCCTCAGCTTCGCTGGGGACTCACGATGGCCTTGGAGAAGTCAGGAAATCCTCTTCCTGGGCTGCAGGGACTTCGGGCTCCGGCGGGAGCGGCGTAGTTTGTGACCGTCGTTGTAGTTTTGGGTGCCTGCCAAGCAGGGGAGTCACTCCTTGACTCCAAGGGAGATTCTTCAGTCTTCCAGAGGTAGTGGAACGTCGAAGGTCCAGGATTCTTCTTAAGAGCGTCGTCCAGGGAGATCTAGTTTGCAACCACAAGGGTTCCCTATCTTATACTAAAAGAAAGGAAGGGACTAGCTCTATGACCCCACCTATGGGAGGGTCAGGGGAGTAGGTGGCTACACCCACTTCCCTTTGTCCAGTTTCACGCCAGAGCAGGGGCAGGTAGCCCCTGAGCTGGTTTGAACTGGCATATGCACAGAGGAGCCTTCTGCTCCCCCAGTGCAGGACTTCAAAGCACTCTAGGAGTGCACCCACCCAGCCCCAATACACTAAACCCTGTCTGGGAGGTGGTCACACCTCCCTGGGACAGGATACCTATTGTTGGGCTTCCTCCACTGCGAGTTTCGGTCATCAGCAGGAGGGCAGCCCAGTGTCTGTGACTGGTGGCATCCATTTTGTGATGCAAAGGCTCTTCAGGATTCTACCGCGTTTCCACAGTAGGTACATGTCTATCCCTCTAGAAGGGTGGGATCATACTCCCACACCAGTTACTGGTGTGGGGGTATGATTCCAAGGTGTTTGACACCAAACACGACATGTTTTGATGCAGCCATTCCAAAGTTAGCATTAACCGCGAGGTTATAATGCACTTAAGAGTATATGGTTTGACCGCATTCACAAACAGCCCCAGAGAATGGACTCTGAGAGCTGCAGAGGGGCCCTGCTCAGGCAGAGGCACCCTCTCACATAGAAACTAAGCACCCTGCCCTCAGGATTGATAGGGCCTGCCTTAGGGGTGACTGATAGGTTTAAATGTGTGTGCAGGGAGATATAGGGAACCTATATCTCAGTGAGGGGTGCTAGCACCTCCTCACCCAGGCTGCAGTAGCAGGCCTGTGGTGTCAGATTTAGTCTGCTTCCCAGGGGTGGCATAATACATGCTTCAGCCCCTGGTAGGCCTGTGAAGTACCTATGCCCTTGGCACCTAAGGTACCATATACTAGGGACTCATAAGGTACCACAGTATCCAATCACTAGTGCACCTAGAGTGCACTCCAAGTCGTTTAGAGAGAACAGAGAGGCTGGGGCCCTGATTGGCAGGGTCCCAGCCTGACTATAGCCAGAAACCAGTGTAAACATCAGAAAAAAAGTGGGGGCAACATAAGAGGCAGATCCTACTCTCCAACACAACCCCCCAAACGCAGGGACACTAAACTAACCTTGACCAGTTGAGTCTTCGTGCTCTAAGTGGAAATACCTTGAGAGTCCATCTGCATTGGCATGTTGGGTCCCAGGCCTGTGTTCCACTGTATAGTCCATCCCCTGTAGGGAAATGGACCACCTTAAAAGTTTTGGGTTTTCACCTTTCATCTGTTTAAGCCATAGGAGGGGCTTGTGGTCAGTCTGAACTATGAAGTGAGTGCCAAACAAGTATGGCCTCAGCTTCTTCAGGGCCCACACCACAGCAAAGGCCTCCCTCTCTATAGCTGACCAACGTTTCTCTCTAGGGGTCAGCCTCCTGCTAATAAAAGCTACTGGCTGGTCTTGACCTTCATCATTCAGTTGAGACAGTACAGCTCCCACACCCAGCTCAGAAGCATCTGTTTGGACAATGAACTTTTTGGTGTAGTCTGGACTCTGTAAGATGGGGGCAGTGCACATGGCCTGCTTTAGGTCTTCAAATGCCTTCTGACAGCTAGCTGTCCACTGAACCTTTTTGGGCATTTTCTTTGAGGTCAGATCATTCAAGGGGGTCACTATAGATCCATATCCCTTCACAAACCTCCTATAGTACCAAGTCAGGCCTAAGAAGGCTCTCACCTGTGTCTGGGTGGTTGGAGCAACCCATTCCATTATGGTTTGGATTTTGCTCTGTAAAGGCTGAACCTGGCCTCCTCCCACAAGGTGGCCCAGGTACACAACCTGACTCTGCCCTATCTGGCACTTAGTGGCCTTGATAGTGAGGCCTGCTTTCTGCAGAGCCTCCAAAACATTTCTGAGGTGGACCAGGTGATCCTGCCAGGAGGAACTAAAGACAGCAATATCATCTAGATAAGCTGAGCAATAAGTTTCCATCCCTGCCAGAACTTTGTTCACCAACCTCTGAAAAGTGGCAGGTGCATTTTTCAATCCAAAGGGCATCACCACAAAGTGGTAGTGCCCACCAGGGGTTGAAAATGCTGTTTTGGCTTTTGCATCATCAGCTAACCTGATCTGCCAGTAGCCAGCTGTTAGGTCAAATGTACTCAGATACTTGGCTGAGGCCAAAGTATCAATCAGCTCATCTGCCCTAGGGATGGGATAGGCATCAGTCCTGGTGACTGCATTGAGGCCTCTGTAGTCTACACAAAACCTCATTTCTTTCTTACCACCATGGGTATGAGGCTTGGGTACTAGGAATACTGGGCTAGCCCAAGGGCTATCTGAAGGCTCAATCACACCTAACTCCAACATTTTCTGGACTTCAGTCCTGATACAGTCCCTGACATGGTCAGGTTGCCTGTAGATTTTACTCTTGACAGGCAGACTGTCTCCAGTGTCCACCTCATGGGTGCACCAGGTAGTCTGACTAGGGGTCAGGCTAAACATATGTCTGTAATTCTGCAGAACTTGTCTGCACTCAGTTTGCTGATGGTCAGTGAGGCTGCTTGCCAAAGCAACACCATCTACTGACCCATCATCAGGGTTCTGTGAGAGCAGGTCAGGGAGAGGGTCACTCTCCTCCTCCTGTTCCTCATCAGTTGCCATGAGCAAGCCCATGTCAGCCCTGTCAACATATGGTTTCAATCTGTTGACATGGAGCACCCTCAGGGGGCTCCTGGGAGTTCCAAGATTCACCAGATAGGTGACTTCTCCCTTTTGCTCAACTATTGTATGGGGGCCACTCCATTTGTCTTGGAGGGCTGCTGGGGCCACAGGCTCCAACACCCACACTTTCTGTCCTGGCTGGTACACAGTCAGCACAGCCTTTTGGTCATGCCAAGCTTTTTGTAATTCTTGGCTGGCCTCCAGGTTTTTGGTTGCCTTCTTCATGTATTCGGCCATCCTGGAGCGGAGACCAAGTACATAGTCCATCACATCCTGTTTGGGGGTTTGAGAGGTAACTCCCAGCCCTCTTTTACCAAACATAATGGACCTCTTACAGGATGCCCAAACAGAAGCTCAAATGGGCTGTAACCAACCCCCTTCTGTGGAACCTCTCTGTATGCAAACAACAGGCAGGGAAGAAGAAGGTCCCATTTCCGCCTAAGCTTCTCTGGGAGTCCTTTAATCATTCCCTTAAGGGTTTTGTTGAAGCGTTCAACCAACCCATTGCATTGTGGGTGATAGGGGTGGTGAACTTATAAGTTACACCACACTCCTTCCACATTGCCTTCAAATATCCTGACATGAAGTTGGTACCTCTGTCAGAGATTACCTCCTTTGGGAAACCCACTCTGGAGAAAACTCCAATGAGGGCTCTTGCCACCACAGGGGCTGTGGTGGTCCTCAGGGGAATTGCCTCTGGGTACCTGGTGGCATGATCCACTACCACCAGGATAAATCTGTGCCCAGATGCAGTTTGAGGGTCAAGGGGACCAACAATGTCAATCCCTACCCTTTCAAAGGGTACCCCCACCACAGGTAGTGGTATCAGGGGGCCTTTGTGGTGCCACCTGCCTTGCCACTGGCTTGGCATGTGACACAGGAGCGACAAAACTCCTTTGTGTCCTCTGACATATGTGGCCAATGAAAATGTGGAACAAGCCTGTCCCAGGTCTTGTTTTGGCCCAACTGACCTGCTAAAGGGATATCATGTGCTAGGGTCAAGAGGAACCCCCTAAACTTCTGAGGTATTACCAACCTCCTGGTGGCTCCAGGGGCTGGATCTCTACCCTCAGAATATAGGAGTCCCTCATCCCAATAAACTTTATGGGACCCACTAGCACTCCCAGCAGCCTCAGCAGCAGCCTGCTGTCTGAGGGGTTCAAGAGAGGGGCAGCACTGTTGCTCCTTACTCAGATCTTCCCTAGAAGGGCCCCCTGCCCCCACGAACTCAACCTGATCAGGCTCAAGTCCCTCTGGGGCAGTTCCTTCTTCAGGATCTGCTCCTCCTCCCTCAAGAGGGGAATCAGTGATCTGAGACAGAGGGAAGGCACTGCCTTACCCCTACTGCTCCTCTTCTTGGGAAGCATCTGGTCCATGGTTTCAGGATCCAGAGCTGGTTCAGTGTCATGCATTTTGGCCTGTGACCTGGTCACAGCAAATACCTCTGCAGGGATGCCCAACATCTCAGCATGAGTCCATAACTCTACTTCAGACCAGGCTGAAGTTTCTAGATCATTGCCCAATAGACATTCTACAGGGAGGTCTGCACTGACTACAACCTTCTTGAGGCCAGTTACCCCTCCCCAGGAGAAATTCACAACTGCCAGACTATGGTTGGTCCTGACATTGCTTGCATTGGTCACCTGGTACATTTCGCCCAGGATGATCTGTCCAGGGTCCACAAGATCCTCTGCCACCATGGTGACACTAGCACCTGTGTCCCTAAATGCCAAAGCCTGTTTGCCATTTATTACAGGCTGCTGTTTGTATTTGCCCAGATTACTGGGGCTCACCAGGAAGGACATGTCAATGTCTCCATCACAAATCAGCATTGCCTGAGTGGGTACTCTGACTAGGCCAGAGTCCACTTCAGAACCCAGGGTCAACCCTACTACACCCTTATTCTGAGTACCACCTCCACCAGTAGCTGAACTAGGGGGAACAGTTGCCTTAGGGGCAGGAGTGGTGGTGGTTTGGTCTTTGGACTTGTTACAATCAGAAGTCCAGTGCCCTTTCTGTTTACAGAATTTGCACCAGGGCTTCTTTTGGCCTTTTCCCTTGTTGGATTGTGACTCCCCACCAGATGCAGATTTTTGGGGCCCTTGTGAAGACTTCTGGTCTTTTGACTTATCCCCACTTTTCTCAGAGCCCTTAGAATCCTGCTTCTTTGTGTCACCCCCTTGGTTCTGGGTTTTCTGCCTCACCCTGGTTCTGACCCACTTGTCTGCCTTCTTTCCCAATTCTTGGGGAGAGGTCAGATCTGAGTCCACCAGGTATTGATGCAACAACTGGTTCTGGCAATTATTAAGGATCTGTTCTCTCATCATTAGATTATACAATCCCTTGAAATCAGTAACCCTACTGCCAACCAGCCAACCCTCCAGAGCCTTGGTTGCACAATCTACAAAGTCAGTCCAGTCCTGAGTCTGTGCCTTCTGGGTGTCTCTGAACTTCAACCTGTACTGCTCAGTGGTTAAGCCAAACCCATCTATCAGTGCACTCTTCAGGACTTCATAGTCATCAGCATCCTCTTATCTGACAGTGAGGAGCTTGTCTCTACCTTTATCTGAAAAGGAGAGCCACAAGATTGCTGCCCACTGCTTTTGGGGGACCTGTTGTACTCTACAGGCCCTTTCCATAGCAGTTACCCACTTATGGATATCATCCCCACTCTGGTAGGGAGGAACAACCTTGCTCAGGTTCCTATGGTCTGGAATATATTCTCTGCCTCTAGGGACACTTTTGCTGCCACCAGGGGGTTCTAACCCCTCTTTTCTAGAAGCTCTCTGGAGCTCCAGGGCTTCTTTATCTAATGCCAACTGCTTGGTTTTGAGGGCAAATCTTGCTTCCTCATACTGCAGCAGTTTGTACATTCTGTCAGAGGAGGTCTCTCTTCTTGAGAAGTAGGAGTTCCTCTGGTAGACAGATTCTCTGCCAGAGTGATAGGAGTGTTCAGATTCCCTAGAAAGGGACCTAGGCCTCTCCTCCACTATGTCAGTTCTCTCAGGGAGAATTCCTCTGTCCTGTTCAGACCCCTTGGGGCCTGGCCCTACAACCACAGTCTTGGTCATCCTGATGTCCATCATCTGACCCAGACACTGTAATTGACCCACTCACTGATTCAGACCCATTAGCTCCTAGAGCTAATCTAAGATCATCTGCTGTCAGCAGATCTATCAGGTGTAGTGTCGAGGGACTCTGTCCTAGCTTCAGGTGCCTTTCAGCACACATGGCTTTCAAGTCAAAGAAAGTCATGTCCTTATACTGAGGCTGAGTGGTTCCACTGGGTCCACCCCTTAAGGACATTCTAGTGTTGTGCAGTGTTGTACTACCTACACTAGTTTGTGGCCTACTGATACTAACTTGAGCTGTAGAAAGGGTGTGCTATCCCTTGGCACACAGTTCTAGGTTCAGTAGAACTTATTGATACTAAGCTTGACTTTATATGTACCTTGAGTACCTATAGTGGTTTTCAGTTAGTAATTCAAATAGAGATTTTCTGGTAAAACAATATCAAGCTGGAATCCCACACGCTGCCACCAATGTGAGAAGTTGGCCTGGTATATGCTGTTCACTAGTTAAAGTGGACACCTTGCACCAGTTCAATTCGACTTTTATGGTAGGTAGGTTTAAGACAACCTTTACAGAAAGCTATCCTAGTGGTAGCTGTGGAGAGCAGCCTTCAGGCTAAGTCTTGGAGGAATGTAAAGCAGCTTGTTTTACCACACAATCTCTTGAATCACCAAATGAAAAGACACCACACAGGTATATATATCAAATATATATGTATTTATTACTAAACAACTCTCTACTAATCTCTTGTGAGGTTAGAAGTCAGGAACATATGCATAAATCAACGTTTCACAATAAATTAAGCACAAATATGGCTGGGGCCCTAGGGGCGTACCAGACCATATACTAAAAAAGAGACTTAAGAACAACGACTTGCAAAGGGACAAGGCCTAGGGCCTTCAGAAGTGCTACGGCCTCACGAAACCACCCAAGGCAGGTAAGTAAAGGACCCATGGGGGACGCGTGCAGTGAGTGAACACAGGCGCGGGTCGCCGTTGACTTCAATGGGGCAAGTCGCGGTTGGAAATTAAGAGTTTTAGGGCACTTCGGGAGTAGCTACAAGCAAGTCACTTACAGGGTAAGTAGTTCTAGGGCCAACACCCACAGGAGCACCGTAGTGCTGGAGTTACCTCACCCAGGGAAGCCGGGTGCATAGGTGTCCTTTGGTGTCGGGTCGCGGCGTCGTTTTCAATGGGAGCCACTGAACACTTGCTGCTTGCGACGACAGGAGAAGTGTCCGATGGAATCCAAGCCTGGATTCGGAAGAAGGAAGACCTGAAAGCAGAGGGGACAGTGTTCAAAGTCACTGGGCAGTGACCCAGGGCAAGGAAGATGAATGCCCACCGTCATCGACAGATTCAGGTCATTCACAGGTGTCTTGACTCTTCTGCCACGAGGTCCAGGAGGCATCGAGGATGACCAGGAGCTGGATTCAGCGTGCCCCATGAAGTCTGCAGCTGACTGCGGTGTCGGCGACCCGTTTGGAGCCAACAAGCCTTAGCAGCAGCAAGTCTCGTGGAAAGAGCAAAAAGTCAATGGTGCAGACCAGCAAGGTCTGGGGAACTCACCCAGCGAGGGTAAGTCAGGGCAGGCCTGGAGCAACCAGGGGAGCTCTTTGGTTCTGTAGAAAAGTCTTCAGGGGACCCACAAGCCGGCTGGCAAGGGATCGCGAAGACGCCTCGGGAGGATTCCTTCAACAGGGGCCCACGGTCACTCGGGACGGGGTAGGCCTCTGATCTTCGGAGGGATTCCTGCTAGAGGCTGGGACCACACGTGGTCCAAAGCACAGGTTCGTAGAACGTCGTGAAGGGGTTGCACTTGACAATAGTGCACGGTACCCAGGGACTGCGGTTCCTCGTCACTTGTGGGGTCCACTTGCCTCAGCTTCGCTGGGGACTCACGATGGCCTTGGAGAAGTCAGGAAATCCTCTTCCTGGGATGCAGGGACTTCGGGCTCCGGCGGGAGCGGCGTAGTTTGCGACTGTCGTTGTAGTTTTTGGTGCCTGCCAAGCAGGGGAGTCACTCCTTGACTCCAAGGGAGATTCTTCAGTCTTCCAGAGGTAGTGGAACGTCGAAGGTCCAGGATTCTTCTTAAGAGCGTCGTCCAGGGAGATCTAGTTTGCAACAACAAGGGTTCCCTATCTTATACTAAAAGAAAGGGAGGGACTAGCTCTATGACCCCACCTATGGGAGGGTCAGGGGAGTAGGTGGCTACACCCACTTCCCTTTGTCCAGTTTCGCGCCAGAGCAGGGGCAGGTAGCCCCTGAGCTGGTTTGAACTGGCATATGCACAGAGGAGCCTTCTGCTCCCCCAGTGCAGCACTTCAAAGCACTCTAGGAGTGCACCCACCCAGCCCCAATACACTAAACCCTGTCTGGGAGGTGGTCACACCTCCCTGGGACAGGATACCTATTGTTGGGCTTCCTCCACTGCGAGTTTCGGTCATCAGCAGGAGGGCAGCCCAGTGTCTGTGACTGGTGGCATCCATTTTGTGATGCCAGGGCTCTTCAGGATTCTACCGCGTTGAAGAAAATAAGTTTTTACTAGGTCCTATTAATTTCCTTACATTCTTCCATTCCTTGCCATCTCGTGACAAAACCCTGCCTACAGCCTCCATTTCTGCTGACGCTAAAAAAAAACTATCACGTACCCAAGCCCCCCTGTTCTTTGCAGTTAGCCAATTCATCAACAGAAAGCCATGAGACACCTACGCCCTGTGTAAACAAACTTGTTTTTCATCTTCTGCTCCCTGCTTGGTAAACATCCTTGACACCGTGATCAGGTCATCTGGACAATGGTCTGACTGACCGAGCCTTGATCAAGCTGATTGAACAATGGTCTGAATGCCGAGTCTTGATCAAGCTGATTGAACAATGGTCTGAATGCCGAGCCTTGATCAGGTCATCAACTACAAACACCGCCCTGATTGAACAATGGACTGAATGCCAAAAGAGTGGAATAAAAATGTATATAAGGCTTGTTCGCTGTGGAGTAAAGCAGCAGCCTCCTAGGTTTTGTCTCTGACTAGCTTGGGACTCTGTTCCATAGCCCGGGCTATTGTAATAAAGGTGGTTCTCTCTGCAGACGAAGGTTTCCGGGTCCACTTTATTATATAAGGAGGGTAAGAGTAGACTCGGGTGATTCCCGCACCGCCAAGCCCCCACTCCTCCTTGAGTTGGGCTTTTCTTGGTTCTACAAATGGCGCCCGAACAGGGACACCACGGAGACGTAGGTCTGGCCCGGTGGTCGTGAGGGGGCCCGTGGTGGAAGTCCGACAGAGGTACCCTACCCGAGGGACCATTTTGAGTCCGGTAGACCAGAAGTCTTGCACACGGTCTTCCCCATCCGGTCTGGGCCACCTGACTGCGTCCCGCTGGTGCCCCCTTTAGTGCGGTCTCTGTCTGGATCTGGACTCGTGCCTACGTCTGCAGAAGAGAACAACATTTTCGGGTAAGGGTGGACTGATCATCCACCACTTGTGCTCTGTTTTCTGTCTGTATTGACTTTTGCAAAAGCCAAGCCAGTGAGGTGAGTATTTTTCTCCCACTGTTGTCTGCCTGAAGTAAAAATATGCCAGTCAGTAGTAAGTTCCGAAAGTTATGTTGTTGCGTATGTACAGAGGACTCCCTTCTGGAGGCAGCCTGCCCGCTTCCTCCAGAAGGAACTCCAAGTTATGAGATGTATGTTAAATATGGGCCATCTGCTATCATGTTTTCTTCCTTATGGGTAAAATATACGAAACGAAGCAATGTTGAATTACAGTGGCCACAGTTTGGCTTCTTTGATCTCCAGGCCCTTTCGAGCCTGGAGGAGCAGCTGCTCCGCAAACGGTCTCGTCAAGCCATGTTTGACGCCACCGCGTTGTGGAGGAAAGAAATAGATCAAAAAATGAGAAAAAAGCAAGCGTTGAATAAAAAGAAAGAGAGGATGTCTATGGCTGATCATGCGAAAGCGCATTTAGAAAATAAGGTTCAGGAAGGGGTTGAAATGGCAGATAGGCATCATAGGGCTAAGGCGACAAAATGTTACCCCGCCCGTTCTCCCAGGGACCTTGAGGTTGAAGGAGAAGAGGGGGACTCGTTGTTGAATGCTATTCTTGAAGGTCCACCTCCTGCCTATGCTCCGGCTCCTATGTATCCCGCTCTTCCTCAAAATGTTCCTATCGCTCCACCCCCACCAGTGGTGGTTCAGGCTGCCCCACCCATTGTACCACTGCCTAATCCTTTGACTCCCGTCATCCTGCCAGCACCCCTCCCTCCGACAGTTCATACCGCCCCACCTATTGACCCAACCCCGACCATACATTCCCGTCTGCTTGATAATCAGTCTATTGGTACCCCTGTTGGTGACTCTTATGCCACTCTGGACCGAACAAGATGGTCCTCCCTTATGCCCAATACCCTGTTTGGATTCTTCGGTACCCCTAGAAAGGAGTCTTTGAGGTCTGCTGAACTCGCTGGGAGTAGTGAAAGGGACGCTATGCGAAAACAATGTGCATTTTGGGTAAATAATGGTAATATTTATGGCGTTAAAGATATCTGGTCAACGTTTAGACAATGGACGGCCATACAACAAACAGACATGGCCGAGTATATGTGCACACTTATAATGAAAAGATACGAAGCATTGTTCATAGATACTCCCCGGGGATTGATTGATTTAAAACTAACTATTGCCAAGGGTCATGTTCAGGGAGATGATATGCATGAAGCCCTTGTTACCATGATTGCGTTCAGAGACACAACGGCTTTTCCGCCATCTCCGAATGACAAAGCTATGCCTATGAGAGAGACAGCTCCCGTCTTTATCCCTGCAGTGCTCGCCAATAACCAGGGTGTTGGAGCAGCCCCAGCCCACTGGCGTAGGATGTGGGTGCATGTCCCATGGAAAAGAGCGGATGTTCTTCATTTGAAATCCCAATTACCAGACCCCCGTAAGAATCCGGCTCTTTACTATCAGGAATTAGGTCAGATTGTTTCCTCTGGTGTCCTTACCTTAGAGGATATTGACTTATTATTCGGGTCAGTAGTACCACCCGACATATGGGACAAAATACGCCATGCCAACCATAATGCCGCTTTGCATGGTGACTGGACCGACTTTGAGAGGATGGAGAATGACAGAGAGGGAGGGACTAAGCCTGATCCGGCTATTCTGGCTCTCCCAGGCCATCTGTTGCAACTCATGAAGACCCTTTTGCCCGAAATAGCTGTTAATTGGGATAAGATAAATGCATGTAAACAACGTAAGGATGAGTCTGTTGCTGATTTTTTCACCCGCTTCGAAACTGAGTACAAAAGTCACAGTGGATTGGACGCTAGAGCCCCTGGCTCGGGCTCAGTGTTTATTGATAAATTTGTATCTAATTTATTACCGGATCTCTCGGCCCGCCTTAAGAAGGTTGAGAGTACGTGGTCAGCTCAGACTATGGCAGGCATCCTTGCCATGGCCCAATATCATGAGAATAGAGAGAATGAAGATAAAGACAAAGAGGTTAGGAAGAACAAGGACCTTAAAACGAAAGTTTTGTTACAACAAGCTTATCCACCCCGGGGACAAAATGCTAGAGGCCAAGGTCCGCCTTCGGACCAGTTCCAGAGGCTGCCCCAGCGCCCCCTTCAGTCTCCTTTACAGAAGTCCATCAGTTCGGCAGGTCCCGTTGATAAAGACCAGTGTGCCTACTGTAAGGCTTATGGCCACTGGGTTAGTGAATGCCCGGTATTAGCCCAGAATATTCAGTCGGGAAAAACTAGGCCCCGAACTCAAAGGGAAGGAAATATGGGACCTCCTAGGCAGAGGCGTGCACCAGATCCTAATGTTCGACCCCGTATGGGTCCGCCCCAGGGTACAGTTAACAGATTTGACAACGGGTATGAGACCACTAGGACATACTTTAACGATGATTATGATGAGACCGATGAGACAGGTTTCTACCAGCCATAGGAAAGCCAGGAAAGGGGTAATGTAAGAGTGCCGATTCCTGTGGATCAGCGAGGTCCTTATGTCCGGATGTCAGTTGCAGGGGATAAAAGAAGTTTCTCCTAGACACCGGGGCTACTAGATCCTCGGTTGCGCACACCTTGATACCGGAGGCACCCCTTTCTGGCTCTCTCAATGTCTCCGTGGGTTTTTCTGGGGTCCCTGTCACCAACCCCGTCTCTAAGCCTCTCCCGCTGGATCTCGGTCCAGCTCATATGGATGCTCCTTTGATTCTCACGACTGGATGTAGTGAAAATTTGCTGGGTATGGATTTGTTAAAGGCTTTACATGCTACCATTTCTTGTAGACCTGATGGCGTGTCCCTTACCATATCACCAGATTCCTCCGCCACTATGTTCCTCTCTGGACCCCTCCCTCCCGTTCTGCAGGCCTTACCCTCATCACTTTGGGCCACTTCTGACACTGATGTAGGACTTCTCGACATTTCTCCGTATACTGTCCGTATCCAGCAAGGTGCCCAACTGCCCCGGCTTCGCCAATATCGCCTTCCCCAGGAAGGTGAGGCTGCCCTATTATCTATAATATCAGATCTCATGAAGACGGGAGTAGTTGAGGAGACACGTGGTAATGAGTGTAACAGCCCAATTATTCCAGTTCTTAAAAAATGTATTGATCCCTCTCCCGCGGCCCCCAAAATGTATCGGTTTGTCATCGATCTGCGGGCTCTCAACAAAATTATGGTCTCACAGTATCCCGTTGTCCCTGATATCACAGCCCTCTTGACCATGGTCCCAGCGACCGCCACTCATTTTTCTGTTATTGACCTAAAGAATGCGTTTTTCAGCATTCCCATACATCCGGACAGTAGACATCGTTTTGGTTTCTCCCTTGGAGGGCGGAGTTTCCGGTTCTGCCACGCCCCCCAAGGTTTTACTGAAAGCCCCAGCATCTATAGTCAGGCTCTCAAGAATCAGTTGGACTCCCTGACGCTCCCAGCAGGAGCCACTCTGTTGTAATATGTAGATGACCTCTTAATTGCAGCCACGTCTGCTCCACTTTGTGAACAAGCAATAGTACGTCTGCTTCACCACCTTGCCTCCCACAATCATAAGGTTTCCTTGAACAAATTGCAATTTTGTCGAGAGAAAGTGACCTACCTCGGCCACCTCCTCTCGAAGGAGGGAAGACAACTTACCGCTGACCGAGTGTCCCTTATTACCTCCATGCCTCCCCCTTTGACACAGAAACAAGTACGTGCCTTTATAGGCCTCACTTCCTACTGCAGACAATGGATCCCTAACTTCGCGGCCATTGTCAAACCTCTTTTAGCTCTCACTACTAAAGATATGCCAGAAAGAGGTTTTCCATGGACAACTGAGCATGTGGCTGCCTTTCAGACACTCAAAGATGCCTTATGTACAGCTCCAGTGTTAGTTACCCCAGACGATGGCAAACAATTTTTTCTTTTTGTCCATGAGACACATGGCTGCGCTTGCGCGGTCTTAACTCAGATTTTTGGAGACAAACATCGCCCTTGTGCTTATTTCTCGGCTACACTTGACCCAGTAGCCCGAGCCCTCCCTGGATGTTTACGCGCAACTGCTGCTGCTGCACTTATGGTCCGCCAGAGCGCAGGTATTGTTATGTCTTAATGGTCCCACATGCAGTAGATACCTTGCTCAACAACACCAAGACACAACACCTTACCAGTGCACGACTTACAGGTTATGAGCTCACTCTTTTTTCCAGTCACATTGACATTAGGAGATGTAATATTCTAAACCCAGCTACACTACTCCCTACTGAGACACAAAGGAAAAATTCTGACCCTCATGACTGCATATTACGGACTGAAGAAGAGACAAAGGGTCGTGTGGACCTACAAGACACCCCCCTAACAGACGCTGAGGGAACACTATACATAGATGGTTCATGTCTTAAAAGATCGGATGGAACTACATCTGCTGCATATGCCCTCACCACTCTTGTTACAGTAGTTGAGACAGCACAAATTCCACAGGCATCGGCCCAAGCGACTGAATTAATGGCCTTGACACGAGCTTGTGAAATCAGTAAAAACATGACTGTTAATATCTATACGGACAGTCATTACGCCTTTGGGGTGGCTCACAATTTTGGTAGACTCTGGAAAGAAAGAAATTTTCTCACCTCACATGGGACTAGAATACAGCATGGCCCCCTGATACACAGACTTCTAGACGCCTTGACATTACCTAGAAAAGTTGCAGTGATTAAATGTAAAGCCCACCAGAAAGTGACTGATGATGTAGGGGAAGGCAATGCCCTTGCAGACCAAACAGCAAGACAGACTGCTCTAAGTAAATCAGATGGAATGTTTGTGACAGGACCAGCCAGATGGGTGGTGGAAGGAGGAATGTTGGAAAATACTAGTCAGAGTGTGGTCGAGATTCAATCTCATGCCACTGCAAAAGAACTGCACACATGGGAGGAACATCTGGCAGAGAAAGAGATAGAGGGATGTTGGGTGCGTATATCCGAAGGGAGGCAATGGATGTTACCAGACAGTCATGTCCCCCCAGTTGTCACTATGGCCCATGGCCCTGCCCATATCAGTGCAAAGGGAATATGCAAGTTACTAGAGCCAACATGGTATAATGAAAAAATACCACTAGATGCTGACCGATAAGTCATGTATGATCTGCCTTATGCACAATCCAGGAAAAGGTACAGTTACCCCCGCTGGTGACTTCTCCCCACCTACGTTTCCTTTTGAGGCCATCCAGATGGATTATATCCACATGGACAGGTGTGCAAATTTGAAATATGTCCTTGTAGTGGTCTGTGCCTTCAGCAGATGGGTGGAGGCCTACCCCACCAAGGATTGCACAGCTATTACAACGGCCAAAGTTTTGTTGAAAGAATACTTTCCCCGATTTGGGTTGCCCCGTTTGATTTGGAGTGACAATGGCCAACATTTTACAGCCAATGTGGTCCAGTTTGTGTGTGCCGGGCTTGGTGTCAGACAAAAGTTTCATGCTGCTAATCACCCTCAGTCAGCCGGATTGGTGGAGAAATACAATGGGGTACGTAAATTAAAATTGGCCAAAATAGTGGCGGAAACAGGTGTTACCTGGGTAGATGCCCTACCCCTTGCTCTCTTGTCAGTAAGGACGCCTGCCCACTCAAGGATAGGATTATCTCCCTACGAATTGGTATTCGGTAGACCAGCTAATGTATGGGGCGTACCAAGACCAAAGAAATTGTCTGATGTTGAGTTCCCAGTATTGACTGACTACCTGTACCAGTTAACCGATTCTTTTCGTACTCTTTATCATCAGGTACACGCTGCTATCCCCGACAAGAGTGAAGGCCCAGGTCACACCATTCAACCACGTGACTGGGTGGTGATCCGAAATTTTCAGCGTACCAAGTGTCTGGAGCCTTGCTGGTCGCACCCCCAACAGGTCCTTCTGGCCACCCGCTCTGCTGTAAAAGTCGAAGGGAGAAAGAACTGGACACATGCTACCCATTGTAAAAGGGTGCCTCTCCCCCTCCCGTACGACCAATGGGTGAAAGAAGGACTGCCGGATTGCGACACAGAAGTAGTACCGACCTTTGTCCCTTTCAGTGATGCTCAGCTTCATTACACCACTACGGAAGCCGAAACTGATCGAATCTTAGGGGGTCCAGTCATCCCTCCTCTGCAGGATCAGAGGAAGGAACAAGAAGCTCTCTTTCCAGACCACTCCATACCTTCTTCCACTCGCTACAACTTGAGACCAAGAAAAGGGACTGGCCCTTGACTCTGTCTGGTGTCTAATAGGCTGTAGGGCTGTGATATCTCCGGCTGAGACCGGTGCTGGTATGCTGGACCAATGGGAAGTCCGTAGGACTCTTGGTATCCACACCCAGTGAAGCAACCACCAATCACAGACAGCCGCTAGTGACAACAGGCTGAGCACAAATGGCAGCGGTCCGAGGGTCTGAAGCGCACAAGAAATATGTCAAACTTCTGAACAATAAATGCTTCCTTTCCACGATAGTTATACTTTTTGCTCTCCTCATCCTGCTGGTTGTGGGATGGTTTCTGTTGCTGACCTCTCCCCCAGCTCCTCTGGCTACGACACCGACACCTGCAGAACATCTCCACGCCACCTTGTCACCCCATGAACTACCACGATGCCTGGAATTCATGAACAATACTTTTGTACAATTATTGCACCAGCATCAGCTTGTGATTAATACCTCGAACTGTTGGGTATGTGGGCTCATGCCACACTCTATGACACACACTGTCCCCTATTTCGTCTATCCATTTTCTGTTTTTGGGTCCTGTCTGGCTTGGAGGATGCTCGTCACCGATGCATATACGATCAATGGAACAATGAGCTCCATCATTGGCGATTTTTATGACACTTTCACCCGAAACAGAACAGGCAATGTCAGTAATCCTTTCTGCCCTACTACGACATCTGACATCTTGAACATCTCCCGTGCTGAACGCAATGAGATGGTTGTGTTCAACACCTCAAGTAGATTAATCTTCTCCCGCTTTCGGTCCAGACGCAAAGTTCCCACCAAATTGCAGGCTTTCAATGTGATCAACACGCATGGCCAGGTGTGCATAAAAGGACTGGGGACCCGGGAGGTAGGAGTCAGTGACTGCGCAATAATCAGTACACTGAATATTACCTCACCACCACTCCTAATCGCTTCTCCAAATACCTATTTTGTTTGTGGACAGTCTGCTTATACCTGGCTTCCAGGAAATTGGTCAGGTGTGTGTTATTTGGCCTTTCTTCTTCCCGCCTACCTTTATTGCTGTTGGGACACATCACTTGACCAATCCCCACTTCCACCATCGTATGCCTAGGGGAGTAATTGAGGCCGATGACACTGCAGGACAGGAGGCGGGGGACTTCTTCAAAGGTTTCCTGCCGTTCTTGGGTCCTATGGTCAACAGCCGCAACATACGACACCTTACCCGAGTGGTGGAGGCAACCATTAATGAAACAGCAGGGGCATTGGGCAACATCACCGCAGAGCTTCAGGCGGACCGCCTAATGACACTACAACATCGAATGGTACTTGACATCATCCTTGCTGACCGTGGTGGTGTATGTAAACTAATCGGCTCCAGCTGCTGCATTTACATACCTGATAACGCTCCATCAGTCTATCAAGCTATCCAACGTCTGCATAAACTTTCCTCTGAGATTCATCAACAACAAGACGACTGGTCCCTCATGGGCTGGATTTGGGGCCTCCTTTCCAGATGGGGATGGGGGATCCTCATTTTTTGCCTTGGGAATAGCAGTCATCATCTCATGCTGCCTGTGTATTCAGTGCTTGCCTATGCTTTGTGCTATGTGTACACAGGCCCTTAAAAGTTCCCCGGTCAGTACACGTGACACCAACGTAAGGATAATGCTTCAACAAGAGATTGGCGACCTAATGCAGGTAGACATTTCCTAAGAACATGTTTTGCCACTCAATGGCAAAAGGAGGGTCTGAAGAAAATAAGTTTTCTCTAGGTCCTATTAATTTCCTTACATTCCTCCATCCCTTGCCATCTCGTGACAAAACCCTGCCTACAGCCTCCATTTCTGCTGACGCTAAAAAAAAAACTATCACATACCCAAGCCCCCTGTTCTTTGCAGTTAGCCAATTCATCAACAGAAAGCCATGAGACACCTACGCCCTGTGTAAACAAGCTTGTTTTTCATCTTCTGCTCCCTGCTTGGTAAACATCCTTGACACCGTGATCAGGTCATCTGGACAATGGTCTGACTGACCGAGCCTTGATCAAGCTGATTGAACAATGGTCTGAATGCCGAGTCTTGATCAAGCTGATTGAACAATGGTCTGAATGCCGAGCCTTGATCAGGTCATTAACTACAAACACCGCCCTGATTGAACAATGGACTGAATGCCAAAAGAGTGGAATAAAAATGTATATAAGGCTTGTTCGCTGTGGAGTAAAGCAGCAGCCTCCTAGGTTTTGTCTCTGAGTAGCTTGGGACTCTGTTCCATAGCCCGGGCTATTGTAATAAAGGTGGTTCTCTCTGCAGATGAAGGTTTCCGGGTCCACTTTATTATATAAGGAGGGTAAGAGTAGACTCGGGTGATTCCCGCACCGCCAAGCCCCCACTCCTCCTTGAGGTGGGCTTTTCTTGGTTCTACAGCGTTTTCACAGTAGGTACATGTCTATCCCTCTAGAAGGGTGGGATCATACTCCCACACCAGTTACTGGTGTGGGGTATGATTCCAAGGTGTTTGACACCAAACACGACATGTTTTGATGCAGCCATTCCAAAGTTAGCATTAACCGTGAGGTTATAATTCACTTAAGAGTATATGGTTTGACCGCATTCACAAACAGCCCCATAGAATGGACTCTGAGAGCTGCAGAGGGGCCCTGCTCAGGCAGAGGCACCCTCTCACATAGAAACTAAGCACCCTGCCCTCAGGATTGATAGGGCCTGCCTTAGGGGTGACTGATAGGTTTAAATGTTTGTGCAGGGGAGATATAGGGAACCTGTATCTCAGTGAGGGGTGCTAGCACCTCCTCACCCAGGCTGCAGTAGCATGCCTGTGGTGTCAGATTTAGTCTGCTTCCCAGGGGTGGCATAATACATGCTTCAGCCCCTGGTAGGCCTGTGAAGTACCTATGCCCTTGGCACCTAAGGTACCATATACTAGGGACTCATAAGGTACCACAGTATCCAATCACTAGTGCACCTAGAGTGCACTCCAAGTCGTTTAGAGAGAACAGAGAGGCTGGGGCCCTGATTGGCAGGGTCCCAGCCTGACTATAGCCAGAAACCAGTGTAAACATCAGGGAAAAAAAGTGGGGGAAACATAAGAGGCAGATCCTACTCTCCTACAGACTGTGATAGATTAGTCTATGGAGAGTCACTGCAGAGAGGCAGTGTGGGCACAGGGGCTCTCTCTGGCAGGGTGCCATGTATTGCGTGCACTCGCTTGTGGCTTGTGTGGGTATGGTGTGCTTCCCAGCATGGGTGGGAGCGGGGAGGGAGGGCTGGCAGCTTTCTGCTGTTTTCTTTTCCTGGTCTTACGGTTTCCCTTCCTTTTGGTTCTTTCCTTTTGTTTCGGCTCTTTAATGGGATTACTTATTGCCCCAACCCCCCACCCCACACACACCCTAAAGGCTTGGCCAGCCATGTGCAGAATGTGTCATCCCCGGGAGAGACCCGCTGAGTGTGCAGCAGGCAGAATGTAACAAGCCACTGCAAGTTTATTTGTCTCTAGGAGCCATCTCATGATTAGGGGCAGCGGTAGTGACACCTGTTCAGTTCAGTTTAGAAATACGTTTATTTAGAACATAGGTCTTTAAAATACATAAAAACATGGTACAATAAATATTTTAAAAACATGCAATACAAAGCGTCAGCGACACCATTGTAATGGGCTAATTCCTGCCTAGATCCTACAGCTTACACAGTACGACATATATAAAAAACACCCATAATATTCTAGACGATAAAAGTCTATCTAAAAATATGTCTTAAAACTAATGCTACACCATAATAAAATTATTTAGTGCAATAACCATCCTCGCTTCTGGGCTAATTTTCAACCAACCATTTCTATTTCCAGCAAAGGCCTTTTTACCGCCTTCATATATTTTGCTATATCGAGGTTTGGCATACCTGTAAGAAGTTCGATCGCTTATAGGCGCTTGGTAACACCATATTTTAAAAAGATGGGGCGTAAAAACAATTTCCGCTGAGGTAAAAATCTTTGACAGTCCATTATAATATGTAAATTATCACATTTTGTGCCCAACCTACATAAACATTTACCATCAGGTCGTAACATTACTGATTTTCTACTCTCATGTGATACACAGTGATTAATGCCTATTCTCCATCTTAGAACTTCGGCTCTAAGGCCTAGGTTGGGTAATGTATCCAGATAGGGGTACCAAATTTCATTCTCCCACCTATTCATCATGAACTTTACAGATTCTTTCTTTCTCAGGTACCCAATATCTTCTATCCTAGATGCTTCCTTCCCTAATGTTCTAAGTTCGCCCTTTGTTGCTTCTAATAGGAGAAACGGCTGATCAATTTTGACTTTTAGATTTTTACAAACAGAGAGCAGTTTCTTTCTGACCTCTTTGGCTCATTTTAGGTCACTATGCAGAGCTTCGTTCTTGCACCATTGTGATACTTTCATGACTTCTCCTGAGCCCAATCTTTTCCAAAATCTTAAAAAGGGCCACTTGCACCTGTACGTTCTATGATGTCAAGCCCAGCTCCAATCTGATTGCCTGAATCATAGAGGAGCCCGGTAATGACATCAATGGTTCTAGACATTTCCCTTCCTCGATGCCCCAGCTAGACTTCCCACTTAGGCACAAGACTTCTGCTCCAAACTGTAACTGTGGGGTTATCATTGCATTATACGCTTTCAACAGTGGTCTGTGGGACATATCCCCATAGATGCGGTTAAATTTTCTCAACCCATACACTGATGTAAGAGCTTTAGCTTTCTGGGCCTCCAAATGCGTGTCCCATTTTAGAGACTTATCAAACCAGATACCGAGATATCTGTACTCGTTCACATTTTCCAATTTGGTTGGGCCCAGATACCAGTTAAATCTCTGGACTTTTTTCCCAAAGCACGGGATTTTGGTTTTGACAATATTTACATTCAGATGCCTAGCCACGCAATATTAATTAAAAGCAGTTAACTTCCTCTGTAAGCCCATCTCTGTCTGGTCGAGGATTACCAAATCGTCGGCATACAGTAGGCAGGAAAGTTGTTTCCCATTCATTTTTGGGCTAGAACTTCTATCCACCGCCAAGATAGATGGAGGATCAGCCAGGTATATGGCGAAGAGTAGGGGGGCCAATACACAACCCTGCCTTAGACCATTGTTGACACCTGTTATTTTACAGCGCCAGGAGACACCAGATTGCGACAGCAAGCGCGAAGTAAATCCTGTTATTTTTTGGATGCTGACAAATTTCTCTGCGCCTACGCCAACAATGCAAATATATAATTACTGGCCTATTCTACTTTTTTTCCCACTAAGTTACATTTGGTTGAAAAGTGCGAATTTCATGTTCTCCCATAGACAAATATGTTGAGTTGTATGCAGCTTACTTAGTCGGTTGTGCTCCGGGTATAGAGGGGTATGTGTGTGTCCAGTAGGTTAAATGTTTAATCCTGCCAACCCAGCGTTTTGTCTCTTTCAGGGGCATTTAAGACGCTTACTGTCCCAGAGTGTTGTACATATCGTTCGCGGACACCATTTTCTATACTTATCATTGTATGGTGCTGTAAATAAAAGGTATTGCATATGCCCCCTTCAGCAGTGCCAGTTACAGCGGCCCCAGGAGACTGAAAGCCTGAGTTGGCCTTGCCAGAATTGAAACCTGCATCACCCCGTTCTCGATAGTGAATAAACGCGTCCCTGGGTTTTCTCACACGCTAGATGCAACGAAGAGAGGACTGGAGTTATCGCCTTTTCACTACATAAATGAGAATTTGACACTTTTTATTGCTCTGGATATGTGTGTATATTCTGTTTCTAAGAGCCACTGCCTTAGCCGATAATGGACACGAGAAGCGGGGAGTTAAAATGACGTCCCCAAGAGCATACAATTTGGTCACGTGGAATGGGGAAGTTGAGGTTTGGTTCCAGGTCTTGTTGTTCTACGGATAGCAGTCTAGCTACTGTACCTTCCCACCCCCTTCTTTGCTGCTACAAGTCCTGGGGAGGGCATCACCCTAGGTAATTCTGTGCCAGGCTGTGCCCCTCTCAGGGGTGTTCACTTGTCGAGCCTGCGATTTGGTAAAGAGAGCTCTTACAAGCACCACGGTCACCCCTGCCATTACACAAACTAAACACGGAAGGACACAAGTGGCTCTTTACCTTGTGTGTTTGAGTACCCATAGAGCACACTTGCAAGCCCCACAAACGTAGCTAATGGCCTCGAAGGATGTGCAACGAAGGGGAGTAGCGTGCTCTTGTTTCACAAATCACTGTTCACATGTCATTTTGTCCAACTGATTTAAGTGAAGCAACCGAATACTACAAGTCCCAGAATGCACCGCTTTGTGACTTGGTATCATGTAAACAACTCTTTCAAACCTCAGAAAACAGCCTTCATGGCTCTTGGGAGCTGCTGCTGGCAGCAGTGAGAGGGGGTGGGCCTCCCTGCAGCTCCCGTCTAAGTGACAATGGGGAGGGGGTGGGGAGGGGAAGGGGTGTCCAACAATGACCTGTCACAGGCAGGAGCAGCGGGATTAGCTTGAAATCGCGTGAGGAGGGCTAGCTGCCAAGGTCCTGGGAGGCAGGATGACAGATGGGGAGGTGTGTGCCCACATTCTGGGTTATGCCCCCCCTTCCAGGGAAAGGTAATGCAAAAGGCTGCTGTCTTCACCCTAAGACCCTCCCTCACCAACCCCAAGATAAAGCTAAGAGAAGCTTTCTTTTCAGCACCTGATTTATTTTACCACAACTTGGGCAAAATGAGATTAAGTTGAAAAATTGAAAAGTCAGGTGTCCGGAGAGGCCTTGCCAGCTTAAGGGGCTGATGGCTCAGCGGACGGTAGAACTGTGTGTGATCCCGTAGTCACAGCGGGGCTACTGAGTCTTTCATCCTCCTGAGGTTGATCAAATGAATACCTCTGAGGTACAATAAACATCTGTTATACAGCGCCAAGAAACCCTCGGACGAGGGCACACGAAAGTTGAAAGGCTGACCCTGCCTTTCCGGATTCGAGCTCGTGATCTTTAGAACACCGCATTCGTCAGGGGCGAGAGCTCAGCTCACCACGCCTCCCCGCCAGGGACATCTTAAGGATTTTGGGGGCCCTGGGCCAAACATATTTTGGGGGCCCCTGTTCAGAACAGCTTTAAATTTATGATCCAATTTGAGCCCCTGTTTCCCACGCAGTTTCCGCTTCCTCAGCTGCGTTAGCGATCCAGTTTGCATCATAGCCATTAGCCTATATATTCCCGATGCAAACGGACGTGCGCAGCTGACAGCGGTAGGATTTGGTGTTTCCTGCCCTGCTACTAGGTTTTTAATACTTTTTAAATTGTATATGTATGGCTGAATTACTCTGTGCTTTTTAACAATTTCTCCTACCTACGCGCACTTGCACTTTACTTGATTCTGCTTGCCTACACCTCCTTAGCTGCTCCGATTCGCATCTCGCTTTTCCTCCAGTCCAGGTCCACCACGGCTGATACGCCGATTGTGCGGAGGGCTGTGGCTACTATCGGGCTCCTCACTTCCGCCCATGCAGTTTCTGCTTCCTGAGCTGCGTTAGCGATCCAGTTTGCATCATAGGCATTAGCCTATATATTCCCGATGCAAACGGACGCGTGCAGCGGGCGCGCCGCTGGCGCGCCAAAGGCAAGCCCGTCTGCGCCCGTCAGCGTCCCGGAGGCGTCCGGTGCCGGCCATGCTGCCCAGTTCCCCTCCGGTGAGTTTCTTCCACTATATTACAATAGGGAAAAACTGCTTAGCCTTAGGCGGCTACCATTATGTCAGTGTACAGCGGCTGATCCGAGCCTGGAGGTAGACTTTCGATGCAATAAGTGCAACTGGTCTCTCCTCCAGCCCAGGAAACTCGCACCCAAGATCCTCCCACGCAACAATAAGTGTAAAAACAATAAGAAAACAGAGGACTTAAAGGCCACCCTTTTGAATTGTCGCTCTATGCAAAAGCATGAACCACACATTTATGGCCTACGTTTAGACGAACTGCCTGATCTTTTTATTTCTCACTGAGCCCTGGCTGTCTGAAGCCTCCAACCCTACTATCACCTCGCCATCCCTACGGGTTATAATATCCTTAGGAGGGACCGACCGAGTGGGAAGGGGGGCGGTGTCGCCATAATTTACAATAAAAAACTAGACTGCTCTCCCATCCCGATGGAAAACATCGAGGACGCAGAGTCCTTAGGCTTCCGCTGTACCTTATTCCCCCATCATAGCATAGCTGGTTTTCTGATGTACAGACCTCCTGGTGCAATTGGAAATTGTATTACTACGCTTAATACAGCCACCACCTCCATGGACTTAAAATACAACAACTGCCTTATTCTGGGAGATTTCAATATACATATGGACAATGGAAAAGACCCTCAAACAATTTCCTTGTTGGAGACGCTGCAGGCCTGCAACATGTTTCCATCTATTTTTTCGGCCACCCATGAGAAGGGCCATACCCTAGACCAAATCTTTCACAACTTTGACATATCAGTAAGCCTACCTCTTCCCATTACCTGGTCTGACCACCTCCTATTAAAATTCCCAACTCTGCCACAGCCCCTCGGGCTAAAGCAGAGCAGAGGGTCCCTAATTACAGGACGTTCAATAAAATATCCATCCCGATGTTAGCACATGTTAGCAGATGCCCTCGGTCGTTCCTCACCGGAGCTGTCTGGCTGCCCCGACTCGGACGCACTCTCCGAACCAACATTGGTGCAGCGGTACCAGTTGTTTCCCGCTTCTCAAAGAGGTCGGCCCCAACAGCTCCATGGTTTAACGATTCCCTCAGATCTAGCAAAAGAAATTGTAGAAAAATGGAACGGAAATGGCGTAAATCATATCTACCTGAGGACAGAAAGGTGTATAAAGACACCTTAAAAGCTCATTACATTTTCAATAAGGCAGCCAAGAAAAACTTCTTTCAAACCAAGATAGAAAATGCCCAAAATAAGAGTAAGGAAATCTTTAGCATAGTTACATCCTTTACCGCCCGAAAGCTGGCACAAAGGAAGGGCCATGCACGGAAGAATGGTCTAAGCAAATAGCTCAATTCTTCCACAAAAGATCTCTGTGATCCAACAAGCCTTCACTAACATCTCAGAGGAAGAACTGACCTTCTACCTTAGTTCTAATAGCAAATTTCACCTCTGGGATCCTCCATCTTTACTAGCTTTCCCTGAGTTTCAGCTTGAAGAGTCACTGACCCTTCTCCAAAGCATTAAGTCTGGCTCTCCTACCGACCCATGTCCAGCGAATATCCTGAACCTATTAGCTTCCACCATAAACCCCACGGTAAACCAGCTCATTAATGTTTCCTCTCCTCAGGCAACATGCCGAAATTATGGAAGAATGCTAAGATTCTTCCACTGATAAAAGGCTAACGCCAAACCAACGGACCCTGCCAACTACAGGCCAATCTCCCTTCTTCCAGCCCTCTCCAAAGTATTAGAGGAGCATGTAAACAAGGCCCTCCAAAAACACATTGAAGATGGGAAGCTCCTTCATGAGTCCCAATCCGCTTTTAGGGCTAACTACAGTACGGAGTCCGCTCTGCTGGAAGTGACTGAATTTCCCAAGGGTAAGCTGGACCAGGGAGGCAAGGCTGTTCTGATACTGCTCGATCTGTCGGCGGCCTTCGATACGGTCCCACATGAGAGGCTCCTGGAGAGACTTGCTAACATCGGCCTGGGGGGACCGCCTTAACATGGATGTCATCCTTCTTGGCAAATAGATCTCAGGACATCTGGCTCTCCCCTTTCTCATCCCCGGTTCCGGCCATGAATGTAGGTGTCCCTCAGGGCTCCATTCTCAGTCCTACCCTTTTTAATATATATCTATCCCCCTTGCATTTCTGGTAGAGGAAGAGGGCGCCAAAATAGTTTCCTATGCTGATGACACTCAGCTGATTTTTACATGTGAAAAAGGAACCGACTTTGACGGGGCAATAATTAGGTCTTGCCTCACAAAGGTTTTTAACTGGCTTAAGACCAATCAGCTGAAGTGCAATCCTGACAAAACTGAAGTTGTTTTCTTTGGTAATCCAGAAACGCCTGACTGGAGCTCTTGGTGGCCAAAAGATCTGCTGCGCGCGGAAAAGGAGATAGTAAAAAACTTAGGAATTGTCATAGACAAGACACTCTCCATGCACTTTCAAATCCAAAATCTAACTGGCGCTTGCTTGGGCATACTCTGGATGCTAAAAAATTCCTGCCACTGTTACCGCTTGAGAGCAGAAAGATCGTGGTGCAGGCTCTGGTGACATCAAAGCTTGACTATGTCAACAGCTTGTACCTCGGTCTTCCCAAATCCCTTATCCAGCACCTACAAGTGGTACAAAACGCGGCGGCCAGAGCCATCCTGAGACCTAAACCCAGATCTAGTATGACCCCTATTCATAAGTCTCTACACTGGCTCTGCATAAAAGTACGGTTCGACTTCAAAGCGATGACCATCTTCTTTAAAGCTTTCCACGGTTTAGGAGCCGGCTACCTAAATAAGTGTGTTAATCGCCACACAACATCTAGACCCCTAAGATCTTCCAATGCCAACCTTGCCATCGTGCCTAAAATATGCCGTGCCCGCACTGGAAGCAGATCCCTCGGCTTTCTAGGCGCAAAATTGTGGAATAGACTCCCTGAGTCTCTGAGACTAACCACAGACCTACTCTCGTTCAGGAAGAACTTAAAAACCTGGCTTTTTAATAACTGATGGATCTTTACGCACGTTTTCCTCCCCCGTCACGCGCCAGGACACTCTAGTCTGAGTAGCTGCATGTTTTATTAAATACACTATGTCATTTCATTTGGTCCCTGACAGTGCAAAGGAACACTCGTCCAAATTCTAAGGGCCTTATTTATGAGGCCTTGCTTCACTTTTATGCCGCCGGTGCGTCACTTTTTGTGACGCACTGGCAGCGTAAAATGTGCCATGTTGAGCCCTATTTACAAAGTGACGCATCTAGGCAGATGCGTCACTTTGTAAACCTGCACCACATTATACCTGCGCCAGGTATAATGTATGCAGAGTGGGTGTTCCCCCACAAAAGCCTCGTAGAAGTGGTGCATTGAAATCTATGAGAACTCAGTGCACCACTTCTAGGACGCCATTGCGTCAATATCTTACACCTGCCTCACAGCAGGCGTAAGACTGATGCAGGCTCTTCACATGGGGCTTGCCCCATGTGAAAGGACACATTGCTGGAGTTGCGTCTATTTTAAGACACACCCCAGCAATGCATCACTTTGCGCCTACAGATACGTCAGAAATACTGACGTATCTGTAACTCCTTGCGACATGATGCGTCATACAGTAAATATGACGCATCCATCATGTCGCAAGGAGGGCACACTAAGAAGTGACGCATCCCTGTTTTCACACAGCAATGCATCACTTCTCATAAATAAGGCCCTAAATGTATTTACATCTAATATTCAGGGATAGTTATGTGTGTTTTCAATATTGTAACAGAGCAACAGAGCAGCAGCTCACCAATATTACTGCAAATAATCTCTGTGATGCCCTCCCATTTCTTATATGTTAGGCCTTGTTTTGAGCTAAAATAAACTTTTTTATGTGTATTGCATGAAACATAAACACAACATTTTCTCTGCAAATTGGCTGTACTAGACTCTCACACGTCAGGTACATAAAAAATAAATTAAAGGAAAACAGTATTTAAAACAATCTGTTTAAGAAATATTCAAGGTCATTAGGGCAAAACTCTGGAGAAAGGAGCTGACTTTGTCAGGGGGCCCCCTGAAAGGCTGGGGCCCTGGGCCAGAGCCCACTTTGCCCATGCATTAAAACGTCTCTGCTCCCCGCAGGCTTTTTGCAAAGCTGTTGTGTATTATGGTGATTATGTTATGATGGTCCAGAACAGTGACAAGGTATCTCGTGCTATTTGTGTATTTATGATGACTGCAGGCAGTGGGTCTGGCACTGGTGCGAGATGAAACCATGGATAACATTACCGTGTCCTTCAGTTTGTGGGCATTCCATATGTAGGAGGCGGCACGGTATCGAGACTCACATACATCCAGGCTGCAGACGTCAGCATTTTATCCCAGTTCGTGATCTGCAAGTTGAGTATTCGTGTAAGTGTGAAGGCCACACATGCAGCAGATCACACATTCGGTGTAAGCGCTTAGAATATAGCACAACTCAGGGTGTCAAGCGCATGGCCGAACCCTTTTATATAGTTTCTGGATATTCTAATATGCACGAGTTCAATCTAGATTGATTGTATATTGTGCATTAGTTCAAGATGTCTTGAGCCTGTGCTGACGTAGTATACTACTACAATAACAAGCTCTCATCGGCTCCTCTCCCAGGTCAGCATTGCAGGTAGGGACTGCATGCGCACCCCTGCTCGTACCCGGGGCAATACTCCAGGGGCGTGACCTTCTCAGAAAAGGTGGGACATGCACCCACCATTAGCCATTTGCAGGCTACAATTTTTAAGTGACACACAGAAAAGCCTATCCAAAGTGTGGGAGGAGTCAGAGCCCACAAACTACAGTCAACAGATCGCCTAACAGAGCAAGCGCTGTAGGCTCGACCTAAAAAGGTCATACTCAAGCAAGCATTTCATGTTAAGAAGAAACTATGGTTTAATTCTGAGTGTTAGTTAGCCAAACGCTTGTTAACGATGGCTGTCAAAAGATGTTTTAGGCAAGAGATTATAGAGGCTAGCAAAATTATAAAATGGAACTTGTGAGAACTAAGAGTGATTGGGATGAAAAGAACTGGCAAGATCCACTAGGTGTTGATGAATCAAATAACAATAAAGCTGGGGCGTGGCCGAGCCGGCGACCAAGATGGCCGCCTGACTCTGTAGCTCCGGAGGCGTCGCCTAATTACTTCTCCACCGATTCCTCTATTGCGCCCAGAACTTGTCCTTCCTCGCTAGAGCGGATGTCGGGAGCGACGGGCTGCTGATCGACCCGCTTGCGAGCTTAAATGGTGCCTGCAGAGCCGAGATTGCAGTGAGCGCGCTCCCGGGCCTGACGCGGCCCTCGGAGGCCCCGAGACGACAGGGGTCTCGGGTGAGCCTGAGGGCGGGGCCCGGAGAGCGCGCGGCGGACTGCGGCCGACTCCAGCTATGCCGGCCTCCTGAAATGAGCGGATCAGCCCTAACGAGGTAGAGAGCGTGCGGACGCCTCCCACGGGGATCTTTGCGACTTGTGAGACGCTCTCCGGCTGAGACCAACCGGAGAGGTGCCATTGGACCTGGGCGGCCCTTCCCTTCACCCCCCACCCCCCGGGGACATCCGCGGTGCCAGCGCCGTCAGCGGTGGGCCTCATGTCCCTCCGGTGCTAATCCTGCATTGCTCCTCCATTACATTAGCACACTGGGACGCAGCGGTGGTGAGTTGAGACCTGAAAAATAAAAGCGCTGTCACAGAACATTTGGGCCCTATGCATTTACATTTATATTGATCTGCGACGGTTTGGAGACAGCTGATTGCTACATTGCATGCCTGTCGTTTCTACAGTATATCCTCTCATAATCTTTAACCGGCCGGCAGAGGCCATCCCATGACTGTTCAGCGTCGAAATCTATGCGCTGGGGGAGACTCGTAGTGCTGTAACTGTCGCATTACACAGTGAAATCTACATTAGATACTGCGGGACCTGCTCCTATCTGCATAACATGGGGCGCACAGATCCCAAACAGCGCCAATTGAACTTCGAGGCCGGGAAGACTTCCAGGCGCGATGAAACTGAGGGCAACACCGAGATGGAGGCGCATCAGCTGGAAGGGACCGCCGCTATTATGGCTGAATTGCGAGCTGGCTTTCAGGCGATCGATGCCAGCTTGGACACCCTCACCACGTGCCTGGATGACATACATGGGCGCTTAGAAGCACCGGATACCCGGATTGGGGGTGCCGAGCAGCGAATCTCTGCCTTGGAAGATGCGCAGCCCACGGTGCAGAAGAGACTCGAGAGGGCGGACAGCCTACTTAAGCAACTTGCTACCAAGGCGGAGGATTTGGAGGCGCGCTCGGCAGAAACAATATCCGTAGAGTTTTGGTCGGCCATCAAGAGTGACCCGGAGCCAGGCTGGGTATAACATTGCATAGTCCAGCTGCAGTTCCCTAAGTTTGCGCTTAACCGGGCCAAATTTCTTACGAGCCTCCTGCACAAGTGGGGTAAAATCCGGGAACAGTGAGAGCTCGGAACCTTCGTACCTCAGGACTTTCAGATCTCGAGCACGCTTTAAGGCTGCGTCCCTGTCCCTATAGTTGAGCAGACGGGCGATCACAGGCCGGGGCAGAGTGCCAGGAGGGGGACGAGGCCCCAGTCATAGGTGGGCCCGTTCGACGACGAAGACTTCAGAGAAAGTGTCTCGACCCAGTAAGGTCACCAGCAGCTTTTCGACAAAGATTTCCATATTATCAATAGAGGTAGATTCGGCTAGGCCCAAAATCCGAACGTTGTTGCGCCGAGAGCGCGCCTCAATGTCCTCAGCTTTATCTTTCAGAGACATGAGGAGTTTCTCCATGTGCTTCTGCGCACTCCCCATATGGGTTTGTACTTCTTCGGCATCGGCTATCCTGTGCTCTGCCATGTCGATATGCTCTGAGTGTTTGTCTACTCTTTCGGACATCCTGTCCATGCGATATACAAGGGCGTCCATTTTGGCATCTATGGACGACAGACTGCGCTGCATAGCCCCAAGAATTTGGCGAATGTCACTCTCCGGCGCGGCAGCTTCCCCGTGGGGCTCAGAAGTGGTGGAATCATGGTCGTCTTCACGGTGTCTGGTTGATTTGCGGCCTTCAAAGTGCAATTTTGTCTGGGATTTCTCAGGTTTACCCATCGTAACTGCGTAGGCCCCTTGTAGGGCAAGTGACGGCACCTCGGACCCGTGTGGAGATGTGACGCAAATAGCTGGGGAAGGTCCGGGGAGCAAGGCGCCTCAAAGTCGCAGAGGGAGCGCGCCGGAGCAGCCAGCAGGTCTCCAACTGATTGTGATCAAAGGTAGTGACAACAGAGGAACCCTGTGGGTAGGGCCAGACCCAGAATAATGTCCTTTTTGCTGAGCGTCGGTGAGACTGCAAATTCACAGGCCAAGCAAGCCCAGGCTCACCCAAGCAATGATTAACTGCAAAGTTAGCGGTGCGTATGGCTCCCACTCTACGCTTCAGTATAGCATGCAGCTCCCACCCGCCCTCTTACCGCACAAATAAGTTCCAGGCTACACCAGGCAGCAGGGGCACCACAGTCCGGCCAAGCACTTTCAGATGCACCGCGTGCAGAGAGGGCGAGCTTAGCTGTCAAGCTGTTGTAGGGATTGGCTCACGGGGTCCAGACACCCAGCAGTGTGATCAGGGTGGGCTAGGCCGCCCAACAAGCAAACCGGCCCCCGCAATCCCTTGAAGTCAGGCAGGGCAGAGTCTCCCAGCAGGATCGGCCGACCGCTCCACATCCAGCCGCTGTCCCACGCGGATGCACCCGAGCAGATTCCAGCACCGTCTATGCCAGCTGAGGCCCCACCCCGTCGCCAGGTGGAGAGAGGCAAACGTTCGGGGCAGGGTCGGCACAGCCCGCGTCTCGGCCCTCCAAGTAACACCAAGTCCGTGGTCAGGTGCACCTTCACACAATCGGCCCTAGGGCAGTCGCAGACGTGCGACACGGCGCACCCGGGCCTGGCGGATCAAGCGCTCCACCCCCCTGATCTCACAGTTCCAATCGAGGGAAGCCCACGCACCTCCACAAGCGCTGCCGTCCGGAGTCTCACGCAGCGCAACCAGCCAGGGCACAGTATGCTTCCGTGCAGTAGGCCTGCTTTGCTCAGCACAGCCCCAACCACGCAGCTCCATATTCCGCGATATGGCCGTTGGCGCCTTCAGGGAGGGTGTGAGTGCGCAGTGAGCTGTAGTACTGCCGCCGCTGATCGTGAGACCTCCAAATTTCGGTCGAGTGGTCCCCGCTGCTTCCAATGCCGGCACCCACGATTTTGCAGTGACCAGTTGAGCAGAAGGCGCTAATTATTGAAGGATAATTAAGACGACGGCCGGAGCCCACTTAGGCTGCGGCCATCTTAGCATCAGGCAAGCCACGCCTCCCACCACTAAAACTGAAATTACTCTGAATGTGCACGGTCATAACAGATAAATGTGTTCATAATGGGGATGATTTATGCATTTTCGAAAAGTTTGAACATTATGCCACTATGAAAATCTAAAAAATAAGTACATCTGTCCTGTTCCCGTTTAACGTTTAGAAGTAACACTTGAAAAATTTAAAGAAATTTCAAACTATTGATCTCCTTTCCCAATTGATTAGTATGCCCTGTATTTTAAATATCAAATATAATTTAAATGATTTGTGGGAACCACTATTTATTGCCCTAGATGGGATTGGCATCAAAGTCTTGAACTTTAATAGGTCCCAAGATTAGACTCAATGTGTTAATGGCTCTATAAGTGAAAGCTTTGTATTGGCCCAAGCTGTAACTGAAAATAAGAGGCTTTGCTCACCCCCTCCAAGTAGCTGTTCTGACACAAAACACAAACAGTGTGGGAGCTGGTAAATGTGTCTCACTTTTAGCAAATTGCACCCTAGGGTTAAATAAGCACATTTCACATTTTCAGATCTGGCTCAATAACAGCTATCGGTCACACAGTTAAAAGCCCCTTAGCTTTGGTCCTCAGGGGATTTGAGCAGGCCTTCTCTTCGGTCAATTGGGACTTCTTCTTTCAGGTTATTAATACCTTTGTTCAGACCTAGTATTCGACCCTCTGAGCCAGAGTGATGGTGAATGGAGCATTGTTTGATCCCTTTCCTATTGAGCAGAGCACTAGGTAGGGATGTCACCATTCTTCCTTGCTGCTCACCTTGATTATGGACCAATTAGCAGAATGGAATCATAAGGATGCCCTGTTCTGGAGGTGCAAAAGGGGAATAGAGGACCGCATATCACTGTATGTAGATGATGTTTTGCCCAACTTCTAAGACCCCGCAATAACAGGAGATCGAGTGATTAAAATACTAATGTCTTCGGTATGGTCCCTGGCCTTATGGTCAACTGATCCAAATCTATAGCGGTCCTGAACAAGAGGGAGATTTGTTCCTTGGGTAAGTTGTCACAGTTGCAACTTTCCTGAGACAGGTCCAAGTATCTGCAAATATATAGCTCTCTAGACCCACAAAAGTACTGGGACCATAACATAACTCTACCACTTGACAGAAATGATCAAGACTTAATAAGAAAATACTTCATACTACACTCTATTTTACATCAGATAGCCCTGTATATAAGGATTGCACTTCCTCTGTGGTTGCACACCCTTCAAAATTTTCTCCTTGTGATACTATTTCCAACCTTCGAGAGACTACAAGCTTCCTACAGGTCCTTTCTCTGGGTGGATAAACAGCCTAGTTCGTCTTCACTACATATACATTACACACATTTGACAGAGGAATGGGGGCAATGAACATCTTGTACTATTGGGTGCCAAGTACGATCGCAATCAATGACTGGCTCTTTGGGTCACGAAATAACCTGACCTACCACCTGGAATTAGAGGGCTTCGGAGAGAGGGGTGCACAGCACTTTATGTATTGTTCCAAGACTCAACCTTCTTTTCCTGAGGTCACAAAATCTACTCAATGTGCTACGTGAAATGCTTTGCAACACATCACATTCAAAACGCCCAGGCAGGAAAAAACACTGTGGGTGGTTGACTGGTTAGCTAGTGCTGGTAGGGCGTGCAACTTTAGGAACTGGAACTACAAAGGGCTCTCAAAACTAGGGGATATCTGGTAAGGGACATATATGTAGTCATATGAAGAACTCAGGGAGGAATTCACACTGCACAATTCACAGTTCTTCAACAACTTCCACAGTCAAGAAGTCCCTTTGTGGAATTCTCCTGAGTTGACACCCCTTGGAGGCCAAACTGACTATAGAACCCATCAAACTAGTTGTATCTCCAGACTTTACTGCTCTCTTACAGTCTATGGGCCTGATTCACAAAGGTAAACTGAGACGAAAGTCTAACTTTACGACTTTCGGTATTCACAAAGGACATTTACAAGTAGTAAAATTAGACTTTTGTCTCAGTTAAACTTAAGTTTTGGTCTTAAATTTAACTGAGACAAAAAGTCCTTAGACTCAGTTAAACTTAACACTACAAGGAAGTTTAACTGAGACAAAAGTCTAACTTTACTACTCGTAAATGCCCTTTGTGAATACCGAAAGTCGTAAAGTTAGACTTTCATCTCAGTTTACCTTTGTGAATTGGGCCCAAAGTTCTTCAACTAGTAGATGCCTTAAGACTTGAATGGCTGTGGGATGTAGGGGCTCTGGACAAAGATGTCTGGATGAAGGCATGGCTGGACTTAAATTCCTTCACAGGGTTTATTTTACGCATATATTACTTTGGAGAATGGGAATCAAATCGAACCTGGACTGCACCGAATGCTCTGAAGGTAGAGGCATGTTCTTTCATATGGCTTCGGAGTGCACAGTCAATAGATGACACTGGAGTGGGGTGAAGGGGGTATTGAGGGCTGCACTGGGGGGAGCAAAACATCTCCACCCCTGATGATGCTACAGGGGTTGCTGGATAAAGAGGTTGTTTCAGGTAGTGGGCTGCATGGTGGCAAACAAAGACATAGCCTGCATGTGGAGCTCCAATGAAGGCTGACACTGCAGGAGTGGGAGGTATACCTTGTTGGAATGGGTGAATACGACGCCAATGAATACCCTGATATGTACAGGCCAGCTGCCCGACAAAGGCGATACTAATAAATGCAATGTCAACATATGCCATAACCTGTGTCTGTATAACCATGTCAATACCTGTCAATGCAATGTCAATGTATGCTTTGACCTGTGCCCACACAGCAGTGCCAACACCGACAGTAACGATGTCAATGTATGCCATAATCCATGCACAAATGACAATGTAGTTACCAGTAAGAACAATGTTGATGAACTTAATGACCAAAGCAGGCATAACAGTGTCAATACCAGTAAGGACAATGGTGATGTGCACTATGACAACTGTATGCACAATGTTAAGATTGACGATAAAAATGATACCAGTGACTACCATATTATTTTCAGGAGTTCTAATGAACTCACATCATTGCTGACTGATTCACCAAAGGTGACCTTCCTATCAACCCCGAGTCAGAGATACCTGGTTAGGCAGATCCTGCGACCCACACCCATGCCTATCGAAGGTCAGGTCACAGGTGGGGTCTCTCTTAACCCAAAGACAAACAAGCACCCAGGGAAAACCCTGATCGATCTCACAGATAGATAGTTGCAACACAAACAGGTCAGACGAAATTGTCCCCAATTAAACACGTTTGGCTAAAGGCTCGCGTTCCCCAAAAATGCAACAAAGATAGATACCAAATGCAGAGATGAACACTCAGCCAATCAGGACATGACACGCACACCACACGTAGTAATCGCGAACTCCTCATGCCGGACATCTGGACACATACACATTGGCCCACACAAGCTTTCACCGAGGTGGAGATCCATCTGTGTCCATATCAGATGCCTGCACTTGTTAATTTATGACAGATGCTTTTTTGGAATGTAGAAATTGTTTTATTGTACCTCATGAATTGTTTACAATGATGGCCAAAACGTTGTACACCTAGAGACTTTGAGCAGAAGCACTCTGTCGAGGCTTTCCCGGCCCCAGCGTTTACTTAAACCGACTTGCTCCTGTTTTGCCAAAAGCCTCTTGTCTTTTCATTTATTTAAGGCAAAATCATATCCAAACAACATTTTGGCAAGCCAGCCAGGACAGATTGGTTCATCGAGCCTGACTGCTATAGAAGAAAGGACCTTGGCCCGAACGGATTCACATCTGTGCAAAAAGATCGTTGAGCAGACGCCATAACTGATTATTTGACAAGAATGATCAGCACACACATTCATAAATATATGATACATATCTTATTATAACATCTTATTAAGACATGGGATGCACAAACTTCTTTTATATGTTCTTTATTCTGTATAAAAATGTATTCCTTTATTCTTGTCTTCTTAAAATCAGATTTCTTGTGTAGCCAACACTCTTCACTAGAGACTTCTTCAGGGCTTATCTCATTATTTGATATATTGAAATATCATGAATCCTGTTCTCATGTTTCGAATACATCATGTCCAAATGGGGAATCCCATCATCTCCAAGGAATAAAGCCTGTATTCTGCAGGTCCCATGCACTTATTATCCTCTTATAGTCATGTCAGCATATTCCTTGTATCCTTGGAGACGGGTCCCTCCCAATAAGTGTCCATTGCCTATGCTGGCATCAAAATCGTGTTTGTTGAGAACAGTTGCTTGTGTATGCGCGTGGGTCAAAATGGTCTGGGCCACAAAGGGGCTTTGAGGATGAGGTGGCTCTCTTCTTTTTTCATTTTGTTCAGCAGCCTTGGTATCATGGGAAGTGGAGGCAAGGAGTAGCGATGATTACTGTCCTTGCTAGCTGGAAAACATTTCCCCATGAACCCTCTGGCATACAATTAACATCTGCGATTGAGATGCGTTGTGAAGAAATCTAAGCTTGATTTCCCCAGTTTCAAAAGATGGATGGCAGTTGTTGTTGGTCTTGTTCACATTCATGACACTCATTTGTTATGTTGTCCGCCCAATGACTGTTGACTCAAGGTACTTTTTCCATTCTTAGCGTAATATGGTGATGAACAATCTATTTCCACATCCTTTCTGCTTCCTTCGAGAGAGGAGTTATCTTGTTCCTCTTTGCTGGTTCATGGTTGACATTTGGAGGAGCCAAGATGGCTGGACGGACGTGATCCGATCCGGCTCCGCCACCAGCAGGCTGTCGGGAGCGGTTTTTGAGCTCCAACGTTGCTGATCAACGCAGGAATCGGTGTCGGACAAAGTGGGGAACCGCGGGAGCCTAATATTTGCGGCTGGCCCACATGGAAACCATTGCAATCGCTGGATTTGTCGGCGCTGCACGAACCACCAAAAGGGCTCCGAACCCCGGAGGTCCGATCTCCGACTGATGAGACGGACAGGGCGCTGCTGAGAAAGGAGCAGTGGCAGCATCAGAGGGGCACAGGGCTTTAAAGAGACCACCAGCAGAAGTAGCTACCGGCACACATGGCAGTGCGGTCGCGGGCTGGGTCCGGTGAGTCAAGTACCCCACGGCTCTTGGTTGCCGTGGATGGCGGGGCACTGAGAGAGCCGGAGGGGTTGAGTACTTACCTGCGCTCTCCAAGGCCATTGAGGCGCAGCCACAGGCAAGGAGGCAACATCAGGCGTTGAGCAGATTCCCTCTTTCGGCGCGCCTGATCCCAACATGGCGGCCGCAGCACCAAGGCGGACAAACCCAAGTCACAGAGGCCCAGGAGGCACCAGATAAGTGGAAGGTCTCAAGCGGGAGGCCTTTGGGTCCGCAGAGGAGCAGAGTGAAGACCAGGCGTGAGGAGAGTATAGACCTGTACCCAATGCCTGACCCTAAGATGGCCGCCACTGTGGATATCTGACCTGTGGAGCTATCCCTTGTTTTAGAGCCATAAGCAGCAGTACACGGGTCCAGGAAGGATCTTACCTGATCCTAAAATGGCAACTGACCCCGCGCCGAAGGCAGGTTACAGCCCTCCCAACGGGCAAGGCGGCGACGCCTTGAGGCGATCTGACGTGGCCACAGGGCCTTGGGAGTGTGGCAGTCACCAGCCAGCCAGGCTAAGGCCCAAAAGCAGCAGCACACCGGGTCCAGGAAGGATGATGCCTACCCCCCGCCGAATGCATAACCGAATATGGGGATCAGCTAAGTGCCCTCGGCGAACTTTAAATAATCAACTCACTACCCAATCACAGCAGCTGAGAATGCAAGAAAAGAGTGAGCCTGAGCCTCCCCCACGAACTAAATTTTACACAAACTCCTAAGCGCAAAGAGACCGATCAAGATGGCCGATGTCCGGTGGAGCTGCCTAGACAGCTATAGAGGAGATCGACTCTGTGTCACCCCCTTGGCCGTCACCTACCCAGCCGGACCTTGGACATAGTTCTCCTCATCTCTACCCTTACCTCTGATCCCTTACCTCACCCCTCTTCCTCCCATGCCACATTCATCTTGTATCATGTGCCTATGTAACATTGCTGTTTGTTTGTCTTTTTTGAGTATGTATTGCCATGCTCCAGTAACTCTTTGTAACCATGTAACCTCACAAATCCTTATGTAAAGCGCTCTGATACCTCCAGGTCTAGCCAGCGCTATATAAAACTTCTCAAATAAAATAAAATAAATAAAATGGTTGTCATGTCTGTGTAAATCAGTATCGAGAAACGTTTTACTCTGGCAAGAAAGGATTTGTGTCCTAAAATTACCACTCTACACTGCATTTCTTAGACTAAAGAGAAATCAGAAAATCGCCGCTTTAAGTTCTCCATCCTATAAGTCATGCCGGCTTGTTCAATCCTTCACAGAATGCCCAACAACACCTTGTTATTCTTGAGAATTCGAGGGAAAGTAGACTTTTTGCTTTGGCAAGGGGTAGCAGCCTATTAATAAATGCCACCAAGAACAGGAGAAACCCATGTACGTGTAGTGTTTAAGCAGACCTTGCACAATTTTATGCTAGTATAGCAAGTACAGGTCGATATCAATAAACATGATTTTACGCAAAGAACAGCTTGTTAATCCAGTGGGGCAAGTATTTTTAATGGGATTTTTTATGCACAAACTTTATTGCATTTTATTATACTAAACAGTTGATGTTACAGGAGAACGATGTCCATCTCGGTAGTTTATATTGCAGAATGCAATTTATAACACATTTACAGATTAAATACAATTTGTCTCCAGTTTGATATGTGTCAAAGCATATACAGTTTGTGACCATGGACAGAAAATCAGGTGCTCAAATATGTATCCCCCCTCCCCCACCCGGATCCCAAACCAAACTAGAACCCCTGTGTGTCACCTGAGAGCCATCAATATAAAATGGGTCAAAGGAGGGGAGTGCCTATGCGGGTGTAGTGCAACATATTTAGGAACCTAGTTAACGCCGGTGATAATGGACTTCACACACCTGTAATCACCGGGGAATGATCATGGATACCTGCTCACTGTAAGCCTGCCACCCTCTCAGGATCCGAAGCCTGTGCCTTAAAACTCTCCAATAACATGTCCCACTCCATATAAATTGGGTTTTGCGGCGCACCCTTCAATCCTCCTGCCTAAGGGCTACACTTTCGGCAAGGCCCCACTCACCTACATCTTCCCGCCAGTCTGCTAATCTTGGGCCCTCAGGGACTTCCAACGCCTGGTAAGAAGGCACTTCGCCAGTAACAGTGCCAGGTTTGCAAATCGCACCCCCATCTGGGAACCCCTAGGACCCATGGTAACCCCAGTATACAACTTTCCAGAGTGTCCCAATGGGCCTGGTACGTGACCTCATCCAGTGCTTTAGTTATTCCTGCCCAATATTCTGAAAATTGTGGGCAGGCCCACAGCATGTGGAACAGGTCCGCCCACTTCACCCAGCAACGAGGGCACATCGTGGTGCTGCAGGGTATGTCAGGTTAACTCTATGTGACGTAAGTATGCTCAGTGTAGAATAACAAATTTAATAAATTTAAATCTCGAATTACGAGACACCTTCATGGGGCATTCCAGTAGTCTTACCTATCCTTGGCAGAGAGTGCCCTGCCCAAGTCCGTCTCCCACCTTTCCCTTAGTATTGTAAGTGGAGTCATGAGATGGCCTCAGAGTCATTTATATAGCCATCGCACCAAGTGTCGACCATGTCCCATTGTGTGCAACGCCCTCAGTAACTCACATGACGATGGTTTGTGATCATCCGCTGTCCAATGTCGACGTGCATACTGCAGGAGGCTGACATGTGTTAGGCAGGGGCGTAACAAAGGCCCCCGCAGCCCTCGCGGTGCGTGGGTGCCCCCACGCTTCCCTACACTTAAAGGCCCATTGGGACCCTGTAATGAGTGCTGAAGCATAGGGCCAACAGGCCTGAGCAATGCACATCAGTTCATGTTTAACTTCAGCCTTTCTTTGGGCAGGTAGCAGTGTTGTGAAGATCTCGGGCACAAAAAAGAAACAGTTGCAATTTATAGCTTTTGTTTCTTGCCCGTGTAGAGAGGCCTGGAAGGAAAGCCCCCCCCCCCCCAGGATTTATCTGTGAATCTGAGCACTGGGGTGCAGAAAGAAGCAGTCAAGAGTGAGGCGACCAGGAGAAGGTCAAAGGGAAGTTCAAAGAAAGAAACAATGCTGAAACAGAAAGACAGATGATAGAACTCTGTGTGTGGGAGTGTGTGTGTGCATGCACAGGGGCTTAACACTCCCCCCACCACCATGGTGCAGGAGGCCCCCGGGACCCCTCAGCCATGCACCTTGCTTGTCCTGATATCATGCAGCAGACTCAACTTGCTCTGTTTTGTGTTCAGAGACAGTGCAGTAGGTTGACACTGCTCTTCAGAAATGTAACACATTATTGTTACATTGTATAAAGCCACTGATTCTACAGGAAGCCAGGCCAGGGTTTTTTAATTGCAGGAGTGGGTGAAGGGCTCTTGCAGAAGGCCTGGAAGGATGACTAAAGCAGGATTCAGTGATTGTCTGTGGACCCTCCCACACCCAGCCTGCACCCTCAGTAAGAGACCATTATCAGAGTCAGACTACAGAGGTGGCAAGCAGCAAAGAGCAAAAGGCTCTCATGCGTCCTGGTCCTGCGGCAGCCTTCTCCCAGGCCATGTTGGCATCCTTCAGCTGCTGAAGGCTGTGATTCCTGGGGATTAAAGAAGAGGTGAGGCTAGTGGTGGACCAGCTGGTGTCCCCCAAACAGGTGAGTCCACCAACAGCCCTTTTCTTTCTACCGTGATGTAATAAAGAGAGGCATGGAGTAACTGGCAGGCACTGGGGGTATTGGGCCCACACCAGACATAACAAAAACCCCAGAAGCCCCCACAGGGCATTGTTCACTGGGGCCCCTGCAAGTACTGACCAAAAACAACTGTTTTAACAATGCCTTACAACGGATGGAATCTGGGTAGGAGTGACTCCTTGCATTGCTTGGTCTGGCTTTTCAGAGGTAGGTTCTGTCTCACCCCCCCCAAAAGTGAGATCTGACCGAGTAAATGCAACTGCATTACACCAGCAGCACACAGTGCAGCTGAGAATTTCCAACCTGAAGCAGAATTACATTTACCGCAGATGTAGATTGCACATGTTGCTTTGGTCTGAGAATGTAGAGGAGAGCCAAGCCAGGTTCAGATCCTGTGACTCTGGTAGTGGCGCTGTCTGCTCTAGGTTTTGTAGCAGGGTGGTCCTATGGCTCCGAGCCCTGGCCTGCAGCTCTATCCCAATGATCCTCTGAATAGTGGACATTGCTCCTTTTACATGTATGTTTTTCCTCCATAATTATTGAAAGCTGGGTGAGAAAGATGGGACAGCTTTTCCATTTTTTAAACTGCACTAAAATTAGTGCACTGCACTTCTTTAAAATTGATGCTTTTCAAGTTGTAGGAAAGCACTGCCAACTTGTGTAAAAGCTCTCAGAGCTCTGCTCCTTGAAATAAGGCAAACATTTAAAATACCACAGTCACGCTGCTTTCAATGTACTTATTCCTAGTGTCTTCCCATCACCTTGCAAATCTCTACTCCCAGCACATCCCTTTCTCTGTTTTTTTCCCTTGTTTTCTTCTCTTTCCAATAAATGTCACTCCTTTCTGCTCTTATCTCTGACCTGTTTCTCTCACACTTTCCTTTATCTCTTTGCCAACTGTCCTGACTTTCTCAGTAGTCTTTCTCCCTCTTTATCCCTAACTCTTTCACTTACTCTCTCTCATACACATTCTTTAAGAGCGCTCCTCCATTACTCACTGACTCTGTCTACCCACTTTTTGTTATGGTCTGTCCTTCTCGATCACATTTCCTTTCTCTTTCCTTGACTGTATCATCTTGCATTCTCTTTCAGTCTCTCTTTTCTCTTATACATGCATTATGGCCTGCTGTATCTTGCTATTTGACCACTCTTATTTTCTGGCTGCTTCTCTCCTCCTGTATTGTTTCTCATCAATGACGGTCACTCTCTCCTGGCATTCTCCACCTCTCTTTCAGCTGCCTCCTCTTTATGAACGCCCTTGGTCTAACTATGATTCTACGTCATGCACTGCAATACATCTTTCATTATGTTCCCTTGACTGCTAATACTTGTTTACTCCCTCCACTCTTTTCCCTTCTATCAATTCCTTGGCTAATCTGATTGGTGTTTGGAAGGTTGCTGAATAAACGAGAGTGCCAGTTAACTGTCACTGTGCTTAAATGGAGGTGACTATGCCTTAAGGAATTGAATGTAAATGTTGGATGTGACTGTACATAATGTTTATTTATGAGCATGCCTCGCACCAGTCAGAGTTGCATGCGCAAACCTATCCCTATCTTTTGAGCATTTCATGTAGAAGATTACACATGCTGCAGAGTTAAATTGTTTGGATGAGGTCAGCTGACAGCACATAGGAGACGGGGTCATACAAAGTGTCTGTATGTTCGTCTTCAGAAACTCAGATGTTAAAGCTTTGCATCAGTTTTACTTCCATTTTTCTCTGATATCATGAGGGGCAATGACAGTGGTGGAAAAATGCATCTTTGCGAACAGTGGCAAAAACCCTGTGCTTTTGGTCCCTTAAGATACCTTGGTACTATCTAATCATGTCAGACACAGAGCCCGCACGAATATATAAACACATCTAGCTTGCATACTCTTATCCTCACTCCTTTCTCTTATTGAGAGATACTAGGCTGACATATTTGTCAGTATACCTCTGCAGCTTTCCCTTTTCTTCCTTGACTTCCTCTCTCTGAAGCTTCTTGTGTGTATGATTGTGAATCTCATTGTGTATGTGCACGCTTGTAGGATAAAAGTGTGACAAAGTGTGATAAAAAGTATTTGTGAGGAACCGTGTTGGAGATTATTAGTTTGCGTGTGTGTGTGTGTGTGTAGATGTTAGTGTTGATGAGTAGGCGAGTGCATTTGTGTGAGTGCTAAGATGTGTGAAGTGCATCTAAGAGAAATTGGAAGACAGAGCTTGCAAGAGGCAGTTCATGGAAGAATTTACTTTGGATATGGTAGCTGTCATTATTTACTGTTCCGAGAGATGTGCAGAACTGCCCTCCCTGATCACTACTATGAAGCTTTTTAACTTGCCTGCTGTGTACTAAAATGCTCTTTTTTTACACAGTTTTTAAAAGGACCCTTGAATGAGACCTCTTCCAAACTTCTTATGAAGGTCATATTTATGACAGATCAGGCTTTGGTCAGTTTTGTTGTGCTAATTTACATTGAGATACACACTATGTCACTTATTTTCCCCAAAAATCCTTTATAGAGAGCTCCTTAGCTTTTTACATGCAGGTAGGTTGAGGAGAGATGCTAACATTCAGCATTTGAGCTGGATGAATTTCAGAAGTCCCTAACCATATCCTTCAGGAATGCCCATCACTCTCTGTTACACCACTGCAAGCAACACACTCGAGACAATATGCCACAAGGCAGACTACTTGTGTGTTAAGTGATAATCCTGCTATGGTTGCATGATGGAGAAGCAACCAACTGCTTAAAGGGTTTGAATGCTTCTGTATTAACGCACAAATAGCCATATTTAAAAATATTATTTACCTTAATATGAAAGGCTATAAGGGCAAGAGACACTGAATTAAAAAACATCTGAGAGCTAATGCAGAGTTCTTTGTCCAAGTCTTACACTCTCTCTTCGTGTTCAGGATGTATTCAGGATTCTTCCTGAAACTTAATCGTTTCCAGGAAGCTTGTTAGAAACTCCTCTTCGAGTCTTTGTCATGGTAACAGCAGGAAGTAGGATGCCATAAAGGGCACTTCTAGTTTGAGGAGTGAGGAGGTAATTCTGTATATAACTTACAACTTAAAATCCTTGAAGGATACTTCAATGGGTTGATGTGGCAGCACAGCAAACTTTGTATAACTGCATTTTTGGTAGATAATGGACCTGAAGAATAGGGAGAAGAAGTGGTTTACCTAGGATCATGCAATTTGTTGGTGAGTGCAACTTAGGAGCATATACCTATGACAGCAACGTCTGGGCCAATGTCTTCGGTTGTGGTTTAAATGGAATCCTGCCTTTTCTGTTGTAATGAAATCTAAGATAATAGGCATATTCTTTTAGACTGCATTGACCAATAAGTGCAGAGGTAGAAAGATAAAAGATGACTGTGCTCAAAAAAGCATCACATTACATTCAAGCGATATGTTGCCACTATAGTTGCCTCATGCTTGAAATCAGAAAATAATCTTAGTATTTTTAAATGAAGTATGCTATAGTTTAATCTTGCTTATCTGTATTCCTGAAAACAAAATAAAACGCTTATAGAGCATACAATAGATCTTGTGCTTGACAATCTCCTAAACGTACATGCCAGTGAAAATAAATGAGGCCCAATAACACACGTAATGGGCTAAGAAATCCACATTTACCTATTTATCACCATTGTTGAACCATTTTTTGACCTTCATATCTTTCTAAAGCGAGGGACATGCTATCCATCAGTCTCCTACTTTGTAAATCAATCTCATAATGTTAACTTTGTTTATATGTAGTGCTTCATACCGCTGTAAATATCACAGAAATAATGATTTTCTGAACGGGAAGGGGAGCAGAACACGATGAGGGGGGGGGCCTTCAGCATATCTTGCAGGGGGGGCCCCTTCAGGTTTTGTTACGCCACTGGTGTTAGGAAGAGGGTGTCCGGGAGATTGTGTGCATGTGTGAAGTCTTTGTGTGTCATGAGAGTGCTCTCTGCAAACAGGTGGCCCATCGTCTTGACCACTTCTCGTTCCCAGGGGGTAAGCCTCCTACTCGTTAAAGTGCCTCGCAGGGGTATGTTGGGTGCATAAGGAACCTGAATTGAGGAATACCTCATCATCATTTTCCAGTATGACATCGCAATGTTCAATAATAAAGTATGTGTAGGCTGATTCGGGGCATCTGGGTACAGCAAGCGGTGTAGCTGTCGGCGTTCTGATTGTGTCTCAGCAAAATCTATTTCCAACAAGTTATGGCTAGTATGATAACCATTGCAGTTGCCTGGCTATACAGTACGCCTTAAAATCGGGAGCTCTCAGCCCTCCTTTAACCGTTGGAAGTTGGAGCTGTGCTAAGTTGACTCTATGAAGTCCCTGCCCCCAGATCAGATCATTCAATAGAGTGTTGAGTTGTTGGAAAATCCAGTTAGGAATCATAATTGGTAAGTTCACAAAATGGTATAGAAAGTGCAGCAACATTACCATTTTCACCAGTGAGAGCCATCCAGCCACGGACAAGAGCAATATAGTCCAACAGGCCACCTGTGATTTGAGCACTGCAATTGTGAGAGGTTGCCTTCTAATAAATTAGGGCTACCTCTATAAATTTGAATCCCAATGTACTGGAAAGTGGAAGGGGCTACTGGGATCGTGTATTCTCCAAAACACAGGCCAGGCTCTGCATATGTGCCGGTGCAGGAATATGCACTAGACTTGTCTGTATTGATGAGGAGGCCAGAAAGGGTTCCAAAGGCAGTCAGCAACTGGGCCATTTCCATCTGCACTTCCCAGATACAAGATCATGTAGTCGGCATACAGTGAGATGGTATGGACTGTGTTGCCCACTGGAATCCCCTTTGCCTTGCTTCCTGTCTAATTCTTTGTGCTACAGGTTCAACCGCAAGGATGAAGAGGAGCGGGGATAGGGGGCAACCCTGCCTGGTGCCGCGTCATACCGGGTAGGATTGGGTTGTATGGGGACCTGTTCTAGCCCTAGCTGTGGGGCTCAGCACAGTCCAGCCCCAAACCCGTACCAAGGAATAATAGGTAGTATTTCAGTGTCATTGCGAGTTGTCCAAAACGGTACGTCAGAAGGGACAGTGCAGCAATAATAGTGTGCAGCAACTAGTTCCAAGCTGTGGGAATGTTCATTCATATGAAATCCTGGATGTATGCATAACAAGGTGGTGCATAATATTTTTGTAGGGCACCATAGCCTGAGTTTAGCGTTGCATGACATTTGTTACGATGTCCCCTTTTTAATTTGTCTGCATTTTGTGGAGTAACTGCAGAAACTTCCAGCTGTATCTGAGTCGGAGGCTCGCATCTTGAAGCCGACTCTTGGCTTCCTGAGAAGAAGATCGCCTTCATTGGACAGCAGCTGTATAATCTGGGAAGAGAGAGACCTTCATGTTGCCTACCCAGATGGGTGTTCAGTCTATGGCTGCCTGCAACAGGTCATCTCAGTCCCAATAATTAAGGCTCTTGCCACTATTGGCCTGGGAAGAGCACCAGGGATTGTTTTCTTGATAGGGACCCTGTGGGCTCTCTCGACCACAAACATGTCCAAGAGCCCTGTAGGAGCCACTGCAGTCTGGAGCCAATCCTCCAAGAACTGGGTGGTGTGTGCTCCTCCACGACCTCCGGAAATCCAATGATGCAAATGTTATTACGGAGAGCTCTTCCCTCCGCATCTTCCACCCGGTCCTGTGAAAGATCCACTCGGCGCTGCAGTTCGGCCACTTGTGTAGTAAGCTGTTCATGACCTGGAGATAACGTTGAGAGCGTCAAATCATTTGTTTTGACCCTGTCGGACAATTTGCAATGGTTATCTTTTAACAGGCTCAATTCAGTAGTGATGGCCCCTAGTTGTTGCTCCATCACTTGATGCAATTCTCTTATTTCCTGCAGGATTAGGTATAGTTTGTCTAAAGGAGGTGTCGTTCCTGAAGAGGACACGACAGTGTCCAGGGTCTTGGCTTGGGAGACATCCAATGGAGGTGACTGGGAGCGTGTCGGCAGAACCGGCCTATCTGCTCTTTTCCTAAAGAGCCCCATGATTGCTGGCCACCAACCACAGAACTCGAGAGTATGAAGAGAGAGTCCTCCCCATTGGTAGCAGTGAAAAGGCTCCGGGTCAGGGACGAGTGGGAACTCCCTCAGTCCCTGAAGGTACCCCTCCTCAATGCAAAGACGTCTGATGGTGTCCCTCTCCAAGGAGCCCAGTTCACCTCAGCCGGGAGTCCAGAAATTGGCAGGGAGTCAGTAAGTCTCTGGCACAACAACTAGACTAGATCGGCATGCTTCGCTCCCAGCCGATCAGTCTGTCAGATTACCCAAGTGGGGGGGTGACCCTCCCCCAGTGTCCGCTACCACCCTACCGTTGATAGGGCCCCATCCCTATACCCAGCGAGTGACCACGTTCCTCAAGGCCTGCAGTTTACCGTAACAACCTGGGTCGCACCAGTTGATCCACCATCTTGCCGCAACAACATCGTAGTCCAAGGATTCTCCCGCCTCCCGGTCTATTTGCTCCCAGCTCCATGTGTAATCTCAAAGGGAGGGCTGCAGGCCCAGTTCGTTCAGGCCCCCGATTTAGGGGCACCAGTCACCCACACTCGGGCAGTGTCACCAGGCCCATTTGCTTTCAATCCACGGACCCTTAGATGTTAGTGTTCTACCACTCTCCACGGCTGTGCCCCCCTCCAAGGCCCACCGTCGTAGTGCTCCGTGGCCTTTTCCAAGGTACTCCCTCGCTCAGCCCCATATACAGTCTTTAGGCAAGGGAGAATCTCCATTTTTATGCCAGGGTGGGGAGAAGAGGAAGCGACAGGCAGTGGGGGACTGCCAGGGCACAGTACAGGCCACCTCCTCTGCCTACAGTTCACTCACAGGGGCTCCTCATCACCCCGCAGGCCACCGCAGACACCAAGCTCTGTGTGTCTCTATATTGCCAGGGGTAATGGATCGAGAAGGGCACCTTCTACGTGCAGGCCCAAGCAGCACGTTTAATTGTGATGATTCGCCACCGCCCAGGGGGTCTGGATCGCTTTGTGTGCGTTTGTCCCTTGGGACGGCCACCCATCAGGGGACTCCGAACGCCATCTTGCCTTCTTTACGCGGCGGTCGGTGCAGCATTAACCAGCCTCCTCCGCGCTCAGGCCGCCAGTTGCCCAGTCCTGCTCACCTTATCAGCCGGATGTAGCTAGCTGCAGAGGCTCCAGCAGCCACGTCATTCTTCTTGGGGCCCAGGCCGTTTCAGACTTGCAGGGTCAGCTGCTGCCTGCAACTTTGGCAGTGTGGTGTGGCCGCCAACTGGCTAGTCTCAGGGGTCGATGCTACACCCCCTCGTCGTCTCAGCAGGGTTTCACTGCTCAGCTGTACATCCCTGGATGTCCTTAATTCAGATCAGGGCATCGAAGGCTCCTGGTTGGTGAGATTAGGGCCGGATTATGGGGTCTGGGTGCAGGAGCTCCTCCATGCTCTGCTGTTTGTCACACCCCCCTCCCAGGTATTTATTTATGTTAAGTGACCTTCCAGGCCTTGTAACCAAAGCAACCAGCCTATACCTAAGGAAAAGTTGGGACATTCGGGCAAAATTCCAGGGCACTTAACAAACCCAGCAGGAGATAGAAGTTTCGCCATGCGCTGGAGGAAGATCTTTTAGGAGATTTTAGGGTTTTCAATAAGACTCTCCTTTTAACTTTTTTATTCAATGTATAGGGTGTGATGTGTGTGATGTCTTTAATTCTTCGCCAATACCCTGATGCCCCTGAAAAAACACCAAACCCAAAACATCCAAAACATCCAACAAACAAGCTAAATGGTACGATGCTGACCTCAGAGAATCCAAGAGAGTTTACAAACAACTCGAAAGGAAATGGAGAAGCACCCGAGGAACTACCTCAAGAAACATCTACAAGGCCACATTTAGACCCTATCACCATCAAGTAAAAGAGACCTAGACAAAGGCCCTGACACTGGGAATTGGATCGAGCTCCAACAACTGCAAGGATATTTCGCCATTGTCAAGGAATTCACCAACCCAACAACCGCAACCCAAATCATCACCCCTACACAAGAACTCTAAAACAACCTCTCTGACTTGTTCTGCGAAAAAAACACCAAGATTACAGCCTGCTAACCAAAGACTACCAGCTGACAGCATGGAACACTCTATCCATCAAGAACATTGCAGCAATAATGAAGACAGTCTACTCAGGGGCCCCTACTATATTTACAACCTGGGTAGAATCACGAACAGCGCTGCACTCACTTCCATCATTAACACCTCCCTCAAAACAAGCCACCTTCTGGCATAGCTGGAAACACATCAAAATCACGGCCCTCCTCAAAAAACCCTCAGTCGAACCCGAAGTACACAGCAACTACCGACCCATCTTGCTGCTCCCCTTTCAGCCAAAGTCATTGAGAAGACCATCAACAGAAAACTCTCGGACCACCTAGAATGCCACAAACTCCTGGACGACTCGCAATCAGGATTCTGAAAACAACCACAGCACTGAAACAGCCCTCATCACTGCCAGAGACGACATATGCACAATCCTCGACTGTGGACAGACCACCGCTCTCATCTTCCTTGACCTCTCCACCACTTTCAACACCATCTCCAATCACATACTCATCACTACACAACACACAGTGGTAATATAAGGACCAGAACTCAAATGGATAGCTTCCTTTCTCTCTGGAAGAACTTGAGCCAGACCTTTCAACATATACATGACTTTTCATGACTCAAATGATGCTGCCAGATGAGTCCTTCACTTCCCACACCAATCTAACACCACACCACTACTCAGAGACCTCTACTGGCTCCCCATCCAGAAGTGCTGCCAGTTAAAACTTCTCACCCATGCATTAAAGTCACTACACAACACGAGACCCGCATACCTCAATCACCAGCTTCGCTAACATCAACCCACCAGACACATTCGCTCAGCATCGCTCTTACTCACACAAACACCCTGCATCCACAGAAGCAGAATAGGAGGCCTATCATTCTCATACCAATCTTCCAAATCCTGAAACGACCTCCCCCAACACATCAGAGCCTCCTCCTCACTTCTTGAATTCAGCAAGAAGCTGAAGACCTGGCTATTTAACTTCTTGCTAGACCATCCAGACTGCCTATATTCAGGCCCAGCCTCCCTACATGCCTAGACTCACCTACTCAGTGCCCGGATACCCTCACGAGCTGCCAAGCAATGCTCTACAAATCCACCTTACACTACATTACATTGTAGTGTTTTGTAATAGTTGTTGTCCTTTTTTTTAACAATGCTTGCGTGAAAGGCAGCTATGCTTTACACTATGGGCCGAAAGCAGTTTAAAAAATTCAAATTCAACTGCAGAAAATTGAGGTATAGTTGAGTTTTTTGTGCTGATCATCTCCCACTGACTTCACAAATCCTGTATATGTGCTCCCCAGCCTTATAGGGATGCATCTGAGGTCATCACAAATTGGAATGGTGTCTTCAGAAATGTTAGCCTCCGAGATGGAAGCTAAGCTGGCCGATTACGAAGGACGATCAAGACGCAACATCATCAGAATCATAGGTGTACCAGAACGAACAGAGGGACCTGCAATGGACTTATTTGTTGAAGATCTAATCCTGAAATCGCTACAGCCCCGTGGCATCTCCAAATATTTTTCAGAGGATCGCGCCCACTGAGTTCCAGGAGGGGAGCGGGGGGGGGACCGAGACCAGGAGCACCTCCAGGATCGATAATGGCACTTATTTTTAATTTCCAAGACCGGGATGCAATACTTCAAGCCGCGCGAAGGGCAGCACCAGTGCGCTGGGAGAACAGAGCAATCACATTTTTCCCAGACTTTACACTAAAGGTCCAGAAACAGAGACCTGGAAGTTAAGAAAGCTCTGAGGGAAAGGAACTTAAACTACGCAATGCTATTCCCTGCAAAGCAAAGGGTTGAAGCAGAGGGCAAAGTCTGTTTTTTCGCTACCCCAGAGGAGGCATGGGAGAGGCTGGAGGGCTGTAGAAGAGTCGGAGAGCCCAACACGAAAGAGAAGAGAGACAAACGGCTGGGAAAGACAATAACAAGCATTGGCATAGCCAATAGGTCTCGCCTTTGGGACCTTATAAGTGTTTAGCCATGCAACAATTGTGCTGCATAACTGACACCTGGTTAAACACATATACGGTCCCAAAGGCGAGACCTATTAGCCAATAGGTCTCGCCTTTGGGGCCTTATAAGTGTTTAGGCAGAGCTATTGGTTTTGCCAATGTTTTTAAGAGCATTGTGGCTGCTGTGCAGCATGTTGAAAAGTTATAATAAAAAGACTTATAAGCATTTTTGTTACTTTATATATAACTAAGACGACATTATGTACAACTGAATGACCCAATTAAAAAAGAATAAACATAAGAAAGGTCTTGTCGTTTATTTTGTCATTGCAATGTTGGCAACTTCTTCCTGCCTATTCTAATGTTGAGGTGGTGCTTAGTGATGCTGAGGTGGTGTTGAGTGATGTTGAGGTGGTGCTTAGAGATGCTGTGGTGGTGCTGAGTGGTGTTGAGGTGGTGCTTAGTGATGCTGAGGTGGTGCTGTGGTGGTGCTGAGTGATGCTGTGGTGGTGCTGAGTGATGCTGTGGTGGTGCTGAGTGATGCTGGGGTGGTGCTGTGGTGGTGCTGTGGTGGTGCTGAGTGGTGGTGTGGTGGTGCTGTGGTGATGCTGAGTGATGCTGTGGTGGTGCTGTGGTAGTGCTGTGATGCTGTGGTGGTGCTGTGATGCTGTGGTGCTGAGTGATGCTGTGGTGGTGCTGAGTGGTGTTGTGGTGGTGCTTAGTGATGCTGTTGTGGTGCTTAGTGGTGCTGAGTGGTGGTGTGGTGGTGCTGAGTGGGGCTGTGGTGATGCTGAGTGGGGCTGTGGTGATGCCGAGTGATGCTGTGGTGGTGCTGAGTGGTGCTGTGGTGGTGCTGAGTGGTGCTGTGGTGGTGCTGAGTGGTGCTGTGGTGGTGCTGAGTGATGCTGTGGTGGTGCTGTGCTGGTGCTGGGTGGTGCTGGGGTGGTGCTGTGGTGGTGCTGAGTGGTGGTGTGGTGGTGCTGAGTGATGCTGTGGTGACGCTGAGTGATGCTGTGGTAGTGCTGAGTGATGCTGTGGTGGTGCTGAGTGATGCTGTTGTGGTGCTGAGTGATGCTGTGGTGGTGCTTAGTGATGCTGTTGTGGTACTTAGTGATGCTGTGGTGGTGCAGAGTGATGCTGTGGTGGTGCAGAGTGATGCTGTGGTGGTGCAGAGTGATGCTGTGGTGGTGCAGAGTGATGCTGTGGTGGTGCAGAGTGATGCTGTGGTGCTGCTGAGTAATGCTGTGGTGGTGCTGAGTGGTGTTGTGATGGTGCTTAGTGATGCTGTGGTGGTGCCGAGTGATGCTGTGGTGGTGCTGTGGTTGTGCTGTGGTGGTGCTGAGTGGGGCTGTGGTGATGCTGAGTGATGCTGTGGTAGTGCTGAGTGATGCTGTGGTGGTGCTTTGCTGAGTGATGCTGTGTGATGCTGAGTGATGCTGTGGTGATGCTGAGTGGTGCTGTGGTGGTGCTGTGGTGGTGCTGAGTGGTGCTGTGGTGTTGCTGTGGTGGTGCTGAGTGGTGCTGTGGTGGTGTTGAGTGGTGCTGTGGTGGTGCTGAGTGATGCTGTGGTGGTGCTGAGTGATGCTGTGGTGGTGCTGAGTGATGCTGTGGTGGTGCTGAGTGATGCTGTGGTGGTGCTGAGTGATGCTGTGGTGGTGTTGAGTGGTGGTGTGGTGGTGCTGAGTGGTGCTGTGGTGGTGCTGAGAGATGCTGTGGTGGTGCTGAGTGGTGGTGCTGAGTGATGCTGTGCTGGCTCTGATTGATGCTGTGGTTGCGCTGAGTGATGCTGTTCTGTTGCCGAGTGAGAGATAGAGTGAAGATATAATGCCCAATTAGAGAGGGTGGTGAGAGAGAAAGAGAGAGAGAGAAAGGGTGTACATAGAATAAAGAGTGGAGCGGGATAGAGAGAGAGAAAGAAGGGGAGAGAGTGAATGAAGGAGTTTGAAAGAGAAACAGATAAAGGGGTGAGAGAGAATGAAAGGCTAAAAAAGATAGAGAGGGGAGAGTTAATTAAGTAGAGAGAGAATTAGAGAGGGGAGAGAGAGAGAAGGAGAGAGACAATAAGAGTGGGGGTGTGGAGTTTAAATAGAGTGAAGAAGTGACGTGGAAAAAGTAACCTTAAATATAGCTTTGTGCTTTGCGCGAATAAATATTAAAAAGAAAAACAGTGAGAGACAAAAATACTGGTAATTAGGCTGTGACTCCCAATATAAAACAAATAGCGATATAAGGTGAAATCAACCCACCGAAGCAATATTTCTAACTAGACAAAAAAAAGCTTGCATTTCAATGCTAATCGCTGTTGTTTTTCATGTGACTGTAGTCCAGGGCCCTCAGTTGGTAATGTGAGCTGCTGCTGCGATTGAAACATCAGAGTCCAGAGAGTTAATGAGCCATGACGAGGAAATGAGGAAGAGATAGGAAACAACAGATGGCAGCTGCGCGTGCACGCCATCGTGAACTCAAGCTGGTCGCCAGCCGAAAGCCAGTGTTTGCACTTCCAAAACCCGCTTACTAAAACTTCGGCCAGACCAGCGCAAGCGCTGGTGCAGGCCGAGACCTAAAACGGCAGCTAAAGAAAGAAAGGAGAGGGTGAGAAGAGAAAAACAAAACCAGAGGGTAAGAGAAACGAGAAGAAAAGAGAAAGAAATACGAGGGAGAAATAAAACAAAACCAGTGATTTTTGTGCAATACTTTGTCTCCACGCAAATCATACTGAAATCCCTGTGTTAGGAAGCTGCTTCTTGGTTGTGAAAAAGATGCTGGTTTTTTTTTCTGATGAATACAGATGGCTGCAGCGGTTAGAGGAAAGCATTTTGGTTTAGGCACACAGCTCGACGTTTCATGCAGTGCATTTTTTCCGTCTACTGTATGAAGATGGCAGTACACGTGGTGCCTTTGCGAGAACTAAAAAGTGAGGATATTACTTTTGGACTCAAAAAAGCATGTCTGGCACCCCAAGCGGCTATGTAGACACAACAAAGCCTCCAACAACCAAGGAGGTGGCAAAAATGAACAGTGCTGGTTTTATTGGAGTTGTGCAAAAGATATGAAGAGCAAATATGTGCAGACGGAACTTCAAGTTCCATAGTCCTTAGCGAGAAAATCATATTGCGTGGGTCGGTGGTATAAATAAGGGCCCTGTCCGGTTCCCCGTGATCCCAGGTCAGAATACGAGAGGGGGCGTGAGGGTACCACTGATTTGGTCCCATGAGGAGAAGGATCATGAGAGGTGTTCAGGACTCTACTAAATGCTGAAAAGATGTCATGGCTGTAGAAGTGCATTTAATTGTTTAAACAAAAATAAAAAGAGGGGGCATTCAACATAACATAAGTTTGTTTGCATTTTGGCTTTCAAGAGAGAGCAAGTTTAGCTTAGAGTGATATTTCTTGAAGGAAATTTCCGTTTAAAAGCCATTGCTGGTCGTATGCCTTTTCTAGACAAGAGTGACAACATCGAGATTCGGTGGAACAATTTTATTATATCAGGTCAGGACACCTGTTGGGCAGTAGGTGTGGTTCAGTTTGCAAGGTTTACTACAATTTCCTGTCTGTTTGGCAGTAGTATTTGGTTTTCTCTTTCTGTACTTGTGAACTCACCTGTGTTTGAGTAATTTAATAAAAACAGCACAACCAGTAGAACTCAACAGCATCCGGCAGAAACGGTTTAAACTTATGATGTATAAAAGCAAACAAAATGACTGACTTGTAACAGTCAGACTGGTGGCAGCACCGATGCACTGGGAGGACGTGAAAAAGCACATCGGGAGAGCAACAAACGGAGCCGGAGTGTAACATGAGCAGCTGCACATACACTCTGCAACATTAAACAAGCATTGGCAGCACCCATGCACTGGGAGGACGTGAAAGCACATCGGGAGAGCAACAAACGGAGCGGGAGTGTAACGAGGACGTGAAAGCACATCTGGAGAGCAACAAACGGAGCGGGAGTGTAACAGGAGCAGCTGCACATAAAACAAGCATTGGCCGCGCAGCCGTGAAACTGACACGGCCGCGCGGCCGTGAAAGTGAATGTAAGCGGGTTTTGGAAGTGCAAACAGTGGCTTTTGCTGGCGACCAGCTTGCGTTCACGCGAGCGTCCAGATGGCGAGGGAAGCCATATGGCGCCTGATCGCGCGTGCACGCTCGCGTGAACGCAGGCTAGTCGCCAGCAAAAGCCACTGTTTGCACTTCCAAAACCCGCTTACTAAAACTCTCGCCAGAGCAGCGCATGCGCTGGCTCAGGCGAGACCTAAAAATAGGAGGCGCTAATAAGACCGACACAACCCACAGCAAAGAGAACTCAACTATAACGGGGAGCATACAGAACCCCTGAAGACTGCCATGAACACTCTCGAAACAGAAGCAGGGAAAGGTGAAAACTAAGAGATACATAAGTAAGATAAGTGAGCGAGCTTTGGGAATGTAAAACCCGAAGCCAAGACACAACAGGCTGAGCGGGAGAAGACAGAAGATACACTGCGCCCAAAAATACAGACTTGCCGAAAGAAGCATGGACTAGCAAAGTAATATTGTTCCTAACTTTACAAAAATGCTATTGAGGGGAGGGATAGGGAAGGATGAGGGGCTGAGACACTGACCCCTAAATTAGGGCGTGGGAGGGACAACAGGCGCTCTGCAGAGTTGGGGACAAAGGTAGTTCTAGGCCCAAGATGCAGGGAGGCAGAGAGGGGGGATAGTTCAGTTTTAATGTGCCATAATGTTAGAATAGTTAGACTGCAGGTTCGTCAGCAAGCGATGACACGCACAAAGTTAGGGACCAAGACAGCAAGTGATACATCACCAAAGCCGCAGTTACGTGCAGAAATACCCCTAAAGTCGCAACATTATAGAATCGTTACCCCCTTGAGAACTATTCGTTCACTCTGTACATTTGGAAAAGCCAGACATAAGACGTATCACAGACACAGTGATAAGTGACAATGTTACCACGCCCCAGATGAGACTTCTCTCATGAAATGTCAATGGGTTGGGGGATAAGCTGAAGAGAGTACTAGTGCTCCAATATATTAAGCGTCACCTACCAGATGTAGCATTTATACAGGAAACACACCTAGTTGGGAGCACATGCAGAGCGCTCGATAGATGGGGATACTCCTTAGCCGTGCATGCCGGTTTTACAACTGGGTCAAGAGGGGTGGGAGTGATGGTGGGGAGGCAATTCCCCTTCATGGTGAAAAAGAAACTGGTGGATGATCGGGGAAGATTCGTGGCTCTAATGGGCAAATGAGAAGGGAAAACAATTAACATAGTTTCTGTATACATCCCACCGGCACTGCACAATATCGCTCTCCCAGAGTTAAGCGCATTCCTTCTCAGATTACCAGACATTGAATTTCTCATAGGGGAAGACTTTAATATGACTCTAGACAACCTACAAGATAGGCTGCCTCCCAGGATGCAGCCTAGACACCCCACGCCACTATCAGACTTTGTGGAAGGGATGGGCTTAGCTGACGTCTGGCGAACACACAAACCGCGGGCGAGGCAATATACTTACTACTCAGGGGCGCATAATAGTCACTACCGCATAGATTTTATTTTATCGCACACTGATAGAGTTTGTAATTTTAGAGACACCCACCTGTTGGCAAGAGGAATATCTGACCACTCACCCCTCTGGTCTTGCTATTCAGCGGGAGCTCGCAATAGCCGTCGTAGTATATCCTTACACCCGTGGAGCATAAGAGTGCCCAAGATCCGAAAAGGGATAATTCAAGCCACTAAAAACTACTTTGAGGAAAATAAGGGCTCTGTGACTTCGGCACAGATCCTGTGGAAAGCTTATAAGGCAGTTATAAAGTGGGAGGGGCTCTCGCTCATGGTAGGGCATAAAAAGGAAAAAAGAGCAGCCATAGAGGAAATTGAGGGAAACATACTACAATTAGAAAACCAGCTAGTCAGCAGCCCCTCCGGTGAGATGGCACAAACCTTGCAATTAAAGAGGCTAGAATACCGAGAGCTAGCAACTGAACGGACCAGAGCCAAACTAGCAGCAACAAGGGATAGAATATACAAGCATGGAGACAAAGCTGGAAAACTCTTGGCCTGGCTTGAGAGAAGAGAAAGGGCGAGTAGATGGGTGCACACAATTACTACGAATGCGGGAGAGATTGTGAGCGATACGCAGGAAATAGCGGAGAAATTCTCACAATATTATACCTCAATATACGCCAAGATCCCAACTTCTACAACGGAAGCCGCTAAGGCCATACTGGCAGATTTGCCACTCCCGATTCTCACCCCAATCGCTAGATCCGATTTGGATAATGACATTACGATTGAGGAAATTGCCTCAGCCATCCGCGGTATCCAGTCTGGAAAGGCGATGGGTCCAAACGGTATTCCAATCAAATTATATAAAGTAACAACAACCCACGTGGCGCCATACCTACTACAAATGTATTTAGAAAGTTTGGAAAACGGGGAGCTGCCTCCAGAGCAGCGGCTCGCCACGATAGTGGTCATACATAAACCTGGAAAACAAAGGGATAGTTGTTCCTCATACCGCCCGATTTCACTCCTAAATGCTGAAATAAAAATACTAGCTAAAATCCTGGAGTCTAGACTTATACAACATATTGCTCACCTGATTCACCCGGACCAGTCAGATTTTATGCCAGGAAGGAATACAGCACTGAATCTGCGCTGCCTCCATTGTGTGCTCGGTAGGAAAGATACGATTAGAGAAGAGGCGGTGATCATGTCCCTTGACGCACAAATGGCGTCTTACACAGTAGAGTGGACATACCTATTCGCAGTGCTGGAGAAAATGGGGTTCGGGCCCAAATATCAGGCATGGATCAGACTCCTGTAGTCCGGACCCATGGCACGGGTAGTGGTAAATGGGAGGACCTCTTCCACGTTTAGGCTCCGGAGGGGGACTCAACAGGGTTGCACCTTGTTGCCGCTCCTATTCCCACTAGTGTTTGAGCCACTGGGGGTGTGGATTAGGGGAGATCATCTGATACAGGGCTTGCGCTGGGTGGAGGGATGAGAAGATCGCATATCATTGTATGCGGACGATGTCCTGCAAAATGTCGCCTCCCCAAGCCACTCCATCGCTAGAATCATGACGATTTTTAAGAATTTAGGCAAGCAATCAGGGTACGCAATTAGTCTAAATCCATATTATACATCCTAAGCGGTAACACCCCGATATTGCCAGAGGGCTACGAGGTAACCGTGACGAGGAAAGGATTTCGATACCTAGGCATATTAGTGACTTCAGATCCTGAGCTATTCTAAGCCCAAAATATACAGGCCCCACTGACCCGTCTCCGCAGCGATGTCCAACTATGGAGAAAGTTACAGCTGTTGTTGCTGGGACGAGCAGCACTCTATAAAATGATGACCTTGCCTCGCTTCTTTTACGTGTTGCAAAACACACCATTCCTGATCTCCCAGGCATTCTTTCGAGCAGTCGAGGGAGAGGTGCAAGATCTATTATGGGATAAGAAGCCCCCAAGGATAGCAGCGGCGAAACTGGCACGGGGATGGTATGATGGGGGCATAGCATTAGCACAACTTGACGCTTACTATTGGGCAGCCCAATTGGAGGTAATACATCAATGGATCCACCGGCCACATGATGAACCGGCATACAGAATAGACAGACTACTTATGAGCAAGGGGGGATACACGAGAGCTCTGTACACAAAACCAATAAGAAATGCTCTGTCTGGAACTACCTCACACATGATCACACTATGGCATAAGGTGTATAAAAATCTGGGATGGTCTAACATCTTGACGCAAAGCACCCCATTATGGGATAGCGAGGGGCTAGGAAGACTTTATATTACCTGGGGGTTTGATAGATGGGACCTTATAGGTATCTTGACGATAGGAGACATGTGGAAACAAGGGGGAGTTATAACCTTTGAGGAGTCGCAGTCCAAGTATGCAATGGCTCTAACTGAAACCTTTCAGAACCTGCAGGTCAAACACGCTTTAAAGGCGGCTATCCCACCAGGGTGTAATCCCCCGGAAGCCTCTCCGTTAGAGGACAGGCTTCCCAAAGAATACATGGAACGAAAAGAAATCTCCCTGACCTATCAAAAGTTGCTGCGCAATGCCCCGGACCCCCTCCAGAAACTCCGGACACAATGGCACAGGGATGTGGGTGAAATGGAAGAGGAAGACTGGCAGGAAGCGCTTGGATCTCCGAAAGAAGTTGCTATCACACCAAGATTTAGACTAATCCAACTTAAGATCTTACACAGAGTTTACCTCTCCAGAGCCACACTAGTCAAAATGGGGAGGGACACAACCTCACACTGCCAGCAAGACTGTGGACGGGAGGGTATCTTCTACCATTTAATATGGGACTGCCTGTCGATCCAGCAGTATTGGGGGGAAGTGATGAGCGAAGTGTTCAGCGTCTGTGGGAAAAATACAGAGACATAACCAAAGCTGTGCCTCCTCAATATTTGGGAAGGAACAGACCTAAACCGAAAAGAACAGATATGGGCTACTTTGGGTATGATGATTGCAAAACTAAATATAGCACGACACTGGGGGCGCAAACCACACCGACACTGGGGCAAAGATATGGACACCTGTATGATAACAGAAAGAACAGTCTACTAAATGAGAGGGTGCATGATGAAATGGGATCAGATCTGGGGCAACTGGAATAGACATAGGGGAGGAATATGCACCAGTCCCTCAGATAATGGGAGAGGGGCCACAGAGAGGCGAAATAGCGAAGGGAGTTCCATCGTAGACACCTAAGAAGCGGTTGATGGGGAAGGGAACCTAAACCAATGCTGTAACATATCGCTTGTTGAAACCCACTGTGAAATTCAGTTATTTGTAAAAGCTGTATCTACCTGAACAAGCTAACTCTAATAAAAAGACTTTAGAAAATAAAAAATAATAAAAAGAAATGTTAGACCTACAAAGATATTCTTTTCTTGCTTCTACCGGGGTATAGGAGCTTTCACTCTGGAAGTGACCTGGATTACGTCATCGAAAGATCCATAACTTTGTGTCCATTGTCTGCCTCTTTCCTCCTGCAATGGGGAATTAGTGGAGTGCAGGAGGACATCATTCTCAGGAATGATTTGAAGAGAAAAACTGAAACAAACTCTCTTTTTTGAAGCGTGTTGGCTATGTTTGCCAATTCGATAGTCCTACCCTTGTAGGGGAGGCTTTACATTTGTCCATATCCAGAATAGGTCCTAGCAATGTTAGTGTTTTGTTGGATTGCAGATAGGACTTTTCTTTCTTCAGTGTCATACCTAGGTTACTGAATATCCGCAGACAAGCCGCCATGGACTTTTTGGTGATTTAATAAGAGGAACCTTTTATGAGTCAATTGTCTAGATATGGGAAAATGTGATGCCTCTTTCTCCTCAGGTAAACCGCTACTGGAACCATGCACTTGCAGAGAATTTGCAGAGCAGACTTGAGGCCAAAATGAAAGACCTGACTTGGTAATGGCAGCCAGCCACTTCGAACCTTAATTATTTTCAATGTTTGGGGTAAATGTGATTATGGAAACAAGCATTCTCTATAGCTAATGGTTTCATGAAATCTCCTTGATTCAGTAACTGGAAGATTTCTTGCAGGGTTACCATTCGAAATTATTGTTTTTTATTAATTGGTTTAGCTGCTGTAAATCAAGTTTCAGGCACCATTGCCCTTATTTCTTCCTGACGAGGAAGAAACTGGAGTAAAACCCAGTGTTTCAATGGAAAAAAGGAACATGCTCTATGGCTCCTTTTTGAAGGAGCAAAAGAATCCACTTGTAAAAGATTAAGATGGTGATGTGACCTCTTGCGGGGTGGAATATGGTCCATATTGTATTCATTTAGAATCTACTGATCTCTGATAATAGAGTCCCAGTTTCTGTAATAAATGGAAACATGATGTTGTGGAGGGGTGTGACAGGTGCCTGAAAGACGTATCCTGACCCCTTGGTTGTGCTTTTCTTCTTTTGCGGTGAGATTTCCTTGAGTAGGCTGCCAGTTGTTGTGTTTTGCAATGTTGCTGAATATATTATTGCCTAAAACTCTGCTGAGGTTGGTGGTAAGGTACCCTTCATGTCAGGTGGGGTTGAGCAAGGTGTTGTAGGGTTCCTCGAATGTCTTCAAGCAGCTTGCATGACCACGGAATATGGACACAGGTGACCGATATAGCAAGCGGGTGAGTCATCTGAAGCTTTGCATTTTTTAACCAGGCAGGGCACAACCACAGCTACAGTTGCTGGATTTTTCTTAATCCGTAAACTTTAGACCAGATGTGATCAGTTTGGGGAATTTATATGCATGTAGGCTCCTTAAAATCATATAAAAAATAGACTGCCTATTTAATGGGGATGGACAGATTGAATCATTTAGAGGCTCTCTCTATAACGGCAGAAGGGAATGGACATCTCTGATGTCATCTGGAGGGAAACTAGCAGCTAGTGGAGTAGGTAGAACTCAAAATAGTGCCACATAATCATGCCATTCAGTGCCTGCATCAGGAGTGGGTTCGTGCGTGAGCTCACCTTTTTGCAGTTCGACATCAGAATATAGATACTGGATGGGAATCGGTGCTGCAGTTCCCAGCTGTAGAACTTGGGGTCACATTAGAAGTGTGCAGAGAAGTAGTAGGATGCAGTGCATGACGTGACTGGGGAGGAGCTTGTGGGGCAGGAGTTTCTGGAAACCTTTTGCAATAATCTGTAAGTATAAGGTGGCCATCGGTAAACAATGCTGTGGGGAACTAGATCATAGGTTCCTGATATTGATCTGGGTCATCATAAGCATCGTATGAATATTGTTCCACAAAGGCCTCTATGGACCTTGGTTTAGCGGTGTTCAGCTGAGGATCAGAAAAGGTATATTCACCATCAAGGTATTCATCATCGTCAACCTCTAGGTCTTTAGCTGAGGCACATGGGACTGTAGGCCAGGCCAAAGAGGCCTTCATCCTCAGAATGCTCAGCCTCCAGTAAATGTCTTGGTAGTAAAGGAGAGACTCTTATGAGTGAAGTGTGTTCTAGTGCTACTAAAATACCCTTATCTGACATCAAAATGATGTGTGGCTGTCTCGTCAGTCAGTCGACAACTTCTGATTGAAGAAGATCTTAGTGGCTGCTGATGATATTGTCAACATTGAGACCTTTGTTGATGGAGCCATCGTCATCAATGGGGCTGTCATTGTCAACGATGTTGCTATCAACAAGTTTGCTGATGATGCTGTCATTATCGAAGCATTCAACAAAGAAGCTACTGTTGTCATCAGTGGCAGTTTCAAGGATGTCACTCTAGCCATCATCAACGATGGTCTTGCCAACGATTTCTTCAACAACATATGTTTTGTCAATGAGGGCTCTGTCAATGATTTTTAACTTTCAGTTTTAGAAGGTACTTGAAGTGTAGGTGTGGAAGGTTCAGACCTGGATCTTTCAGGCTTTCAAGTGGATGGCTCCTTGTTCTTTAGAACTATCACAATGTCTGAGGCAAGATTTCCCTCAGCTTGTTTCTGTTTGTGTCTCTTCTGAACAATTTGTGTAGGGTCTTCAGAAAGTCTCTTTCTGAGGGCGATCTCTCTTATGAGACTTCTGGAAAGATCTTGATGTTCCCTCAGCCTTGTCTCCCAAAGAGGAATCTTCTTTTGCCTTTACTTTATGTGGCCATATCAGTCATCTGTGCTCTATATCTGTGAGAGTTTTTGCAGACAAAGTATGACAGACTGTTTTGGATAAAGGGAGTAAAAGCTGTCCTTGTGAGGATCATCAGAGTGCAGCTTAAGCTTACCTAAGGAGTCACAAAGCTTAAAAAGATCTTTTTTTGTGATAAAGTCATCTTTTTTGCCCTGATCACCCCCATTTTTTGACTGATATTGTTGGTACAGGGCACTGACTCTGACTGTGCCCTAGGTTCTGCTAATCAGGCCAAAAGTCAATGTTCTGATTAAAAAGGTAATATAATAGAGCATGGAGGTTTAGATGCCCAGTAGATTTCCTGCACTGGAGTGTGCACTGCTGTGTTGCCTGATGTGGTTGGGGAGGAGCTTGTGGGTCATTTTTAAAGACAGTCCTGATTTGCAGACTGTCTTTAAAAGTAGATTATATGCGTCCACAGGGGGAGGAGCAAGATGGCGGATTGACGCTGTCGCGGAGCACAGACCCACAGAGAGGCTCCTTGACACCCGTTTACCCAGGCAATTCTAAACCAGGGAAACTATTGAGAGAGGAGAGAATGCGGAAGATCTAAAAGTTATTACAGCACTTAAAGTAGCAACAGAGAAGCCCAGCCAAAATCACTGAGATTTCTGAGCTTACCCCCGCAGGCAAAAGCGAATGCAGGCAATAGCGGCGGCCGGCACCAGACGTTTGCTGTACACGTCCCGGCTTGTACACTGGAAAGTCGGACGCAGCTCTGCGGTCTATTGGTCAAGACTGCTCTCAGCCCAGCTTCAGCGTTCATCAAGGGAGATATGGCGCTGCCAAAAACGGCTCCGAGAAGTACACGGGCGGTCCGGATTCCAGCGAATGTAGCAGGAGCTCTGGGGGCCGAAACTGACACCGCTGAAGAGGGACTCACGGCACAGAAAGCGAGCACTTCCAAGAGCTTTTCAAAAGTAGGTAAGCCGCTTTTGCGACTGTTACAGTCTGGAAAAGTAGCAGACCTTCTCATAACAGGCGAACCTAATGAGCTAATGACTGGCAACAAAATAGCAGACGTTTTATTAGATGCAATTCCTGCGTGCCACAATGTTGCTAATGAAACTTGCAGCAGTAGCCCAAGGGGTCCTGGGTTTTAGAAAATGAATTGTTTACGTCTGGCGGAGAGTTAGAGTGTTTCAAGCCCAGAAAACGCTGTAATCCATTTACCTGAAATATGCTCATCGTTTTGCAACCCACAAGAGATGGCTAATGTTACTAGAGGAGGGGATGCAAGTTGCAGTCAAATGGAAACATCCATAGAATCTGTGAAAGAGTGTTTGGCACTTAAGGACTCGGCAAGTTTTTGATTGAGGGCCGCAGACATAGCGGACACAGCGGATAGGACAATGACTTTTTCTAGTGGAAGCCCAGATGTTGGCGTAATTTCGCAATCGGCAACTCTGGTATTGAGCCGAGATGGCGATGGGGTGCCAGGAGATGGGAAGGAATTACCACTACAAGTTGTTGTTCAGGAACCTGATAATCCCAAACTCCTTGTAAAAAAGAGAGACTTGCCGGTAGCCCTTAAGGGCACAGCGGAGAGAGCAGGGGCTGTATCTAAATCACCTAATGCATCCTTCGGCAAAAAGAAAAAAGAAAAGGCCAAAGTAACGAGAGCTGGGAAGAAAACACCTTTTGGATGTGATAACCTGCGACAAAGTACGGCGCCCATACGAGCCAAAAATACTTCAGATGGTAGCCCTCTTCGTAGATGGGTTCAGGCGAAAGGAGGGGTCAAGACAATGGTATCACGACTATCAGGTACCAGCCCTACAGACAGCTGCCCTACAGACAGCAGTATGGAAGGCGGGGGTGCAGTGGGAGTTAATTCTGTGCTAGAGCCAGCGCTAGCTTTAGGACAATTAATCAGCCCGGGTCCTGAAGTTTTGTTATTAACATCGGCTCCGATGAATGTGGGGGCACAGACAACTGAGAAACAATCAGCGAAGGCACAAGACTATGATGAGCCATCACTTCTTTTGATTTTTCAGGCTTTAAAAGATCAAAGACTCGAAGCTCAGGAGCATTACGCACAGGCTAGAGTGGATAATCACAGCATCCAACAGTCATTGCAAGAGGTGACGATTAAAATAGGGTCACTCACAAAAGATATTTCTGAACTACAGCAGAGGGTTGCTGATACTGAGGAGTCTTCCACCCTAACAGCCAGTTCGCTGCAGAAACATGATGCTCAGATTTCAGCAATGCAGACTGAGATAGAAGACTTAGAGAACCGCCAGCGATGGCACAATTTAAGGCTATTTGGGGTCCCGGAGGGGAAGGAGGGCTCAGACCCTAGGGCATATGTGGTTCAGCTTTTTCAGAAGGCCTTTCCAGAACTAGCAGATTGGGACTGGGACTCTCAGTTACAAAGAGTTCATAGACTCCCGTTGGTACAACATAAGCAAGGATCTCGATATTCTTGGCCTTTTTTTATTTTTTTTGAAAACTTCCTGCTCAGACAGGCTGTATCTCTGAAAGCTCGCCCTAGTTCTCCTGTTACAGTTGAATCTACTACCTTCTTTGTACGGTCTGATCTTTGCAAGATAACAATGGACAGACGCTGGCAGTTACACCAGTTAATAGATCCGCTAAAGGTCGTAGGAGCACAAGTATTCCTACAGGATCCTGCACAGCTAAAAGTCTTGAAGGGAGGACATTCCTATTTTTTTTCTGATGAGCAAAAGACTAAAGAAGTGATCCGCAAGTGGCAAACAGAGGCTGCAAATAAGACTTAAAAGAGCTACATATTGATCTTTTTTAGTTGCATAAAGATTAAAGGTAGTCAGGAGCTAGTTTGGGATCCCTTTCATTGTCTCTGTTATGGTACTCGTGACTTCTCTGTTTGTTTTTTCTTCTTCACTTTTTTCTTCTTCTTTATATGGGGTAGGGTGCGGGGGCCACCGTGGTGGTACTGTCTCCGAGTAGCTGCCCAGACAGCGGCAGCTGGTAAAAGGGGAGGATTCCTCCTTTGTGGAACAGGGAGGGGGGTGGGGCTGTCGGGGGTCAAAGGGGAGATGGGTGGCCGGTTTGTGGGAAGATGGAAGGGCAAAAAAAGGACATCATGGGGGCATATCAGGGTTTAGGCAGGAAGATGTTAAGTAGAATGTTTGATTTAGATAGACGTACAAGAATAAAGAAGGGTACTAGGAGGAAAAGCAATTTGGCTGAAGAGAACAGTCTTTATTATGGCTTGGGTTAAGTGTTTGGCATGGAATGTCGCAGGTTTGAATAGTGGTAATAAGCGGCAACTAGTATGTGAGGAGCTAAAAATGTATCATCCCCAGATAATTTTATTAGCAGAGACGCATCTTGCATACAAAGATCGGAACTTTCTTAAACATTTGGGGTATGAAATGATAGTATGCACCACACAAACTGTCTCGATAAGGGGTACCGCCATATTAAAGGATAAAAGGTTTGCATGCATAATACATAAGACACTGGCTGATCAGAGGGGGAGATGGGCACTTGCACAGTTAGAAATTAGAGCCAAGAAATATGTGTTTTGTTCAGTCTATGGATCTAATATAGATGATCCTACTGTTTTTGACTTACTAAATATGGAGATGTTAAATTGGGATGGGGAGCGGCTGATCATGGGTGATTTTAATTGTGTTATGGATTATAGTATCGACTCAACAAGACAGGGAGCTACTCCCAGAATGCGGAGGACGCGCGTTACAATTTTAGAAATGGGCCGGCTACAGCCCATAAGAGACGCATGGAGGCAGTTGTATCCAGCTGTACTTGGCTACACGTTTTACTCTGCCCCGCATAGGCTTTATTCTAGTATAGATATGGCATGGGTGTCGGATAATGTAATGTTGACATCAGATATGGAAATATGCCCTCGGGTTACTTCTGACCATAATCCTAATATATTATCCTTTCAGGCCACAGCTGAATGCAAAACAGTCAGATCTTTTTCTTTTCCTAGATATCTATTTACGGATAACGGATACTATGCTAATATTAACAAACAGCTTGAGGTTTTCTTTGGGGAGAATATGGGGTGAGCCTCCCCGCTTACTGTCTGGGATACAATGAAAGCTTTTGTTAGAGGTATCACTCAACAATATATATGGCAGCAGAACAAAGAGCGGAAAGCTGATGGTAAGGCACTTATTCAAGCCTTATGTAACATTGAAAAACAACATGCTGAGGCAGTTATGCGGGATACTAGGGATCAGGATCAGTTGCTTCTCTCTTTAATAGATGTAAAGACAACAATGAAGAAGTCTTTTAGGGAGAGAATTGCAGTTAGGTATAATAAATATCGGTTATCGCAATATGAACATGGCGAGCAAAAAGGAAGGGTATTGGCTTTTAAAGTAGCAGAGGAAAGGGCTAAAACAAAGATAAATGTTATAAAGGGAACAAATGGAACCTTGTACACTCATCCACAAGCAGTTCTAGAACAGTTTTCCATATACTATCAGAAGCTGTATACACAAACTTTAATACCAGATGAGGGAGATATGCAACAGTATCTCCAGGGCAGTAATCTACCGGCCGTGAGTGAAGAAGATTTGGCCCTATTAGATAGTAATGTTTTGACAGAGGAAATAAGCATGGCAATATCTGTGCTGCCTTCCGGGAAAGCTGCTGGGGAGGATTCTATACCTGCAGAATTCTATAAAGTTTAAAAAAATATTTTGACTCTACCATTTAGTATGGTTATACATCATATTGGTTCAAGTGGGAAGATAACAGAATCATGGAATATGACACAGATAGTCTTTTTTATAAAAAAAGGACAAACCCCCTGCTGAGTGTGGGTCTTATCGGCCGATTTCGCTCATAAACGCGGACGCCAAGATCTTTGCAAAAAGTTGGCAAATCTTTTGGCTCCAATAATGCCCGGATTAGTGACTGACCATCAACATGGTTTTATCCTGGGGAGGGATACTACTGCTCATGTTAATATGGCAGTGGGGGCCTTTGATATGGCCGGGAAGCTGTCAATCGACCTCGGTATGATCCTTTTGGACGCCGAAAAGGCCTTCGACAGGGTGGGGTGGGATTTCCTGTGGGCTACACTGGCAACTTTCGGACTTAGAGGACAATTTAGGCAGTGGGTACAAGCTCTGTACAATAAACCTCAAGCTAAACTATCATACTTAGGATTATATTCAACACCATTCCGAATTTTATGTGGTACTAGGCACGGAAGCCCTCTCTCTCCTTTGCTGTTTGCTCTTTACATTGAGCCATTTATTGGCGCACTACAATCCAATTCACAAATAATTCCATTAGAGTCAGGGGTAACTAAGCTTAAGATCACTGCTTATGCGGATGATATCATGGTTTTTACAACCAATCCAGCTAGGGCGGTAACATTTATTGAGGATGAATCAACTAAGTTTGGCTCTCTGTCTGGATATAAATTAAATGTAAAGAAAAAGCAAGTGCTTATTAATTTCAAACCTGAAAGATCAATAATGGGCATTTGCCCTGTAGCTACGTATTTTGGGGTTAGGATTTCAGCGCAGATCGATCATATATGTGCTTTAAACTATGAATTATTATTCAAAGAGACTGCTAAGCAGTTAAAGAACTGGCATAAACTCCCAATAGGAATTCTAGGGAGATGTAATTTAATTAAAATGAAAGTATTACCTAAATTTTTATATTTATTTCGATCTATTCCTCTCCGGGTTCCCAATTTATTTTTTTAGAAACTTGAAGGCGATTTTACTAGTTTCAGTTGGGGCTACAAAAAAGCTTAAGCTCCCATACAACCAAAGAGGACTTGACTTCCCTGATTTTAAAATCTATTTTTGGGCAGCTTTTTCTGGGCGTTTCCGTAGCCTCTTAAGTCTTGACCAGAAAGACTCTCTCTATCGATTGATCTTGGGAAGTGATAGTCATATGTTCTTATATCGGATCAATGACCCAAACTACTTTAAAAGAGTTAGATTGAAGACTATCTGAGATAGTATATACGTATGGCGTGCAATGGCTGCTAGATGCACTTTATCGTTATATTAGGATAAACTCCCTCTATGGGGCAACCCTATACTCCCTGAGGTGTTCCATGACAATGCTGGCAAGCACTGGGCTAAGTGCGGGATTTCGTGTCTTGGGGATTTATACGATAAGAATGGATTTGCGACGTTTGAGAGCTTACAACTCTATTTTAAACTACCTGGCCATTTTTATTTTAAGTATCTTTAGATCAGGGATTATTTCGTGAAACATCTGGCTTTGACTACAACATCTGACTCTGAGATTTGAGATTGTTTACACAAGGAAAAAACTAAGGGGCATATTAGCAAGGCGATTATCGCCACTTTAGCTGGACTTTTTCCCGCTAAAGCGGCGATAATATTATCGCCTTATCAACAAGCTGTCGCTAACTGCTGTTAGCGACAGCTTGTAGGCGATAGCGACCGGGTTGGGTGCCGCTTTGCATGCCAGCGATATTTATCGCTAATGGCATGCAAAGTAGGCGTTCCCCACCTAACAGCGACTGGAAACAGTCGCTGAGGTCGCTAACGCCTATCAGCGAGGCAGGGGCGGTGATTAGCGAACCAGCGCTAAACACGTTTAGCGCTGGTTTGCTAACACCTGGTCCCACCCTGACTTAGCCATGTAATCCAATGAGAGGTGGATAACATGGCTAAGTCCCCTCGCACTATCAGCAAGCAGAACTGGGAACAGTGTGAATATCGCCTGTTTTCAGGCAATATTCACACTGTTCTCCAAGGTTTCTATCCTTTTGGAGATTAGCATTGCTGATTGCACGCTAACTCCGCAATAGAAACCGGCGATGCCTGGCGATAATTATCCAAGCGCTAATTGCGCTTTGCGATAATTATCGCCAGGCATTGCTAATATGCCCCTAAGTCTTTGATTAGTGAAATGTATAAATGCCTCAATAATTATAGACAGAGTGACAGTGAAAGGCTTGCGGCGCGCTGGAGCCAAACTTTGGGGATGGTGGTCACACCTATCGCTATCAAACATGCTCTTGGAACTATTGATGATTCAGTCCAATCTGTCAGTTTGAGATTACAACAATACCGCACCATATGCATGTTGTACTATACGCCAGAAAAAATTACTAAATGGGCTCAAGGTGGCTTGGGAGGGGATCGGACAAAATGTCCTAAATGTGGTACATATGCAGTTAATATACTGCATATGTTTGCAACTTGTCCAGAACTGGGTATTTTTTGGGAGAAGATCGGTCAAGTGTTTTATCAGATAGATTCTCCTCCCACAGCCATAGAAATTATGATGGGCTATAAGGAGGGGAATCAGGCACTTACGCGACTTTTTTCAATTTTATTAGTCGCGGCCCGACTTGCAATTGCCCGGGCATGGGTCTATCCGAAACCACCAACCATAAGCAATTGGTGGACTATCGTCAGGGAAACGTATGAAATGGAAACAGCTTTGGCTAAAGCAAGGGGAGCTCGTTCTTTGGTAAAATTAGAGACAATATGGGGACAACTGGTATTGGATACGCCAGGTTAAGATTAGTATTGGAGATATTCATTATAGGCTTGTTTGGGTGATTTTTTTTTTCTTCAAATGAGAAGCTATGTAGCCCTGAATACATATGTAATGTCTTTCTTCTTTTTTTTTTCTCCTTTTTTCTTCTCTCGCTTTTTTGATTGTTTATTTATTGCATTTTTCTGCTAAACATGTTAGTTGGTTCCCATGTTTTTTTAAAAATTATTATGTATGATCTATGCCCTCTTGAAGACAATAAAAAGATTTTTTTTTTTTTAAATTAAAAGTAGATTATATGCAAAATCAACTTAGGAATTAAAGGTACTTCCAAAGTGATAATCTATCTTATTTTTATATAGAATTCACCCCAAGGTCTCCCCTAGGTTCCCGAGGGATGCGGTGCCATGTAAATATAAGCAGGGACATTATAAAAGATGTTTTATATGCTTTGGTGAGGAAAAAAACTGCCAAATTCGTTTTCCCCATTGCAGATACTTAGCTCCATAGGCTAACATTGGAATCTTTAATTCAAGTATAAATATTGCTAGGAAGGAGCTCAAAAGTTCATTCAACAACATGAAAGATTGGTCACAATAAATCCAACAATCTGCCACTGTTGAATTTATCATAACTAGTACAGAAAATAAGTTATAGAACCTTCTTTTCTGTGAGCCAAAATCTAGCCTTCAAGCAACCTCCACTGAATGGTCAGCCTTAACAGGCTTAACCAAACTGCTTTGATGAGGTGATAAGTGTCATGCACATGGACAGAGGTTATCTGATGGGGGGGGAGCTCTGCAGCTGCAGAGAACAGGACGGGGGCTGGGTAAATCAAACTGGGCTTCAAAGAGAGCAGGACAGGAAGGAATGCCAGGCCTACCCCCTCTTCCTGTACCACCCAGCCAGATGCTATGCCCAGGAATGGAATTTGCAGAAGGTCTGAAGGGGGGGGAGTGTTAATGGAAATGAGCCACACACATAGGTTGGTTTAGCCAGGTTTTACTCTCTAGGAGAGGAATTCTCCATCTTGAATTTTAAAGAACAGTGCTTTGTGGGACAAGTATATGCCATACTTTGAAGGAAGCTGTCATGCTTTTGGGTGGCATCCTGCACCTTATTGGACAGGGGTGCCTCCTGCTTGTCGTCCCAAATCATTGAATATATGTGAGAGAGCTGCATAGCAACTCAGATCTGCTGCCTGAAACTACAAGGAGAAGAATGACTGCCCTGTTGAACCCTGGTCTGCACCCCAAAGGCTTGCGCTCTGAAGGACTGTGACTACTGCACACTTGGAACTATAGCCCTGAGGACTTTGCCTTGCTTCAAAAAGGATTAAGGAGTGGACTCCCTAAAAGCGACTAGTTAACAGAGCTTCCCTGTATCATTTCACTCAAGGAGTCCCCACCCTGGAGTGCGTCCAGTGGAATTTTAAGGATTTGGCCAGGTGCATTGTGGGAATTGCAGTTTCAAACTTCCAAGGACCATCTCAGAGCTTGGATTTGTGTTTTGGACACTTTGAACCCTCAAGGGGAACTTCAGGAAGAAGTTCCACAAGTTTGGAGCAACTTTTGGAATAAGCTTCATAAGTGGATGAACAGACGTAGGGAGTCAAGCCGGCTACCCTCAACCGTGACCTGACCTGGATTTCAGGTCCGTCCTGCTGAAAGCTCCGGAGCACCAGACGTACAGAATTTGACCTGGGTCTTGCTGAGAAGCAATCCAATGATGTTGCATCGAAATCAGCCTGCTGGAGGGAACCGCACAACGTCGAGAGAAAATCCTCCAGAAAGGATTCTAAGTCCAAAGGTAACATTTTTACCGGGGCCTCCCACTTAGTGTATCTGACCAGGGCTCCATCGTAGTTGGCCTCAAACTTTAACTTTGTCCTGGTCAAGCGCGACCAGATGTTCCAAGTTGGCGCTATATATTTTTAAGCACTAAAAGCACCTTAAGACCCTCATGGGTGAGTAGCCGTGTTATACAAACCCGGATTGATTGATTAATTGATTGATTGTAGCACTATAAAGTGTTTACTCTTTAAAAAGTCATATCCCCTATTTTAGATTTTTGTTGTTTTGGTGTCACTCTAAAGATAAAAATATTTCCTATTTTTATAAAGTGGTGTAGGATTTTTATTGTGTTGTGTCTTACTTATTGAATGTACTGGTGTTTTTAAATGCCTTACGTCTCTTGAGTTAAGCCTGCCCGCAGCCAGCTACCTAGGGTTGAGCCAGGGGCTAATATACTGAGACCTTGACTGGACCTTATACAGCGTTGGTGGCCTTATTGCGAGTGGTAGGTGCATACTTACCCCTACTAATGATCCATTTTCCTATATTTGGTGTTCAGCAGCGTGGAAGGATACTTGTGTTTAAATTACACCATACAGCAAAGTAAGTTAAGATCTTTAAAAAACCACTAAATTGACTTAGAACAAAACTTTTGATTTTTGAAAGTTGGACTAAAACTAATTTTTAATCCATCTTTTTGATTGTTCTAAATTTTTCTATCGCTGATTTGTGAAGTCTTTGAGACCCAAAACCAAGGATACCATGGAGCTAGATCTGGCTAAACTGAACAAACTCACAGTGACTGAGTTTAGGGTTCAGTGTAGGTCGAGGGGGCTACCTAATAGCAACAAGATCAGGAAGGAGGGGGACGGTGACCCCTCCAACCACCTCCAGGAGGGGGATAATGACACCACATCTATTTCTTCTGGTACTAGGTTCATACTTCCAGTTAATGGGGGGAGGAGAGGCTCCTCCATACAGGATCCAGATAGGACCCTCAAAAGGCCAGAGCTTGAGCCTCCCTTGACTTCCATAGCCCTGGAAGAGAAGAAGTTAGAAATAGCTAGAGAGAAGTGGGAGGAGGCAAAAATGAAAATAAGTGGTGGCAGCGACAATTAAGAAGATGCTGAGATGCCCAGGGATGGTCGGTTTAATCCCAGACTTCCTAAGGGAATAGTTCCCATGTACACCAAGTGGGATGATATTGACACTGTTTAGTCCAGAAATTTGGTCTGGCCCCAGAGCAGTACAGGGTGAAGCTCAGGGACACCCAGAAAGTTAACACACAGTACTGGGTGGACATATCAGTGAAGGCACCAGAGGGCTGGATTAGTGGTAACCAACTGAGCACTTATGAGGGGCTGTACAATTTAGTGTTGGAAGAGCACATCCTGGCTCATTGTGTACAAGAGAAGCTACGCCAGTACCTATTGGACTCTAAGCTGACTAGTCCTAGAGATTTTTGGGAGCTAGCTGATGAGTGGTTGAGAACCCGGGTTTCCAATCAGCACCAGGGGGTTTGATCAGAAGGTGAACGAGCAGGGGAAAGAAGGTCAAAAACAGAAACAGTCCTCACAAGATCCACAAAAACCGGATAGGGGGGAGGGACCCTGAGCCAAGCCATTTTTAAGAGGAAGGGGTTCCAGGGGAAGGCCTTTGACCCTGCAAAGGCAGGAAAGTTCCGTAACCTTATGAAGGCAGGTCAGAGTTTTGACTGCTATCAGCCAGGGCACAAGAGAGGTGATGCTGTCTGTGCAAAAAAGCCCCCCCTTCCCCACTAGTGGGCAGTGCCAGGGGACTGCCAGCATAGGTGCTGGGGTGGAGACTGTCCCAGAGATGTCCAGCCATCTAAAGGAGATGTGGGATGAAGGTGGTGTTACCTGCAAGTTCACTACCCCATATCATCCCCAGACTAATGGTCTGGTGGAGAGGTTCAATAAGACCCTGAACAGCATAATCAATGGTTTGTCTGACAAACTCAGAAGGAGATGGAATGTTCTACTCCCATGCCTACTGTTTGCCGACAGGAAGGTCCAACAAAAAGGGGTTGGCTTTAGCCCCTTTGAGTTGTTGTTTGGACACCCTGTAAGAGGACCACTGTGCCTAGTGAGAGTGTCTTGGGAAAATCCTCTAAAAGAGGCCAAGTACAATGTGTTGGGCTATCTGCTAGGCCTGAGATCTCGCATGGCTGAGTACATGTACAAGGCAAGCAGAAAATTGGCTCATGAAGCACTGGTATGACCAAAAGGCTACCATGCCTGAGTACACTCTAGGACAATCGGTGTGGGTGTTGGATCCTGTGGTTCCTAGGGCCCTCCAGGACAAGTAGACTATGCCCTATCCAATCCTAGAGAAGAAGGGTGAGGTTACCTATCTGGTAGACCTGAACACCACCAGGAACCCTCGCTGGATCCTGCATGTAAATAGGTCAAAACCCTACCAAGACAGGGCAGGCATGACCATGCTGACGGTCACAGATGAGGGAGGAGTGGAGGAAGCTGAGCACAGTCAATGTGCAAGATGGGTCAGTGGAGGGGGTGGCACTCTCTTGCAAATTGACAGACCACCAGCAAGACTGCAAGCAGGTGCAGGAGCGGTTTGCTAGACTTTTCTCTTCGACCTCAGGTATCATCAGATGGTATATACACTACATTGACAGTGGTGACAGCCTCCCAGTCAAGAACAAGTTGTACAGGTTGTCTGACCAGGTCAGAGCTACCATCAAGGATGAGGTAACTCAGATGCTGGAATTGGGGTTAACTGAGCTCTCTGACAGTTCATGGACCTGCCCAGTGGTGCTGGTACCCAAACCTAAGCCTCGGGGGGGAAAGAAGGAGTTGAGGTTCTATGTGGACTACAGAGGGCTGAATGCAGTCACTAAGACTGATGCTCATCCTATACCTAGAGCTGATGAGCTCATTGATAGGTTAGTGGCTACTAAGTACCTGAGTACACCTGATTTGACCTCAGACTATTGCCCTCAGTGAAGAAGCAAAGGATAGGTCACCATTCTCCACACCAAAGGGACATTACCAGTTTAAAGTAAAGCCATTTGTCTTAAAGAATGCTCCAGACACCTTCCAAAGGTTAGTGAACAGGGTCCTGTCTGGGCTGGAGCAGTTCAGTGCAGCTTATCTGGACAATATAGTTGTATACAGTTCCACCTGGGAGGATCACTTGGGCCACTGGAAGGAAGTGCTTTAGGCACTGAAGCAGGCAGGCCTGACTATTAAGGCCAGTGAATGCCACACAGGGCAGAGTTCCGTTGTGTACTCTGGCCTCCTGAGGTGGAGGCCATGTACAGCCTCTCCAGGCCCAAATCCAAACTATTTTGGATTGGACAGCTCCTACCACCTAGACACAGGTCAGGGCCTTCCTTGGTCTGACTGGGTATTATAGAAGATTTTTTCAGAACTATGGGACCACTGTGGCTCCCCTGACAGAACTCACTTCTAAAAAGCGGCCAAAGAAAGTCTTCTGGACCTCAGATTATCAGAAGGCCTTTGACACTCTGAAAGAGGTTATCTGTTCAGCACCAGTGTTACTGGTCCCTGACTACACAAAAGAATTTGTGGTTCAGACAGATGCTTCGGAACAAGGGATTGGGGCAGTGTTGCCAGAAGAGAATGAGGAGGGCCTTGATCAGCCAATTGCCTTCATTAGCAGGCGACGTCTCCCCAGAGAACAAAGGTGGAGTGCCATTGAGAGGGAAGCCTTTGCTGCCTTTTGGTCCCTGAAAAAGCTGTTATCATACCTGTTTGGTACTCACTTCCTAGTTCAAACTGGCCACAGACCTCTCAGATGGCTCCTGCAGATGAGGCGGGAGAATCCAAAGCTAATGATGTGGCCCATTTTGCTACAGGGGATGGACTTCACAGAGGAACACAGACTGGGGACTGCCCATGCCTGTGCAGATGGACTTTCCATGTTTTTCCCCATAGCTGTTGAGGACTACCAGAGGGTAGATTAGTTACCCAAAACATTTCATTTGGGGAGGCCATGTGAGAATGTCATCTCTTTTGCCCTGACCACCCCCATTTTGTGACTGATACTGGTGGTAACTGACTCTGACTGTGCCCTGGGCTCTGCTTACCAGGCCCAGGGCCATTCCTCTGATTGAAAAGGTATATGGTAATTAGGTATAAATACAATTGGCAATAACAGACTCCTGTAAGGCCTTAGTATATAATTATGCAGGCATGTTTAGGGGCCCAGTAGATTTCCTGGACTGGAGTGTTGTAGGAGGCTGGCTTAGTATATGGCGCACACTTATTTAAGTAAGCATCTTGCACTAATCCAGGCAACCATTATGGTGATTTTAGTGGCCTTTGATAACCATAGAAAGCTCTCAAACTCGTAGATGTGGAGAGCAGCCTTCAGGCTTATCTTGAACAAGTGCTAAGCAGCTTGTTTTACTAGATCTAATCATGTAGTGTAGGTTAAATGAAAAATAACCTAACAGTGTATATATAAAAATATGTCTATTTATTACACAACATTCACTAACACATTGGTATATCTCCTACCCGGAAATATAAACACAAATACACAATAATACTTCAATTGCAAATAAGGTAAGTAGCACAAAATACAGTGGTCTCCAGGGGGAGACCAAACCATATACTAAGAAAGTGGAATGCGAACTGTGAACAAAGTTGGGAATTGGACCAGGAGATTTGAGGCGCTGTGGACACAAGGAACCACTTAAGGTAAATACTCAGGAACCCCAAGAAGGGTATGTGCAGAGTGGAAACACAGCTGCGTGTCCAATAGAAGTCAACGGGAAAGTTGCAGTTTTGAAGAAGAAGGATCCTTCCCAGTGGACCCTGAAGAAACCCCGTAGAAGATAGAAGGTTGGAGAGTCACCCCAACTGTGGATACCCCAGGAACCAGGATACCTACACTAGGGAGTATATATATATTTTTTTCAACTTTATTTATAGATTTTCATCAATTACAGACAGCGACATATTGCATCGGGCTTAGGCTGGGTTGGAAATAAATTTAGAGACTTGTGATTGCATGTTTACATTCGCAGATACATCTACCAAATCAAGAGGAGTGGTAGTCCAGCAGATCATGCAATGTCCTCGGAGCCACATATTCCATCGCCAGTTTGTATATCTGCCCGGAGGGCAACAGCCGCCTGTCAGCAAAAGGGGGTCAACTGGGGAAGGAGGGGGGTTAGGAGAGGGGGGGAAGGAGGGGAGGGGGTTGTACCTCTCTGGCCGAGCTTAAGGGGGTGGTGCGCCGTTGCATGAGGTAACCCCCCCCTGCGTCGCTTGCATCCCCGTTCTCACTTACACTTCTATTGCAGGGGCCTGTGCTTGGTCATCTGGGTATGTACGTAGAAAACTTTGCAATGGTTCCATTATATTCTGAGGGCGCGCTTGTGCGAGCATTAGTTCCCAAAACTCAGACAGTTGATTATGGCAGAATGCTGCATCTCTGAGCCATTCGTCCCTACGGGGCTTGCGCTTGCGGCCCCAGCAGATCGCCACACGTCTCTTCGCCAATAACAGCATCATGGCCGTCAGTTTCCTAGTGTCTGCCGGGAAGTTTTTAACGTATCCTAGTAGGGCAGTCAACGGGGTGTGCTCCAACCTGCATTCCAGCATTTCATCCAGCGCATCAAACACACAGCCCCAGTATCTCGCAACCTCCCGGCATTCCCAGGCCAGGTGCATGAAGGTGGCCTCAGGCGCTCCACAGCGTGCACATCGCGCATCCACACTCAGCCCTGCTCTGTGCAGCCACACAGGAGTCCTGTACAATCTGTGGAGGTATTTAAAATGAATAAGCCTCAGCCTATAGTTGGGTGACATATCCCTGGATTGCATGCAGCAATAGGTCCATACACCTTCCTCAAATGGAGCTCCCAGACTTTCTTCCCATTCGCGCTGGGCAGGGGGTACGCTTATTGGGGAGTCGCGCTGCATGCCAGAGTAAAGGCGTGTTATAAGTTTGCGGGGTGAAGGGTTGGTTAGAAATGCTTCCAGGACGTGGAACGTTGGTGGTGCGACCGGGAACAAAGCATAGTGCGCTCGCATCGCCGCCCGTAGCTGGAAGTATGTCATTCTGTCCAGGAGGCCCGTGTGTTCGTCTCCTAGTGCGGCATCCAGGCCGATGAAGACACCGTCCGGGAATGTTCGTCCTAGCGTATGCAGCTGGTGTTTGCGCAGTCGCTGACAGACCCCCGCCTGTGCAGTGAAGGGCAATGCCGGGTGTCTAGTGAGCGGAACCGAAGGTGCAAATAGAGTGTCCAGGCACGCTCTGCGAGGGAGCAGCTGCCACGCCCAAACCGTGCAGCCCACTGTGTCAATTTCGGACCGTGGGCGGTTCTGGGGTCGAAACAACGCCATGTGCAATGGAATTGGGTACGCTTGGTCGCTCTCAGGGCCCGTGCGCGCCCTAAACGGAGTCGGGTATATCCAATGGAACCCAAATTGGGCCTGTGCACAACTGTGGTACAATTCCATGTCTGGCACACCCAGGCCTCCTTGTTCAAACGGGAGCGTGAGGGTCTCCCAGGCCACACAGGGCTTCCCACCCGTCCAAGCCTGAGATATCAAATTTGAGCGAAGCCTCTTCTTGAATTCCAATGAGAGAGGAAGCGGGAGATCAACAAAAGCATATAAGAACTTGGACAGTATCACCATCTTGGCAATTGCGATTCGGCCAGCCTGAGAAAGAGGAAGCGCTCTCCAGCGGGGTAATTGACTCTCCAGCCACTCCATGAGCCTGCCGTAGTTATATCGCCACAGTTCCTCGTGATCCCTGCTGAGCCAGATGCCCAGGTATTTCACTGGGGAGTCTGCCCATTTGAGTGCAAACTCTGACTGGAACGTGTCTGTGGCAGCTGTGAGCGGGAAAATCGTAGACTTTCCCCAGTTTATAGTGATGCCCGAGAGGCCGCCAAATCTGGTGATCTCCCGTATGAGGGGGTCGAGATTAGTCGCTGGGTGTTTGACATATAAGGTCACATCGTCCGCATACATGGACTCCAGAATCACCCACGTTGTAAAAGCAAGACCTCTCCATGCATGGTGATGTCGCAGCCTGGCCACCAGTGGCTCCATAGCAATAGCGAAGAGGAGGGGCGATAGCTGGAACCCCTGTCTTGTGCCGCGGGCCACCTCGACTGGGGGGGGGGGAGACCACTCCGTTAATCCGTAATCTGGCTGTCGGGGTGGTGTAAAGTAATGCTATCTTTTTGAGAAAGGCGGGGCTCATGCCAACACGGGCGAGGAGTGTAAATAGATAAGACCATTCCAGCGTATCAAATGCTTTAGTTGCGTCCAGGAAAACGGCGGCAGCTGGGAGGGAGGGGTCCACCTCCTGCATCACCGCGAAGAGGGTGCGGAGGTTGTGGGCCGTGCTCCTGCCAGGGACGAAGCCACATTGATCGGGTCTGAGTATCGTGGGGAGCAGTGGGAGCAGCAGCGTGGCCAGCAGTTTTGTGAAGATTTTATTGTCGATGTTAATCATTGATAGTGGCCAATAGGAGTTGCACAGTTGTGGGTCCTTGTCCGGCTTAAGAATGGTCCCTATGAGTGCCTTGCAAAGGGAAGGGGGGAGAACACCCCGTTCAAGGGAGTCCTCATACATATTGAGGAGATGGGGCGCAAAGAGCGGCGCAAATTCCTTGTAAAAGGCGGTAGTGAGTCCGTCCATCCCCGGTGCTTTGTCTTCAGGCATAGCCCGAATGACTCCAACCACCTCCTCCTCGGAAAACGGTTCGTCCAGATACTGGCGATGTGCATCGCTAAGCCTTATTAGTTCAATTGAGTTGAAAAAGGGGCGCAGGTCGGGAAGTGCCTCCGACTGACGTGCAGCATATAATAAAGAGTAATATGCAATCATTTCAGCCTGTACCGCCTCCTGCCCGACCGCGACTTCGTCCCTCGCCGTATTGATGGGCACGCACCTCCCTTCCCAGATAGTGTGTCTCTCTGTGCGCCGCCTCCTCAAATTCCGCTATCTCTGCCTTAATCTGCCCGAGAGCTGATTGGTCTCGAAGTAGTCCGATTCAATTGTGCGTATCTCCCTTTCTAGCCGCCGCAGGTCATTTCTCAGCGAGCGAAAAACGCCAGTCTGTTTGGCGATGCACTTGCCCCTAACGACGGTCTTAAACACCTCCCATAACGTGGATGGGGAGTCCATGGAGCCGACGTTTGTCTCAAAGTACTCCGTTATGGCGGACCGAATTTCCTCCCGGAATACCTGGTCACGAAGGGCACCAGCTGGAAGTCTCCAGCTGAAGGTCCTATTCGGCGCATCCAGCAGTGTGAATTCCAGTAGTACTGGGGCATGGTCCGAGATGGTTCGGGCAAGGTGGGTGCTATGTCTAATCCAGGTGGCTCCATCACGTGAGATGAGCCAATAATCAATTCTGGACCACGTGGGCCCGCAAGTCCCCTCTCGACCATGCTGGTGTTGACGACGCCAGACGTCTATGAAGCCGTGGTCTTCCATAAGCACCTGAAGTTGCGACGCTGCCCGCAGGTGAGGCCGGCGAGAACCGCGCGACCTATCGTTGTCAGGGTTCAGGATCACATTAAAGTCCCCTCCCCATAATACAGCCACGGGACCCAAGGAGTCCGCTAGCCGCCATACTTCACTAAAAAACTGGGGATCATCTGTGTTGGGGACGTATACCGAAATGAGTCTGACTGGACGACCTCCAAGAACCCCGGCCACCATCACATAATGCCCTTGGGGGTCGCATATTGCAGTACACGTGTGCCACGGAAGGCCCTTTCTGAGAATAATGGCTGTGCCCCTGGCGTAATTAGAGTACCCCGCTATACATTTTTCACCCATCCACCCCGCTCGCAAGCGTGAACAGTTGTCCCTCGTCAGGTGCAGCTCCTGTAAAAAACAGATGTTCGCCCCATGTCTATTGAGCAGCGCTGCCACTAGCCGCACCTTTCTGCCATCATTCAAGCCCCACACATTCCAGGTGACTGCTTTTAGTGTGTGTGTGTGTACTGTTAGGATTGTCAACCATCCCTTCGCTTCCATTTATCCATGCACACAGGGGGGGGGCAAAGAGCAGCAGCTGTAGGTTTGAGGCCAGAGAGGGGGAGTAAAGGGAGGGAGAGGGAAAAGCAACAGGGAGAAAAGAGCATCGCAACCCGGGTGATTCACCCACCACCCAAACAACCCACCCCCACCCACTACAGCCGCCCAATTTGGCTGGAGAGCGTCTTCCCTACCCCAACAAGGCTACAGGGGGGCAACAGAAAAATGCAACATGGGACTCATCCCAGGGGGTGGCACTAGGGAGCTCAGCGTTTCCCAGCCTTTGTGTGCTGGATGGCTGGACAGAAAGCACCCGTAGGGGCCATGCAGTCAATCAGTCGGGCGACCAAGTTCGGTACCTGTCTGTCTCATGTGCCCGTTGGGTAACAGTTTCAGAGAGACATAGAGCAAGCTCCAGTCCTTCTGAGAGTTGGAAACCCCCCAGTCCATCTTGCTCCGTGGAGCTCCATCAGGTTATTCAATTGTTTTCATTGAGAGGGTCCTCTTCCATCTGGTCTTTGTCCACAGAGGCAGCCGACCTCGAGCGCTTGAGGCTGCGTGCGAACTTAGCAGCGAGCTTGGGCTACGTAAAGTAGGATGTCTAACGGGAGTGGAAGACTAGGAGTTTCGCCGGGTATAGCAAGGAGTATTTGATGTCTTGTTGCTGCAGCATTCTTTTAACCGGCACAAATTCTCGGCGGGCAGCCTGAACAGATAGGGTAAAATCAGGAAAGAAAGAGATCAAATTGCCCTGTTACCTGGTTTCTTGCGCAGTACGACGTCAGGGTCCCTGTATTTAAAAGTCTCGCAATGATGGGTCGGGCCGGAGCACCCAGGGGGGTCTCGGGGTGAGAGATCTATGGGCACGCTCCACAATGCTCATCGCTGATAGAGCTTCACCAAAGAGGGACTGTAGCATTTTTTCAATGTAGTCCTCCACCCGGGTCATCACAGTAGTTTCAGGGATTCCGAGGATACGCAAATTGTTGCGCCAGGACCTGGCTTCAAGATCTTCATTTTTATTCCTAATGACCTCCAGCACCTTCTCCATACGGGCCAGTTTCTCACACGTCACTGTGCCTTCATCCTCCAGCGCGGAGGTCCGCAGTTCAACCTCCGCGATGTGCTCGTCGTGGTTCGATACCTTGTCCCTGAGCCGCTCCAGTCGGTCTGACATTGAGTCGATTTTTAAGTCAATTGCTGACAAAGAGTGCTTCAAGTCCGCGAACATATCACGGATGTTTGGCTCAGTGGTCGATGCGGACGCCATATTTGCATCTGCCTGCTCCTCCACTGGAGGGGTGCTTCCCCTGGGGGTTTTGCGCTGTTCAAATGAGATCTTTGGCTGCCTCGTATCTGCCTTGCCCATGGCGTACTGCCTGGTCGTACGACCGGGGGTGGCCCCCACCAAGGCGGGCCCGCCCGATCTCAGCCGGTCCAGGCTAAATCTGGCTACGACGTGAGTACACTCCAGTGCGTGCGAAATTAAAGCTAAAGAGCACGATGTATGCCTTGAAAATCTAGAGGCCTCTGGTTCACAACGCTTCGCCGGCAGTGGTGAAGGATCAGCGTGCTCGCTATAGATCTCGTGGCATACTTCGCCCGTAATGACAAGTACAGCGTACTCGCTCTAGATTTTCAAGGCATACATCGTGCTCTTTGGCATTAATTTCGCACGCACTGGCGTATGACCGTTCACATTGTCACAATTTTGGATATGAAACAATAATATACTTTTAAAGATTGACGAATCTTAATCATTGGATTTAAGAAACTTGACTTTGGAATGACCTAGCCGGGTCGGAAGTATAACCGGGAACTAGGCATTGAAATTCGGTTGGATAACTTTACAGCCCTGAAGAAGTCGAGGGTTTATACCCTAACGACGAAACACGTGTCGGCTGGACCTTGTGGTATTCTCTGGAATAAAGAATAAGAAAACTTACCAAAAGACTTTACATGCTTTGATTTTCCACATTGGATGAACTTTCAAATTACACGAATGCGTGTGCACAGGAGTTGACTATATTGACTTTGGACTTATGGTCCTAATTGGAGGGTTTTAGGGGTCTTTCCCTCACCTGTCGCACCGCTGGACTTAAATACGCGCAGTTACAATACGATACATTGCAGGCGCCGCTACTTCTGTGTGAATTAATACCCCCATTTGTCCTTATGTTTGATACCAAGCATGCCCAGGTTCGGCACAGCCACTACATAGTTAGCCATCGCATAATGACAGATGGCCACTATATGTATCAAAATGGCGGCGCGCACTTGCAAAGCCTGGAGAATTGACTCCGGGGTTTGTAGAGGTGTCCTACTCATGCAGGGGCACCCTCAGACTAATAACCCAGCAGCACGCCTTCAGGACTGAAAGGCCTGCCCTAGGGGTGACTTATAAGTTTTAAGTGTAGTGACCGCAGATATAAGAAAACCTATAACTGTTGTGAGGGGTGAAAGCACCAACTCACACAGGCTGCAATGGCAGTTTACGTGGTCTCTCACGGGTGGCACAATACATGCTGCAGCCTATGGGAGACCCCTGGTGTACCTATGCCCTGGGTACCCTAGTACCATATACTAGGGACTTACAAGGGTACACCCGTAGCCAATTGTGGAGGTACAGAAGTACTTAGCATAGTCAATTTAGGGAGGAAGCACAGTAACGGGGGTCACTGGGGTCCTGATTAGCAGGATCCCAGTCAGACTAGTAAAAAAAAAACATACGGACTCCTGCAAAAAGTGGGGGTAGCCATTCTAGAAGGATCCTACCTTCCTACAAGTGTGCACTGCTGTGTTGCCTGCTGTCATTTTTAAAGGCAGCCCAGCTTTGTAGACTGCCTTTAAAAGCGAATTATATGCAAATTCGACTTTGGTATTAAAGGTATTTTCAAAGTGTTAATCTACTTTATTTTCACATAGAAGTCACCCCTAAGGTCTCCCCTGGGTATCCCCGGGGTGGAGTGCCATGTAACTAGAAGCAGGGACATTATTAAATATGTTTTGTATGCCCTGGTGAAGGAAAAACTGACAATTTTGTTTCCCCATTGAAGAAACTTAGCTCCTTAAGCTAACATTGGAATCTTTTATATAAGTATAAATATTGCTAGGAAGGAGCAAAAAGTGTCATGCAAGGACTTAAACAATTGGTCACAATAAATCCAACAACTTGCCACTGTTGAATTTACCATAACTAGTACAGATAAGAAGTTATAGAACCTTCTTCTCTGAGAGCCAAAATCCAGCCTTCTAGCAGTCTGTCCTGACTGGTCAGCCTTAACAGGCTTAGCCAAACTGCTTTGATGAGATGATAAGTGGCCTGCACAGTGACAGAGATTTTCGGATGGGGGAGATCTGCCGCTGCAGAGAACAGGCCAGGACAGGGGCTGGGTAAATCAAACTGGGCTTCAAAGAGAGAAGGACAGGAAGAAATGCCAGGCCTACCCTCTCTTCCTGTACCCCCCAGCTAAAGTGCAGTGCTTTGTGGGACAAGAATATGACACACTTTGGAGGAAGCTGTCATGATTTTGGGTGACACCTGCCACCTCATTGGACAGAGTGCTCCCCTGCTTGTCACCCCAAATCATTAAATAAATATGCAACAGCTGCATAGCAACTCAGATCTGCTGCCTGAAACTACAAGGAGAAGATGGACTGCCCTGCTGGAACCCTGGTCTGCACCCCAAAGGCTTGCCCTCTGAAGGACTGCACCTGCTGCACACTTGGAACTACTGCCCTGAGGACTTTGCCTAGCTTCAAAAAGGATTAAGGAGTGGACTGCCTGAAAGCAGCAGGTTAACAGAGCTTCCCTGCTCCATCTCCCTCAAGAAGTCCCCAGCCTGGAGTGCAACCAGTGGACTTTTAAGGATTTTGAAAAGTGCATTGTGGGAATTGTAGTTCCAAACTTCCAAGGACCATCACAGATCTTTGAGACCCTTGGACGTGTGTGTTGGACACTTTGAACCCTCAAGGGGAACTTCAGGAAGAAGTTCCAGAAGTTTGGAGAAGTTTGGAGCAACTTTTGGAAAAAGGTCCATAAGTGGACCGATACGACATCGAGAGTCAAGCCGGCTACCCTCAACCGTGACCCGGCCTGGATTACAGGTTCATCCCGGTGAAAGCTCCGGAGATCAGACTTCCAGGATTTGACCAGGGCCTTGTGGAGAAGCAATCCAACAACATTACATCGAAATCGGGCTGCTGGAGGTCCAGAAAAGTTTCTAAGTCCGAAAGGTAAAATTTTGACTGGGGCCTCCCGCTTAGTGTATACGACTAGGACTCCATTGTGGTCGGCCTCAAACTTTGACTTTGTCCCAGTGAAGAACGAACAGATGTCCCAAGTTGGCGCTATATATTTTTAAGCAGTATAAAGTGTTTAATCTTTAAAAATGTATATATCCGGTTCCTTAGATGATATATTTGTCCTTTTGGTGTAATTATAAAGATAAAACATGTTTCCTATTTTTATAAATTGGTATGGGATTTTTATTGTGTGTTGTGTCTTACTTATTTAATGTATTGGTTTTTTAAATGCTTTACATACCCGTCTCCTGAGTTATGCCTGCCTGTTCGCAGCCAGCTACCAAGGGTTGAGCCAGAGGCTAATGTATTGAGACCTTGACTGGGACTTATATTGCGTTGGTGGCCTTACTGCTAGTGGTAGGTGCATACTTACCCCTACTAATAATCCACCTTCCAACAGTTGTTACTATAAAGTGTTGCCAGTTGGAGTTGGAGTCAGATCAAGATTTAGTCTGTTTAGAAAAGAATAACTGAGCAGAACTCAGTCTGACTACCTCAACATGAACTGCAGTAAGAAATCGGAAGTACGGTGACCCTTATGGGGAGGGTGCTTCTCCAATGATGTAAATTGGTTACAAATGCCACTGCTTTAAGCTGTGTTCAGCGATGCTTTTCTTTTGTACTGCTTCTTATAATACCTGTGGACTCCCACCTTGATGACGGTGAATATTCAAGCATGTGAATCTATGAAATATTTACAACTGGAGAAGGAAAGGATCTCCTACGAATCCTCAGCGGGACTAACCTCCCCTATGGTACTCTTGGAGCCCTTCAATCCACCTGTTCTGGAAGAAATTGATCGCTCTTAAGCACTCTGCAAATATTCATAATGAAGCTCCGAGATGTGCATCCACGTTTCCAAATTAATTTCCCAGACTCACAGACTTTCCTTTCAGGACAATCTTGTCTGTAACTGTCTTTAAAACTGGGCTTCCAGTACAAGTGTTAGTTTCATCCAGCTCTCAGGCACACTCCCCCTGAAGCACACTAGTGCCGCCTAACACTAACAACCACACACTGCAGACTTTACTTCTCTCTTCTACAACTAAATCGAACAGTATACCTGTTAACCTTTGAACTGCTAAATGAATCGTTACAGAACCATCCCCCTACTTGCTCAAATTATACTGGGCATGTGTACCCTTCCCTGCCAGCCTGTAATGGAAGTGAGTGCTGATGTTGACACACATTCCCCATCGGCCGAAGGCAGCACTCACCCTTCAGAGTGAATGGAAGAGGCATGTTCTGCAGCTTGACTGCCTCACTCAGGGTGCAGATGAACACTGCGTCCTCTTCGGGGCGGTCCCCAGCCAGTGACATCACCCTGCGTGGATTCATCAGCTGCCACTTGATAGACGCTTCCCACATGCAAGAGAAGGAAATGGCAATTGTTACCGGATATCATACAAGGTGTTGCACATTTAAAACACGTTTCAAGTACATTGTGCGAAGGGCAAAGGAATAACCCCAAAATAAGGGCCACCCTAACCTGGGACGATATCAGAGATGGGGCTTCCTGTATGTGTGCTTATGTCAGGAAAGGGACTTCCTTGATCTGTGCTGGTGTCAAGGGAGAGGTCTCTTCAGTCAAAAAGGAGCTTCCTTGGTGCTGGATTGTGCAGGAAAGGATCCCCCTCAGTCATCACCCTCTGCTGGCGTCAGGACAGGGGCCTTTTCACGGTGTCAGTTAGCGAGATGGCTCATTTCGTGCTATTTTCATTCACCTGCCTGTGCTGGCCTCACACAGTGAGAGGTCCCTCCTCAGTCTGTGAACGAACAGTCGTGGAAAGGGACTCCTCTAAGCAGTGTGGTACAAGAGCAATGAGAGGGGAAGTCTGTGCTTCTTCAGAGAATTGCTGTTGTTAGAAAGTGTATGCTGAAGTAGTGTGAGTCTGAGCACTTCACTGTAAAACAGAAACTAGGCTTTGTTGTGTTGTTTGAATGGTAGCTGTCTTGGCACTTGACTGACCGCTGCTGTTGCTATCAGTGAGCTCATGTGAGGTATGCCTGGGAGATAGGACCAATTGAGTCTTCGACCAAGTGTCAGAAAACAGAGAAATCACTGGCTGGTGGATTTTAAAACCTGCAGGGACTGCTGATTTTCTGGGAGTGAACGATGTAGGGTGTGTACTGGTAAGAAACAGAAATTCGGTGAGTGCAGCTGACAGGGAGTGGCTCATTTAAATGTACATTTTTCTATCTGGCATCAATAGAGTGACAAATTGTATGCTAGGGGTACTCTGAGCCTCTGGACAGGTCTAGCTTTGCTATTGAAAAGGTGAGGTCTGCCAGCGAAGAGCCTCTCCATCTGCTCCTCTAGTCTTTTTTTTGTGTTCAAAATAGTTTATTGCATTTTATAATAAACAAAGACATTACAAAAAAGAGCACCATACAAAGTACCCGTATAAGAAACGTATCTATAGAGCACATTAATTAAATGTAAAACAGGTACAATATAGTATGAAATATAAAGACTTTAAAATAAAAAAGGAAGGGGAAGAAACAATCTGTTATTATCGTAAAAACTGTTTTTGAGTAGAGCTACTATAAGTTAAACATGTGTTAATTCTAATGTAGGGATATGAATAACAAGAAATTATAAATATGAAGTTAAATAATGATCAATCGGTTTCCAAAATGAATGATATGAGCAACAATTATGAGTAATACCAGACAATGATAAATTGGCACCTCTTCTAGTGAAAATAATCCATGACCACCAAGCATGAACAGCTAATAATGACACATCTTTCCAACATGTTGTAATAGACTTTAAAGCGGCTGACAAAAACAAATTAAGAAGTTTACAATCTAAGTCAGACAATTCCTTAAAAAGAGCAAAAGATTTGCATATCAACATATTAAATGAAAGTCCGTCAGAGATATTGAATATTTTTTGTATGACGTCCCAAACTTCTTTCCAAAATTTTAAAACAAACATACATTCAAAAAGCATATGTTTTAACGAACCTGTATGCGAGTTACAATGCCAACAATTCGAAGTCGGAAGAAGCTTAACCTGGAATAACTTTAAGGGAGTCCATAAGCAATTAAACACAATATAGGAATTTGTTTGATAAAGTGATACAGGTAACCATCCTGAAATATTATTCAACCATTGTCGTGTAGTTCCTAGGACCCCCCAGGACCTGCTTGTTTTGGATGACCTAAACTGAGGGCTTGTTGTGCAGACAGACTCTGGACACCCCCACAGGATGAGTCAGCCGTTAGACCAGCTAGCTCTACGGTGCCACTACCATCCCCCTGTAATATACAGTGTGGTAAGTAGTTTCTGGCAACCACTGAACATGACAACCCCGATTCCTCAGGTATCGTGGAAACAATACGATATCTTTCGTTCAGTCACTCGTGCTTGCTTTTCTCAGAGTACATAGGATGACGATTGGAATGGTTTCAATAATTATTTATTGGTCAAGCATCAGTCTAGTATGAAACATGTTAGCTGCAACAATCAAAAGACAGGAGCAGACAAATGTAATCGCTAGTACCAATATCGTAAAAAGTATAAACATTTCTACGATAGTGCTAATAAGATGAATAAAAGCATATTACATAAAATAATAGCTTTGGCGTACTCCTACGATGCGTAGCCTACCTAATCGTGCCTAGCCTAGAGGTGTAGGTGAAGCATGTGAATAGCACTCGTTACAACGCGTACCAATACAACGCGTACCATTACAACGTTGGTATTAGTACGCGTTGTCAATTACAACGAGATACCATTACAACGCAAACTTTTACCCCGACTATGCCTTTACCACGCATGCCATTACAACGCAAAAACATGCGTGGTAAAGGTATAGTTGTGGTAAAAGTTTCTAAGGTAAGTGACAGTCTCTCACTACATTTACACTACCCAGCACTACCCAGCACGACCCCGACACTACCCTAAACCCTAAAACACTACCCTACACTACACATACACTACAACACTACCCTAAACCCTAAAACACTACCCCCAGCATGACCCCCTACACTACACAAACACCACAACACTAGCCTAAACCCTAAAACACTACCCTACACTACACAAACACCACAACACTACCCTAAACCCTAAAACACTACCCCCAGCATGACCCCCCAACCTCCAGTCCGGTCCCTACACTCAAACACTACCCTGCACGACCCCCGACACTACCCTAAACCCTAAAACACTACCCTACACTACCCTAAACCCTAAAACACTACCCTAAACCCTAAAACACTACCCCCAGCACGACCCCCCGACCCCCAGTCCGGTCCCTACACTCAAACACTACCCTGCACGACCCCCCGACACTACCCTAAACCCTAAAACACTACCCTACACTACACAAACACCACAACACTACCCTAAACCCTAAAACACTACCCACAGCACGACCCCCCGACCCCCAGTCCAGTCCCTACACTCAAACACTACCCTGCATGACCCCCCGACACAACCCTAAACCCTAAAACACTACCCTACACAAACACCACAACACTACCCTAAACCCGAAAACACTACCCCAGCATGACCCCCCCGAACCCCCTAAACCCTAAAAAAGTAACCCCTACCCCATGCCCAATCCCCCTTACCTCTCTCTCCTCGTGGTTTCTCTCTCCTCCTGGTTCCTGCTTAACGTCGTCTCTGAGGGGCGGTGCACGTCGTTATGAGGAAACGGAACAGCCTCTGATTCCTTACAACGACGTGGATCGTCTTCATTTTTTTAGAACGCATGGTCATTTACTATACATACCTTTACAACGAAATTCGTTGTAAAAAAAGGCGCCCTAAAACACACAACTTCAGTCGTAAGACTCGATCCGCTCAGCATAGGAGGAGCGACATGGCCGGTCTTAGCGGCTTACACTCCACATCCTGAGATAGACACACTCCCAGTATGGGAGGTGCGTACACTTTACAAAGAAGTAGTCAGGCTATACAGACATATTGTCCAGTTCGTCATGCGAACACTCACATTACAACCTGCGAGAGCTGCTCCACCTGGAATAGTCCAGACCCAGCCCACACCAATAATTAGTCCACAAACACTAAAAGCAATAATGGGTGTGTTCCCGTCAAGAAGAGATCAAGTACCATTCTGGATTTCTAAAAAAATAGCACAGTTAGAAGCAGTATTTCCCCGTACGGGTCCGCAGGAAAAACACAGAATGTTAATAATTTGCTTGCCAATGGAAATGGTTCCCTCAATTGAGGATTGTACCACCTGGGGAGCAATCTTTGCTGCAGTATACATTAGAATACACGTTACCCCAACCATATCAGTTATTCCTGAGGTATTGAAACAGATACAGAATGAGTACGGGGCAGGACCTGCCCTGGACTTGGGGATGAAACTAATGGGTAATTTTGACCAAGTCTTGGCAATTATGCTGAGCAACATTAAGGGGGAAGCAGCAGCGGTGGCTATACGCCAACGCCTAAGGGAAACAACTCCTGCAAATCAGGAGCGAGTAGTACCAAAAATTATCGAAGACACCTATGCGTCACTAGGCAGAGATAGTTTGGGAGCCAAACTCGGGAAACCACTACTGGTGAGTAGTTCTGAAAAAGAAAACTCAAAGCAAGCACCCACTTCTTCTAAAAAGAAATGGGATAATAGTCAAACTAAAAATAATAATAACAGAAACACTCCACGATCAAGGGGTGTGTCTCCCCAGCGGGAGTCCTCTGAAAAGAGGTACAACCTTAGAAATCGTGATAACTTTAGGAAACCTGACAGGTATCAGGATACTGATACACGTTCCTTTCGTTTCTTTCAGGGTTCATCAAAAAGCTCAGAGAGGCAAGGACGGTCAGAACAAAAAATTGAAGATCGACCAAAGGGAAAAAGGGAGACACATCGCACTTTAGATTTCATTATCAAACAGGAAGAGCAACCTAAAACAAAGACTCAGTTCAAAAAGAAGAAAGTAGCTGGCTTAAAAATTAGAAATGCCCAGGTTACTGAGGACTCAACTTCTGAACGGGGAATGGGCTCTGATGATGCTAGACAGCGCAGCAGAAGTAACAATAGCTCGCCAGAACCTGAAGGAAGTTCTGGTGACAGCAGTATTGAATGAATACATCACGATGGAAACACCAGATACACGAGTGAGTGTCCCACATCGTCTACACCAAATTAATATCCAAATAGAGGGGGACATCTCAAGAAAAATTGAAGGTCTTTTTTGGGAAAATTTGACATTTGGATACTACATCCTCTTGGCAGAAAAAGATTGGCCGCCTGAATTTATAATGGATTGCCCAAAAGGTGAAAGCGTCATTTTGCCTGCTTTCCCCGACCTCGTTCCTGTTTCCTTAAAACACTCATACGCACGGGAGTGGGCGCAAGCGCTAGCTCCGGCATCATACCGCAACCATGTAGGGTGGGACGTGGAGTCCAAACACCACGAAATACCATTAAAAACTACTCCAACTCCACAGAGACAGTACCCTAATAAAAATGAAGCAAAGAAGCAGGTCAAAGAAATCTTAGACCAGCTTGAATACCAAGGTGTGATTGAAACTTGCACCTCTTCAATAAACAACCCTTTGTTTACCGTATTGAAACCTGACAACACATATTGTTTGGTTTTAGATTACAGACACTTGAACACATGCACAAAAATATTTGCAGTTCAGAACGCACATAGTGCTGCATTGATGAATAACATTGTGCGGAAGAAATACAAAACAACACTAGATATCGCGAATGGATTCTTCTGCCAAAATATAGCTCCTGAAAGCCGATATTTGACGGGATTTTCTGCCCTCGGCACCCAGCGTCAGTTTTGTCACCTACCCCAAGGCTATAAAAACAGCCCCGGGCTATTCTCGGCAAGGGTGTCAGAGCTATTACAAACTTACGATGAAAAGGCAGTGTCCTATGTAGATGATATTTATCTGATGGACGATGAATTACCTGATCACTTGTGCAGGGTGAACAACATAATTGTTGGTTTTGCCAATTTGGGCTACAAATTTAACTTTAAAAAATCAAAGATTGCCCATTTCAGCGTCCTATTTTTGGGATATGAACTGTCAAGTGAAGGCAAAAGCCTGGCCGCAAACGTTTTAGAAAAGTGCGCGCTAATCCAGCCTCCGAAAACTCTGAAGTGTTTACAATCCATTTTAGGAGTTTTAAATTTTGGCAGAACATACATTCAAGACTACGCAGAAAGAGTAAAACCTTTCTATGACTTAATCAGACCAGGTTTCAAGGCAAACAAGTGGACTCAATTACATACTGACACTCTACGTTCAGTTCAAGCTGACATGATAGCTTCAAAACATTTGCAGACACGAGTAAACGTCCGTAACCTGGTAATACGGGTCGTCCCCAGGTTATCAGGGTATACTTATATCACGTTCAAAGAAGGTGAGACAGTCCCTATTGCATACAAATCTCATCTGTACACAAATGCTGAAAATCGGTTTGCAGCAACAGAAAAAATTCTGACAGCCGTACAGACTGCTGTAATGAGAGAAAGAGCACTAGCACAGGGGAAACACATCATTGTTGTAACTCCGATACCGACTTTAGAGGCGGTAACTAAAGCCAGCATTCCAAATGCAAAGGCATTGCATGCACGTAGGATACAATAGGATAATTCTCTCACTGCAACAGATGTAGAGTACAGATACGATCCAAGACTTAGAACACAAGCATTCCTGCAGTACGAATAAGAATATCCTCTCCCGATTAAAATGAATGAAATTAAATGAAATGAAAACAAGATTTATAAAGCGCCTGGTTACCCATGGGCATCCCCGCGCTGAATCTTGCCTCTAGATCAGTACGAATACATCATTTATACTGACGGTTCTGCGCAACCTGCCATAGGAAGTAAACAGCAGTATAGCGCTGCTTGCGCTAGAGTGAAAAGTCGGTTGCAGGATTGTAAATTCCACCCCAGCAATACGACTACGCAATCTCTAGGAGATTGTACCGCACAGCTGGCAGAACTGAAAGCCCTGATATTGGCACTACAGTATACGGATCAGGAATTCCCCACACTGATTGTGTGTGACTTGTTTTACTGTGTGCAATCTTACAATGAATATCTTCACTACTGGGGTCAGAATGGATTTAGAGACGCGAAGGGTGGCACGAGAAAACATAAATTGTTATGGGAACAAGTGGCAAAGCTGAAAGCAGGCCTGCCACGGGCTCAAGTTATTTACACCTTGAGTCATCAGCGTGTTGGCATACACGTTGAAGGGAATTCACTGTCTGATGAAGCAGCCAAGGCGACAGTGCGAACTGCTGCCGTTGCCACAATCACTCGTTCACACACGAGAATAGACGGAGATATAATAGTAGCTATCAATGCCTCAAAGAACGGCTCACCCGTCCTGCCAAAAGGCTTTCCACTAAAGTACTCCTACAAGTTAGATGCGCATAACACACCGTATGTTCAAATTCCAGGAGTGGGGGATAGAGTAATACCAAATAAAGATCGCAGATTAGGTTTAATACTAGCTGCACATGAGGGTCTGGGCTCAGCACACGCAGGAGTCACTGCAACAATTTAATTATTGAAGCAGCGTTACTGGTGGTCGGGCTGACAAAACAAACTAAGGACTATGTCCTGATGTGCGATATTTGCCAGCAGATGAAGGGTTCTACCATTCACAAGCCACCACAAACACCATTACTGATTTCAGACAGACCTCTCGCATGTGTCTATTTGGACCACTGCAGCCCCTTAAATTCTGACGGGGCTTACAAGTACATCTTGGTGGCAGTGGATTCATGCTCTAGATTCCTATGGGTTTGGTCCCAACGCTCAGCAGACGCTCAAAGTGTTATAAAGGATTTGCGAGTCTTCATCGGGTCATACGCAATTGGCACGTTACATTCCGACCGTGGTCCTGCGTTTAGCTCTAGGGCTTACAAGGAAGCCATGGAAAGTATGGAAGTGGCCTTGCGGTACTCCTCCCCCTACCATCCCGAGGGAAATTCAGTGATGGAGAGGAAAAATCGGGACCTAAAGCAATCCTTAACAGCAAGGGTATTAGGCGCGGGTGGTACATGGGTCAATCACCTATATGGGGTCCAGAGGGCACTTAACAACATGCCAAGAAGGTCCTTGGGAGGCTGTACCTCTTATGAAATCCTGTTTGGGACAAGAATGTGGGTACCTGATCTCGATTTTGCCAGCACAGTGGCGGATGCAAAACCATTTGAACTGAATGACCGTTTGGCTGTTTTACAGGAACTCAATGAATTCCGAGCACTACAAAGCAACGTGCAAGTCAAGTGCACCGCCACTGGGGAAGTGAAACCAGTTCCGGCAAGACCTGCCTGGGTCCCGAAGATTGGGGACCTGGTCAGGGAAAAGATCGTGGACAGAAGAGAGTTTTGGCCAGCTTACAGAACAGCTGTACCTGTCCTGGCGGTTGTGGGAACAAGAACAGTACTACTTCCGCCTCTTGCCAGCAAAAAAGAAAAAAGATTTGTCTCCATTGATCTGATCAAACCGCATCGTGTGGCTGATTCTCAACAGTAGGCCGCGTGGGGTCCTGTGTAGCCGCAGATCTCCTCTTGCTACTATACAGGAAGTTCAGATGGAAAGACTGATAACCTTTCAAGACTCCGCAACACAGAGTGATGGAGCTACGAATAATGGATTACAAATCACACCAGTTGAAATTGTAAAGCATCAAGAAGAAACAACAATGCAAGTTGCAATTCGGCCCAACAATGATGTCTACATTAATGTGCCTTCAAACGACACATCTGCGAGTTCTACAAAACCTGCTGAGCTACCAAAGATAGATCAAACTGCGTCTGGCTACTTCATCAACTTCGATGATTTCTCTACAGATCCAAGCGAAGCTGATCAAATGCCACCCACTTCAAAGAAAGAAAAATTTTACCAATTCTATCTTTTGCTCAAAAAGACCTACTTAGTGCCACCTTGGTTGCATATTTGGCTCAAAATAGGGGTAGTATATCTGTTAATTTGGATTGGCACAGTGACTGTCTTTTTTTTGCTTCTGAACGGACATTACCTCCCAGAACGCTCTGCAGTACAATCAGTGAACTTGGTCCTGAAACCACATACGTCATCACACCGTGAACAAAGAGACTTGTCCCTGGTGAACATTACAGAAATTCCAATACCGGATGGTATAGTTTGGGATAAGGTTTCTTATGATGTAAATGGCCCCACTGAACATTTGAAAATTCCGCATTTGTTTAAAATTTCTTTAAATGATTTCATTACCCCAGTACACTATCTGATGATTGGGACATTGAGACGGTAAATACTATGCTCACAGATTTAGAACAATCTGCTGCATTTTCTTACAGGGAATTTTATGAAGGTACAACTGATTACGATACCATGTTTTGTTACCAGCATTATGGTCATCATGTTTTGCATAGAGCAAGTGTACCACGCACTGCTAATGTTTACCATCAATGGGAACACTGCCCAACACCACCAAAGGGTAGTTCTGCCACATTCGCACAGAAATTCGGATACTTTTCAGGGTACAACACATCAGACTCAGAATCGTTTTATTACAAACTTGCAATGACGAATGCAATAGCGAAGAAAATTATGCCAACAAATACTAAGCTGATATACTCACAACCCTTTATCTCCCAACTGTCTACACAGGGTTTCGACTACTGGGGAGACACTTTAGACACAAAATCGATCTGGGGGACAAGAGAGTAGCAGGTTCAGGGAACTGAGGCATTATTTAGAGCTTGCCAAATACATTACAAATGATTTTCCTGAACAGAACAGTGCAGCAAACCACTTGTTACGGGTTTGCAAAAGTCAAAGACCTGAAAACACCGAGCATCCCCTCACATGACCCGATTAAGGGTATTGCGAATAACACACTTACAAGTGAAGGGAAACATGGTAAAAGTACATATAATTCATCATCTCCAGATTGGAAGGGATGGTTGGTTTGGCCAGTAGACACGAATAGGTGTCACTCAAGATTTAGGGGTACAACCAAAGGGTTTAGTATCCATAGGCCCGACCCCTGCTATGTACACATAGACGACCCAGGGGTAGTGACTTCCTATAGTGTCGGGAAGTTGTGCCTAGATTGGCTACAGACCTCGACACTATCACAGGTGAAACAACACTTGTCCCTTTTGTCAGACGACATGGATCTTAGGGATTTCTTGTTAGGTCCCAAGAAACCACGTAGGAAATGCTTTGCGTATACCATCTACAATGAACTGTGGAAAATCTCCCAACAGGAAGCTGCTGAGAGACTTCGTGAAATAGATAGAATTAACCTAGAAAAGGCCTTAGCTGTGGTTGACAATGGCATGACCACACTTTCGTCTCGTATTTATTCACTGGGCAACATTATGTCCTCAGCTATCGACATAATGGAACAAGATTTGTCTATCTTACAACATGGGCAATCCCAGCTACGCGCTATTATGCTTCTAAGCTGGACGCTTCAATCATTACGTTCTGGCCACGTTCCATGGCTATACATTAAAGACACAAATCTGTTTTCGGCATACAATCTGACCGACTGACAATTGACTATGGCTCGCAGAGATGCGAAGTACACCATGCTGCTCATTGAGAAACTAGAGAAGTTACCTTTTACTGTAGCAGAATCACCGTCTACTGAATGGTTAATCTATGGCTATATCACACTGCCAATCACGACATTCGAATTCCAGTACTGCCTCAAATATTACCCAGTAGGCAGGTTTGAAGCGTTGGGCGAAGGGTACATACGAGAAACCTGGGAGTTACTGTACACATAAAGGTGCAGGAACAAAGACAAGGAAGTTTTTCTGAGTGGTTCGAACTGCGAAAAGGCCTTAAGTGGGTCTTTAGTGTGTAAAGAAATATCGCTGCGCGGTGCATGTAATGCGTCAATAGCGAACTTGTCCTGCTACCGGAAGGGTTCTCCAGCTGCCACAATTCATCCGGTCTTCGAGTTACTTTCAATTGGGAGTTACTTGATGTTGAATGACCAAGGCTGCTGTGGTATTGCTTATCTAGTGACCGTCAACTCCAGGGTTATTTGTTGTAAGCAATTATTGTTTCCCCCAGCTCGCACAGTTAGGGAGGCACCACTGTGGCCTTCACTGAATGTATCCAACATAGGGTTTGATTCTCTGAGCAGACTGAAAGCCATGCTGTTTCAGCATAATGTGGCCTTAACTTCAGCCCAAGAGACTTTTGATCTCCAAGTGGCAAGGTCTTTGGCAGAGATACAGGCGTTGTTCCGTACGAACTTCCCTCTCCATTTCGGGGAAATGGTCCATCGTATCTTTAACATGCTTGATACGAGTGGTATCGTACACTTATTTAAGAGCATTGGATCAGGTCTGTTAACCACCTTTCAAACCATTTTCAGAGTGATTCCATCATCTATACACTCCGTACTTGGAAGCGTTTTTGGAGGGCTTTCTTTGGTCCTGCTTTCGGTAGCGGGCATCCTGATTTTACTTCTATTGCTTCGCAATGGATGTCACCATCACTTAAGACATGGAGAGAACAATGCTGAAGCGACGTTGTCGTGAGCGATTGGAGTTCTTAATGGGGTTACCTCGGCTTCAAGAGCTGAGTGAGCATTGGTTTCTATCTTTCTGACCAGCCTGGCTTGACTGCATCCTACCAGTATTCCGCTGCCTCTTTTGCGGATTCGGACACATGTTGGACCTCTGTCTAACACTTCCATCGGTAGCGCTGCCAGACATAGATATGCTCCTGGCGCCTTTATGGGCCTATGTGCACAGTTGTCCACAGCGTATTCCCATGTTGATGATGGCATTCCTAGAGCCTCCACGGGACGCTTCAGCTCCCGTTGGACCGGAGAACGGCTCTGCAAAGGATATGCAAGCATCCGTCTCAGGCACACAGGCATCTACTTCTTCCCCGACGGCTGCCGTGGGAAACAACGATGACCACCTCTGCTCACTTTATATCATACTAGAGGTATTGGAGGGACTGCCTCCTGCAGATGCCATGTACAGTGATGTTGAGTCTTCAGCGCAGGATTCTTAAACAATCTGGCCTTTCCTGTGCTGGGAACCGTTTGGGCAATTTTTAAACATGTGCCAAATTGAAGGTCGAACAAACTTTGTTTTTCTTCTGTGCTCTATCTGAACGTAGTGGCGTTCAAGGTGCTCAGAAAAACAAATGACAATATATCGAAATATATAATGGACCTTTTTGAACGCTTTGTAGGGAAGAATACTTTCTCTATAGACTTTACTTTTTTTGGACAGTTTTAAACGCTTTTTAAATATGCTTTTAATATAAAGCATTTTTTATTCCCTTTTTATGCGTTTACTATCGTTACCTAGCTGACCTTGTTGACCTTTTATAAGGAGTGAGTGTCATGTCCTTTAGGTTAGTTCTATCATGTACATACTGATTACATACATTGCATCCCATCCACACGATATAACGGTCTTACACAGGTGACCTTTTACCCAGTATCCTTTTACCCAGTAGCTTACTTCTGTCTCTCCGACATCAGGCTCTTATCTTAATCCCTGTACCTGACGTACACAAACATGTCCCCAGGCACAGTAGATTTATTCTGTACAAGGGTCACCACTTTTTTCATTCATGGCCAACAGCCAGCTGTATATGATCATGTTTGTTTAGAAAAGGATTAGCAGGGGATTAGCGAATGTTTTCAAAACATATCGATTCTAGAAAACCCCGGAGTTACCACTTTAGTATAAAAGACTCTCACTCCACCTTACAAAGACAGAGGAGAATTTCCTTCCAAGCTGAGACGAGGCTCTGCCAGCTGATCCTTCAACAAGCAGAGACCTGACATCCCTTACGGGGTGCCATCCTTGACGCAGAGACGGGGTCCTTCACTCAGAACCATCAGGTGAGGGGTTAGCACTTCCCCGGGGAATTCTGGCTGATGAGGGTTATGAACCCGAAACCGGTCCCAGGATGCTTGTTTCCGGTCCAGGGAAGACATGGCTTGGCAGTTCGGGCTGGCTGTTCCCATGTGGCACAGGGTCAGACTGATTTGCATATGGCCATGTCTGAACTGGGGTGGCAGAGTGAGCTAAAGAATGATGATGGATTAAACCCAGATCAGTTGACTGGGGGTGAGTGCTTGCAATGTTCAACACTCAGTCCATCATCCCCTTTGGTTTTGCTAAGTTCGCCCTAAGTTGGCAGGGTATGCCCAGACGTGGGTCCCTTGCTCACTTTGCCACTGGATTCAAGATAGCCTGGCTGATGAGGGTTATGAACCCGAAACCGGTCCCAGGATGCTTGTTTCCGGTCCAGGGAAGACATGGCTTGGCAGTTCGGGCTGGACTGTTCACATGAGGCACAGGGTCAGATTGATTTGCGTATGGCCATGTCTGAACTGGGGTGGCGGAGTGAGCTAAAGAATGAAGATGGATTAAACCCAGATCAGTTGACTGGGGGTGAGTGCTTGCAATGTTCAACACTCCGTCCATCATCCCCTTTGGTTTTGCTAAGTTCGCCCTAAGTTGGCAGGGTATGCCCAGACGTGGGTCCCTTGCTCACTTTGCCACTGGATTCAAGATTGCCTGGCTGATGAGGGTTATGAACCCGAAACCGGTCCCAGGATGCTTGTTTCCGGTCCAGGGAAGACATGGCTTGGCAGTTCGGGCTGGACTGTTCCCATGAGGCACAGGGTCAGACTGATTTGCATATGGCCATGTCTGAACTGGGGTGGCGGAGTGAGCTAAAGAATGATGATGGATTAAACCCAGATCAGTTGACTGGGGGTGAGTGCTTGCAATGTTCAACACTCCGTCCATCATCCCCTTTGGTTTTCCTAAGTTAAATATATCTGGCATACCGAATCCTCCATTACATTTTGCCATTTATAATTTTTTTATAACCAATACAAGGTAATTTATTATTCCAAAGAAACTTAGAAAAGTGCTGATCAACAGTTTTATAAAACTTCATAGGAAATTGACTAGGGATCATAGATACAAAGCAAAATATTTTAGGAGCTATAATCTTTTTTATTGAGTCCATTTTCCCCCACCAGGCAAGGTGAAGTGTAGACCGTTTGGATAATTTATCTTTAATGTAGTTCATAACAGACTCACAATTTAATGTAATTGTTTTTTTATAGAAGTAGAGAACAAAATGCCAAGGTATTTGATCTTATCTCTTTGTCAAATTATTTCTTGTATGGGTAACATACCAGGTGTACAATGAAGATTTAAAGGGAAAAATTCAGTTTTATTGGTATTTAACATATAGCCGGAAATCTGAGAGTATAATGAGATAATATCTAAAAAAGGAGGGAGTGAGGATTCAGGATTACTAATAAACAAAAGTACATCATCTGCATATGCTAATATTTTAATGGTGACCTCCTTAATATTAATACCAATGATATCATTACATTTTCTAATGGAAGTAAGTAAAGGTTCGATAACAAGAAGAAATAACAGCGGGGACAATGGACAACCTTGTCTGGTACCTCTAAAAAGAAAAAATTGATTTGAAATCTGACCATTAAGAAATAAGCGAGCGGAAGGGCTAGAGTGGAAAGCAGATATCGTGCGAATAAACAAATCACTATAATTAAATGCCACTAAATTATGAAATAGAAATTGCCAATGAACTTTGTCAAAAGCTTTTTCAGCATCCAATGCGAGTACTCCAGACGGTAAGGAGATAGTAGACCCCTGTTCAATAGCATGTAACAAAACTCTTGTGTTATTGACAGAATATCTATTTTTCTTGAAACCAGATTGGTCAGGATGGATAAGGGAATCCAATACAGAGGTCAATCTGGTTGCAAGAATTTTTGCATATAGTTTACAATCTTGATTTATTAAGGAAATAGGGTGATAATTCGATACAATTGTCGGGTCTTTGTTAGGTTTTGGTATAACTATAATCAAAGCTTCGGTAAAAGAACCAGAAGTTGAGCCTGAAGCAATAAAAAATGTAAAAAGTTTAAACAAATGAGGAATAAGTTGCAAATCAAATTCTTTATAAAATTCCGCTGGAATTCCATCAGGAGCTGCGGATTTATTTTGTTTAAGGGATTTAATAGCCAATTGAATTTCTTCCTCAGTAATTGGCAGATCTAATTTATCTTTGGTCAACTGTGAAACTTTAGTTAATTCACATTTATGTAAAAAATGATCAATCAGGGAAGGATCATCCAATTGCGGTTTATTATATAGGGTTGAGTAATAATTTAGAAATTCATTAACAATATCTTTTTGTAACAATGCAATCTTACCATTGGGACCATGAATTGAATTTATTTGTGTTTTACCTTTTTTAATACGTAAATAGTTAGCCAAAAGCCGACCAGATTTGTTAGCATTAAAACAAAATTTGGCTTTAGAATTAGAAAGTTGTATACCAGCTCTTCTACTTAAAATTTAGTTAAACTCGTAACGCAGCTTTTGTAATTTTATTTTAAACTGGGGATCATTAGAAGTTGTGAAAAGTCTCTCGAAGTTTGCAATTTGTTTCTCCAATTCTTTAATTTTGGAATTGAAGGTTTTGTTTTCATGCGCCATAAGAGAAATGGAAGTCCCTCTAATGTAGGCTTTGAAGGCATCCCATCGAGTCACCATAGATGTAGAGCCTTCTGTGTAAATCAGAAAGTAATATTGAAGTGCTGTTAAAATGTTTGGTTTATTATGTTCGTTTAGAACAATGCTAGTATTCATGCGCCATCTGGACTGAGCTTGAAAATGTTAGCTAAGTTGTAAACCCATAGAAATCAGAGCATGGTCAGAAATATCAATATTATAGATATTAGGAGTAACAACTGAATGAATTAATTGTTGAGAAACTAATAAATAATCTAATCTTGAATAAGAGTTGTGAGGATTTGAGAAAAAAGTGAACATTTTTTCAGTAGGATAATGTAACCGGCAAATATCCACCAACTTAGTTGTTTTAAAAAAAGACTTTAGAGTAAAAAATGCTCTAGGTGGCCGAAATTTAGTGTGAGATGATCTATCTAATAAAGGGTCATATATAAGGTTGAAATCTCCTCCAACAATAAGTGGGACATTACCTAACTTGAGAACTTCAGCAGTTAAAATGGACCAAAAATTGGGGTTATCAGTTGTTGGCCCGTACACATTAATTAAAAACATAACTGTGTCTTGAATTTTAACTTTCGCTATAATATATCTACCTTCTGCGTACAAAGATTTACTTAATATATGACAGTTATCTTTTTGCGAACAGAATAGCGACACCATTTTTTCTACTTATACCAGGAGAAGATATAATAGTATCAACACACTTTTTTTCATAAAAGCCAAGACCTTATCATCAATATGTGTCTCTTGTATGAAGCAAATATCTGCTTTATAACTACCTAAATAATCTAAAAATGTTGTACGCTTCACAGGATGTCTTAAACCTTTAACATTCAATGAAACAATTTTAATATTATTAAAACTAGCCATAATGAGGTAAGGAAAATTCAGAGGAAAAAGGAGAGATATAGTTTGAAACATAAAATGAAAAAAGTAGCTCTAGAAAAGAACAGTAGGGAAAAAAGGAAAATATAGACACGTACAAACATAAAAAAGACAACAATTAAACAATAATAACAATCTTGAAACGCACACACGCTTTGCAAGCATGACCGAACCATTGAAGCCCTGTAAGGAATTAAACAATTAGTTTAGCCAGAAAAAATAATGAATTAATATTCAAGTAGCAGTATCATGCGTATCCATAGGAAGCTGTGAATGTTGATCCAAAAATAGCCGTAGGTCTTCAGGGCGCTGAAAGGATTTTGAAAAAAACATCTTTCCAGATTCGCATTGTCGAAGGATCAAAAAGATCATATTTAAATGCAAGGCTTCATAACCATGGACGAAGGTCCGTGAATTCTTTACGAGTCTTAACAGTTTCTTTAGCAAAGTCTTGGTGAATAAAATTTTTATTGCCATTTACCATTAAGGAAGGAATTTCTCGTGCCGCTTTTCTTATCAAGACTAAATGATGATGACATAAAACTTTAAAGATCATTTGTCTCGGTTTATTTTGGTGTGGATTACGATGAGAAGGAATCTTGTGAGCCTTATCTATTTCAAATTTCTAAGGACATTTTATACGTAAAAGACCAGGCAGTAAATTCAACAAATATAACCTGCAATCATTACCTTATACATCATCTGGTAAATTAAAAATACGCAAGTTATACTGTCTAATACGATTTTCCAAATCAAGAAGAAGGTTAGACATAGGAGATATCTTTGCCACAAGCGGTGAGAATGTATCAATTTTGACTTTATTGTCTTGAATTTTAATTGCGTTGTCAGATATTTTCATTGACATATTAGCGATGTCTTTTTGTAAGGTTTTAATCTCTGACGCAATAGTATCTGTGCTAGAGCGAATTGCCTGAATCTCATCAAGTAGCAAAGCCAAAGAAGGTTCATTAGATTCCACCACTTTGGATTTAACAGGAGGAGGAGAAATATTTTGTTTCCTTTTATTATGCTGAAACTGCACATTTTTGCTCTCCATATTTCCTAAATTGGATTTCAGCAGCAAAATATAATAAAATATGCAGGAAAGAATTAATAATGAAGACAATCTTACAATATAAGGAGGTGCAGCAGCTAAAACTGACTGTGGGAGTGACTAGGCCACAGCCTCGCCATTTCCAGAGTGTTACTCCACCCCCCTAACTGGAATGCTGGGATGTACCTGTGTGAAGAGATCGAGGAAGAACCAGAATGGGAAAAAGACAGCCTCCGCCGTTTCTGCAGAACTGAGAAAACACCCCACCGGAAAGTGAATGCCTCCAAACGCTGCTGCCAATATTTTTAAGTAAAAATTCTGGCTTATTGACATCGAAAACCGTAGAAGAAGGGCTGAGAGGTGAAGAGCTCACCGGGGGGCGGCCATCTTAACTCGCGCGCTTGCGCAAGTTTTGCTCCTCTAGTCTTGATAAAGCAAAGATGTCTCCAATATCAGAAGTGTCCCAAAGAAAACTCTGTAGGGCAAAGGGACCGACAACCTCTTGAAGACAGACAAAAACTTCTTCAGAGAGAGACAGAGCTCCCAGTTAGGCCCTTAGTATTAGTTCAAGGGAACTGGCTGTGGTTTTACCCATCATTAACCCCAGGTGAGGAATTTATCATGTACACTAAATACATAGTATTCAAAATTTTCAAACTTAAAATTATCATTATATGCAGAACCGGTATTCAGCACACCAGATAGCATGTTTTGTCTGTTTTACAGGCTTTTGCACCAATTAATTTAGGCTGCTTTGACCTATCGGAATCTCAGGGTTAAACTGTAAGAGTAATAATTATCACACAACTCTTAATTCTATTCCCTGTGCAAACTCCTGTTTGCACACAGATAGGAATGCAGCCATTACCTACACGTGAGGTGCTTATAGGGCTATTCTTATAATTCCACTTAGAGTTTTCCAAACCAGGGATTTGGGAACATTTCTCAACTTTAGCCAGATGCCTCACCTGTTCTCAATACTGTTAACTTTACTGAACTGCCCAATGCTAAAATGTGGGAGGAGGTTGGATGTTAAGGCAGAAATTAAATATCTTACCTGTAAGAAATGAAACCCAAATCCCACACATGGTGATATGTAGTGTCCCTGATGTCCACTATCCTATCATGCATAAGTGAGTGTCACTGAGTCGAACATGCTGAGCATGAGCCAGAATTGGGTTCAGCATTATAGAATCCAATCATGAAGAATACTTGATTGACCATTGCACACGAAGCATTACTGGTTCGGAGCCACCAGTAATGGCTGCCTATGGATTATGGAATAAGGGGATGGACTAAACATGCACAGCTGCTCACACATACTATAGAATCCTCCAACATGCTAGTGCTACTCCATTACTTCCTCCACCTCTCAACCTTTCTATACCACCCCATATACTACAATGACCAGACATTACAAATGATCTCTGCTAGATACTATAATAACACACCTTCTGAAGAGTTCTAGGCAATCGTTTGAACATATATGACAACTTGCCTATATCTGAACTAGAAAATAAAAGACAGGCAAGACACTCATGAATAAGTGATGCAAAGGAGAATTAGGTAAGGTGAAACAAACCAGCATCAAGAATGCAGAAGGAGATACAAATTTGTTAAGAATGACAAAAGGCTTACTGTGAGGGAACACACCAAACAAGGGAGTTTTTTCACAGCTATCAGGAGCTTGTCGTAAGCACCATGAGTTCATACTCTTCTCGTTTTTTTATTTAAGTGTTAAGACTCTTCCATTTCAACAGTTTAAACTCTTCTGTTTATATATTTTAAACTCTTACATTTTATTAATAGAAAGCATGATGTTTTAGACATGCGTAGAAAGGCTTGTATCACAATCACCTGCTTCCTGGGATTGTTTGTTATAACTAAAACCCATTAGATGAAAGTGATAATCAAGCTCACGCATATACACCCATGATTGTCCTCTTTCTAAATAAATGTAACATAGATGTCTTGGAATTTTATCATTGTTTTCATTATAAGAAATAAACATATAAAAAAGATAAGGATTTTTTCAACAACCCCATTCATCAGATCCTATATAAACACAGGTATCAGGCTACAGGTTAGAGACGAGCTTTGCAGGGAGACCACAGACGAGGACACACTAAATTGCAGCACCTGCTTTAGCAGAGAGCGGCGATCAGAGTGGCCTTCAAGGTTACTGTTTGTGTTCCAGAGTTGCACAAAGATGAAGGGAAATACCTTCTTTGCTATTTGAGAACAACACAAGTGCTGCTAGCTGTTTTGAAAACAGGTATGCTATGAGCGACATCTCTGAAAATCTGAAGTGGGCTAATAGACCGGTCAGCCTTAGGATGGTCTTCCCACCAACCTTTTGCCTTCATCCTCCCTTTTGAATGAGCTTGTTTTTGCTGGCCTTAGGACTGTGCACTTTACCAATGCTAACCAGTGTTAAAGTGATTGTCCACCTCCCATGGGGCCGATAACACGCACTCAGGCAATCTCAAACAGCATGATATAGTCTGTACATCATCTTATAATGCACCGGTTCTAGTTCAGGTTCCACTGCATGCATCTTCTGTGCCTTGTTCTGTACCTACATTAAACAGATTTGACGCACTCAGCGATTTGGATTGACTTATCGGCCCAAAACCAGTCTCAACATCTGCTATCGCTTGCAATACATTTATGTTTGATAAACTACTAGTAACATCCACTGCTACCCCCAATCAAAGGACAACGGCACACACATTCCATACTTTGCCCAATCACCACAGAACTCTATCTGTACTTAGTTGGAACGTGGCTGGCCTTAAAGGGAAGATTAATAATGAGGACTGGAGAGCATTTGTTTCCAAGTTTGATATAATCCTATTGCAGGAGACCTGGCTTACTACTGCACCTCATTTTGAGGGTTACGCTTGTTATTCAAGTCCCGCTATTCCTTCTATTCGTGGCCGCGCGGCCGGCGGACTAGCCATTTGGGTCAGTCTAAGTCTCCAGGTAGGGTATCACAGGTCAAATCAGGGTCTTCTTCTTTTTTAGCATTAGCAATTCGCGTCACTAAGACTAATTTGGCTTTTTATTTGATACATTTTTATAGTAATGATTTTATCAACGCTAGTTTTATACATTATATGAGCCTGTTTAAAGGTATATCTCCTTTACAAACTAATGCTGATAACTGTGCTTTTAAGTTAACTTTTTCCTTTGCGGTGATTTTAATGCAAAGCTTAGTGGGGGCCCCAGGGCACAAGACAATCATACAGAAGGACACTGCAACACCGAGGATGCAAGGGGGGCAGAGCTTCTTAAGTATCTTACTGCTCATGGCTTGGTCGACCTACTCGAAACCTTAGGGGGAGTGAGCCACTCATTAACGTCCTTTAGAGGGGGGGGGAGCCTCTCTTATAGACTATCAGGTACATGCATCAACCATTTCTGCGAGCGCAAACGGTGCGATTCGCAAAAATCGGCCGTTTGCGCCCGCAAAAAGGGCATTTGCGATGCATCAAGGTGCAAGGCACTCGCAATTCGAGAATTCGCAATTAATTGCGATTTCTCAAATTGCGATTGCATTTAAGGAATCGCATTTTGCGATTCCTTAAATGCAATGCAAGAACCACTTCAAAATAGCGATTTCGCTACTAGGGGGCGCAAATTACCATGAAGTTGAACTTGATGGTAATTTGCAAAAACTTTGAAAAATGCACTAAAGTGCATTTTTCAAAGTTGTAGGTTACACTAGGTTGCCCTTAGGGCATGTGTGTGTGCAACATGTGTGCACAGAGCAATTTCAGGGGTGCAACAGGGTGTCCTTTGGACACCCTTGCACTCTGAAATACATGCATAATTTGCGAGTACCTATTGGTACTCGCAAATTGCGCATGCAATCTCCCATTCATTCCTATGGGCTTGTAGGCCCATAGGAATGAATGGGAAGACATTCCTTAATTGCGACTCGCAATTTGCGAGTCGCAATTATGGAATGTTTAGGAATCGCTATTTTAATAGCGATTCCTACATGCATAGGCTTTTGAGAGTCCTTAATTGCGATTCCTTAATATTCGCAATTAAGGACTCGCAAAAGCTTTTCTTGATGCATGTGCCTGCAGATGTTAGTAAGCCCTGATTTTTTACCTTGGTTTTCTAAAGGAGAGATCCTGCCAACAGAGTGGGGTGATCACAATGCCCCGTGCGCTTCTATGCTTCTACCGATTAAGTGATTAGCCCGTAACAGTAATCTAGTCTCCATTACGCAACATTCCTCAGATGGCATAAGATTAATTTGGTGCTTGGAAAAGCCCAAAGACTCATTAGCAGCCTTACTTAAGCCACATTTAGATATATTCCTCTTTTGTCTAGTGGAGAGGGAACAAGAATCAATAGCTTCACATTATAATTAGGGCTCCCGGTTTAATGGTATTTATATTTTTGTCATTTCCATCTGTATTTATCCATATTTATTTTTTGCTAATTTTACCTGTATTTATTTATATTTATTTTAGGTTTAGTGAAAAAATTAAGCTGAAATGTGTATATTTCTGCATTTATTTAACCAGTTAATGTGCACTCGTGCCTCAACGCCTGACAGGTTTCATTGATATATACACACTCAGATGGTAAAATATGCTGTTTAAGGCTCTTTGCTAAAATACCTATTTTTTTTATCCCCTTGCTTGTCAATCCACACAGATAGTGGCTTGGTAGTCTTGATTAACAGCATTTAGAATCACTCAAAAACAACCCATATTTCCGTTTTTATCCACATTTAACAAATAAATACAGACAGCAAAACAAATGGTTTTCTGTCTGTATTTATCTGTAAAAATCAGTAAAAACGGAAAACAGGGAGCCTTAATTATAATAGTCTACTCAGGGAGTCCATGCTCAAGCCAATCCGTCCGTCGAACGAGGACCCGAGATGGTTTGATGGGGCCTGCTCCCAGGCAAACCGAAAGCTGAGGAAAGTACTAAACGCATGTCCCAGGATAAGGAGTGAAATCTCCCTGGCACGTATTGAGTATAAAACCGTACTCACAAACAGGAAGAGGGAAATATACAAACAAGACTGGGAGCTTTTGGAACATGCTTCCAGAGGACAGGATAGCAAAACCTTTTGGACCTTAGTAAAACAAATTAGATCTAGGAACTCCCCTACCAACCCTCTCCTGCAAAACAACATTTTGGGCGCGGACTGGGTTACCCACTTTGCTTCTATCTACTACATTGAGGGCGCCTCAATTATGTCAGCTGTTCTGTGCAATAAATTGCAGACCCCCCCCACTTTTATTAACATTGCAGGAAGTGGGGGCATGGCTTAAGCACCGATCGGACTGGCCGCACATCGGTGAAGCTCCGTGAGTCCCAGGTCCCTGCCAGCTCATAATTCGGCACAATTATCCGCACACCACTCCATACATGTAGCCGAGGACATACGGTCGTCAGCGGCGTGGAATCCGGGATGACGTGGAGGTTGAGGGCGAAACAAACCGGAGGAACAGGCCGCGGCCTAATGTGGCCTGAAAGCCACGGCCTCAATTAGAAGATCACGCCGCGTCGGACTTCCGACGGCGATAGGCCCTGAAATTGGAGCGGCACTGAAGGGGTCAAGCGGCTGCCGTGTTGCGAGCCAGTGAAGGCTAGCACCTAAATCCCACTGGCCGATGACCCCGCAGGGTACAATTTGATAAGCAGACAGCGAGGAGAAGTGATCGCACCTGCCCGGGCCCGGCGCTGGGATGGAGTCTGAGGACAGCGTGGTGCTGGCGGAGGCCCGTAATAACCTGGAGGTCAAAGAAGAACAGAAGTGGGCAAATACCGTGGGTTCGCTGGCACACCGCAAAAAAGGCATTAAGGTGAGCGCGGCTCGGGGGAGAGAAAAACGCTGAAGTGTTGGGAATTGAGTGACGGATTGCCTATATCTGAATAAGGCAACGGAGGGCTTGGTCGAATGACTGGCGATAGAACCCTAGAGTCCTGGGCAGAGTAAGACCAGACACCTCCCCAATAGGACAGAGACAGAAGGGCCCAGAGGTAACCTTACGGGGCGCAGCACGCATTGGCCTTCTGACTGCGCGGACCTTGAAACCTGACCAATAGCCCCGGCACTCGGGCTTGGATTATCGCCAAAAGTGCACGCAGTGCACAGAAGAACGCATGGGCAGCATATAGAGACGGGGCCTTACTCCTGAAACTCGAGCACCGGGATAAAGAGGCTGCTCCACGTGTGTTGGAAGAGTGTTGGACGCCGGTGACCCGACCGACGGGTGGAAAGAGTGGTGTGTGCGGTGTCCCGATACTCGACACTGGGGCTGTACAGGAGCCCTCCGGGAGAACCCGACTGGGGAGGCATTCCCCAAGCGCAGGCGGCTGGCTGTATTCACGAGGGCTCTTGCTGGAAACACGCCGATATCAATGTCGGGCGCCAAGGGATCAAAAAGCACACTCCAAACTAAATTAGACAAATTTGCGACCCAGAAACCGGCTGACTCTGACTCAGCACATAAGGGAAACGAGACTAACACGATGGGCTTGGACAATGGGGATCCAACATTAAAAGATGTCATGGACGCCATAGCGGGTGTATGCACATCGTTGGAGCGCAGAATGGACTCTATCACTATCGAGATGACACTGATGAGAGCAGACCTGCAAAAGACGAGTGAGAAAGTAAAGGCCATGGAAGAGACCACCACTGCGCTTAGTGGTGAGACCAAACAAATGCGACAGGAAATCAAAGAGCTCCACATCGCTAGCAGAATGGTGGAAAGTAAGCTTGATGACTATGAAGGTCGATTGAGACGTAACAACGTCAGAATAATTGGAGTACCCGAAAAAGCAGAAGGTCAGCTGCAGACCTCTTTGTTGAAGATCTAATCATTAACCACCTGCGGCCAAAGAATCTGTCCAAATTCTTCACGGTGGAGAGAGCACATAGCGTCCCAGGGGGCAGGCCAAAACCGGGAGCACCCCTACGTCTGCTCTTGGCAAGACTTTTAAATTTCAGAGACCGAGACATTGTATTACAAACCACTCATTCGATTCACCCGTCAAGTATGAAAACAGCGAATTATCCTTCTTTCCAGACTTCACGATAACTGTGCAAAGACAAAGGCGATCCTTTCTGAACATCAAGAACCAACTCAGAGAAAAAGGTATCCGGTACTCTATGTAGTTTCCTGCAAAGCTTCGTGTCGAGGCGGAGGGAAAGGCTTGGTTGTTTGATATCCCAGAGTCGGCATTGGAATGGCTTGATGGATCGAGACCGGCAAGAGAGCACAACACCCGACGAGGAAAGGACCAACCCTCAATAAAGCATGCATCCCCGAACGGAGGATCAACGAGACTTGCCAGTGAGGATGGAACCGGAGAATAGCGTGGATGATTGGAAGCCGCCCCGGCGCCGTGCGGCCATCGGACTGAAGCGATCGAGGAACGCTAAGTGCCTTTATTAACATTATTTGATTTCAATGTATGGATTGGTGACAAATAAATACACATAACTGGTAGACACTGGGGAGGATAATCCACCCCCCAACTTTCATATAGTTTAGAGTTAGGGCGACAGGCACTCTGCACAGTTGGGGTTATGGGCAGTTCCAAGCCCAGAGTGCAGGGGAGCAGGGTGGGGGGGGGGTTGGATTTTAATAGTCATATCTTACAAGTTAGATGACAACACAACACTTCACACCAGGGGGATTGGGAGGGACACAAGGAGGGGAATGATGCTTAGTGGCCCCCTCAGGCTAAGGGCCAAATCCACAGGCGGCATCACCCGTCCAAACGCTGAGACAATGGACACTGAGGTAAGCATATTCGAGAGGTGTAACTATGGGTTCGTCGGGGGATAAGAGATTCAGGCTCCTGTCCTGGAATGTGAATGGATTAGGGGACAAGCTTAAAAGAGGAATAGTACTTCAATTTGTTAAACGGCATTCCCCCGAGGTAGTTCTACTTCAAGAAAAACACTTAGTTGGCAACACATGTAAGGCACTGGCCAGATGGGGCTACCGACAGGTAGCACACTCGGGGCTCACCTCGGGATCCAGGGGAGTGGGCATCATGACACGACGATCCTTTCCAATGACAATTGACCATACTTGGAACGACACATTGGGGAGGTATGCAGCAGTGTCGGGGAGGTGGCAGCGTATGTCGCTTACTCTGGTATCTGTATATGTACCCCCGGGACTGCAGGCGCTCGCATTCAAAGACCTGGGACACGTCATGCTGGCATTCCCCGAGGGAAGACTAGTATTGGGAGGCGACTTTAACTCGGTTGTGGCCAGTCATCTGGACCGGAGTCCCCTCCGAGACTTGGGATCCACACAGGCAGTCCTACCCACTTTCATGGACCCGATTGGGCTGGTGGATGCATGGCGTGTCCATCATGCCATGGAAACCCAGTTCACGTTCCACTCTGGGGCCCACAATAGTCTTTCCCGGATTCACTACATCCTCACACCAGCAGATCAGGTGGGATACATAACGGAAGTGAGACATTTGGCATGGGGGATATCCGATCACTCCGATTTGGGCACAGGTGGGGGTGGGAGGGGGTCAGGTAGGAAGAATAGCACCAATAAATCCCTGGCACCTCCGTAATCCAACTATTAAAGAGAGGATTATACAAGCAATAGAGCATTATTTCCATGAAAACAAGGGATCGGTGGGGTCAGCACAGACACTTTGGGAAGCCTTCAAGACAGTTTTCCGAGGGCAAGCAATCTCTCAAATAGCTGAGGCAAGGAAAGAGAGAAATGCTGAACTGGTCAGACTAGAAGAAGAGATTCTACAAATAGAGGGAGAATTATTGGGTTCTGGGGACATAGACTCAAGCTAAAGAGAGAGGAATATAGAAGTGTGGTGACAGATATGGCAAAAACACTAAGTAGAGACAAACTGGGGAGAATATACGAGCTAGGGGACATAGCAGGAAAATTGTTGGCATGGCTAGATAAAAGGGACCACGCAAATTGCCTAGTCACGGAACTGACGACAGACACGGGGGAGCCACTCTCCGATACGCAGTTAATAGCAGATGAGTTTGCCAAATATTATAGGCAAATATATGACTTACACACTACTCTTCCTGAGGAAGAATCGAGAGCCCTATTGTCAGACATGACACTTCCGACACTATCGAAGACGATAATACACTATTAGAAAGCGACTTCACAAACGACGAGGTGGCACAAGCCATTAGGGGTCTTCAGTCCGGGAAAGCGATGGGTCCCAATGGCCTCCCAATAGAGCTCTACAAATTAAAACCTGATAAAATTGCCCCGTATCTTAAAACCATGTATGAGGAGAGCCGAGAGGTGGGTAGGCTTCCCCAAGATCAAAGACTTGCCACGTTGGTGGTCATACACAAAGAAGGCAAGCCCAAAAACAAATGCTCTTCATACAGACCCATTTCATTATTGAACGCAGAGGCCAAGATATTAGCAAAGCTGTTGGCCTCACGCCTGGTCGGGGTTCTCTCCAAATTGGTCCATCCGGACCAGTCAGGCTTCATGTCATCTAGAAATACCTCTCTAAATCTTTGTCGATTTCACGGGGTGGTAGGACAGATAGACACGTTGAGAGAAGATGCGGTGGTGATGTCCTTGGATGCCACCATGGCATTTGATACAATTGAATGGCCGTACCTTTTAGCCGTACTGGGGAGGCTAGGGGTTTGGCCCCAGCTTTACCAGCTGGATAAGGCTCTTATACACTGACCCACTGGCACTAGTAGTCGTAAATAATAAAAAGTCAGAAATCTTCGCCCTTAGAAGAGGGACGAGACAGGGATGTCCTCTGTCCCCATTACTCTTTGCACTGACGCTAGAGCCACTTGCCGCATGGATCCGTAAGGACCCCATCATCAGGGGTTTGAGATGGTCGGAGGACTGGGAGGACCGTATCTCCATTTATGCCGATGATATATTGCTGTACTTGGCGTCACCTCAGACCTCGATACACAGGGTCCTCAATATATTTACTAATTTCGGCAAATACTCGGGGTACACTATCAATTGGACCAAATCATTGATCTTCGTGCTCAGAGGGAGGTTTTCGCCCCTGCCTAGAGGTTGCAAAGTGACAGAAGCAGTAGATGGCTTTAAATACCTCGGAATCTATATCACCAAGGATCCTAGGTTGTTTTACGTCCACAATCTTCTACCACACTGGAAGGCTCTCCCGCTGTCTCTACTGGGTAGAGCAGCGCTATTCAAAATGATGTCCCTACCCCGCTTTTTATACGTTTCGCATAACTCACCCAATCCCATTCCGGCAACCTATTTTGTGGCATAGAAGGTGAGAAGAGGGCACTACTATGGGTAAAGGGATCGCCACGAATATCATTTGGAAAATTGGTGAGGGGGTGGTATGACGGAGGAATAGGACTCCCAGATATTAAGAAATACTAGTGAGCTGCTCAGTTGGCACCCATTAACCAATGTATATACCGGCCCCATGATGATCCTGGGTATCAAATGGATAGGTGGCTTCTTCCGGGCGGATCCTATGTCAGGGCACTTTATTCCAGACCCGCAAAACTGCAGTTAACGGGACCCACGGCGCACTCTGTCCAGATATGGCACACTGTTCACAAGAGTTTGGGTTGGACCAAGAAAATCACGCGGGTCACCCCCCTGTGGGACTCAGAACAATTGGGTACCTTAAGGAAGACTAAGGGATTCGACAAATGGGATATTATAGGATTGTCTCGGGTGGGTGACCTATGGAGGGAGGGGAGGTGATGGCTTTTTTGTTACTACAGCTGGCAAACTCTGAAAGATTTAGATACCTGCAGGTGCGACATGCCCTCCAAGCAAATTTCCCAGCGGGAGAGATACTCCCTGATGCATTGCCGTTGGAGGATAGACTCCTCAACGAGTATATGCCTAAAAAAGCAATATCTCTGACCTACCGGAAGTTCATTAATCATACCCCTGACCCTCTCATACAACTTCGCAGGAAATGGGAAACTGATCTGACAGAATTAGAAGATGAGGACTGGTTGGTGGCATTGGCTTCACCCAAGGAAGTCGCAATCTTGTCTAGGCTTAAATTGGTACAGTTAAAAATACTTCATAGAATATACTTCTCGGGCCAGCATTGGTCAGGTTGGGCTACGGGGGGGAGGGACTCTCGCTGTAGACGGCAATGCGGCCGCGAAAGCACATTCCTGCACATACTTTGGGAGTGCACCCACATGAATAAATATTGGAAAGAAGTACTCCACTGTATGGAAGAAACCTTGGGTGTACGTTTGGCCCTTGAGGCTAAAAGATGTCTATTAAATATTTGGGAACCATCAAACTTGAACAGCAAGGAAAAAAATGGGCAACTTTGGGTCAGATGGTCGCCAAACGAAATATAGCTAGGATGTGGGGGGCACAGGAGGATCCAACTGTAAATGCATGGAAGAAAGATATGGACTGGTGCATGTTTAGGGAAAAAACGGTGTATGTCTCCAGGGGGTGCCCAAAAAAATTTACACAAATATGGGGTAAATGGAATGTATACAGAGGGGATACCTGTGCTCCACTGCTTCTTCCCCCCCTTCTCTCCCCAGATGAACCTGAAACTATTGCAACCTGTAATAAATAAACTGCTTATCATGTGTAAGAATTGTGGAAACCTGTACCCTCCAATAGTAGATAATTGTATACTCCTTGTTCAGCAAATCTGATATGTGTAATGTTGATATATTGTCATCAATAAAAAGATTCATAAAAAAACATTGCAGGAAGTGGAGTTGGCCATCCATCATAGTAAGAGTGGGAAAGCGCCAGGCACAGACAGGGTACCTACGGACCTTCTGAAATCCATGCATGATATATGGGGTCTACTTATCACTAATACATTCAATATCTGCTTATCAGTTAATATTCCTTCTTCATGGACCACCGCAACAATTGTCCCTATATTTAAAAAGGAGGATCGGCCTATTTCACTCATTGACAGCACTATTAAAATCATCGGAAGAGTCTTTATGACCGTCTGGTCAAATGGCCAGCTGACAAGGACATACTCTCCCCCTTTCAATTCGGTTTCCGTCCGAAATTAGGAACTAATGAACAATGTTTGAACCTGGCTCTGACAATTTCTAAATATACCAAGGCCAGGCGCGCCCCTATTTACTTAGCTTTTATGAATTTATCAACTGCCTTTGATTCAGTGAACAGAAGCAAACTTTGGCTAACATAGCTGGATCAAGGCATAGACCCTCCTTTGGTAAACATTCTGCACTCCCTACATTCAGATCTCTCAGCTAGAGTCCGCTTAAATTCTGATGGTAAGCTCTCTTCTGAATTTCCATCGAAGAGTGGTGTGAGGCAGGGGTGTATATTGGCACCCTTCTTATTTATTTTATATATTAATGAGACATCAGGTGGACCACTTTGCTTCGTTTATGCAAAACCTGAACCTAAAAACTAACTACACTAAGTAACACATCATGCCTTGTGGTCTGGGCAAACTAAGGTTAAACAAAATTAGCATCAACGAGCATGAACTGTCGAGTGTTGACAACTTTGGTTAATCTTTAGTTCATCTAGGTTGTGGAATTCCCATCTTGCTCAGGTTAGCCTTCAATTAAGTAAAACCACCAGCACAATCTGTAACCTTATTAGACCAGATATTAGGGGGACCGTGCTACCTGCACTGCAGGTATATAACTCGCAGTGCATTAGTGCAGCTACCTATGGTGCAGGAGCCTTGGGTTTTAATAAATGTTGTTCTTTGCAGGTTGAGAAAATCGCTTTTTGTGACGTTGCTGAGTTTACCACCGTCCACCTCTGGTCTTATGTTATGTTATGTTAATTTATATTTATAGAGCGCCAAATCACCAAAGGTCTCTAAGCGCTTACAGCACAGACCATGAACCCGGGAATCCCGTATTCCTGCTGTGCTCAGCAAGTTTAGGGTGAGCTTATCGAAACGCCTCAGTGAATAAGATGGTCTTAAGTTTCCTCCTAAACGGGAGTAAGGGGGTTTCCCCACGCAAACTCTCCGGTAGCTTGTTCCAAAGCTGGGGAATCACAACTGAGAAGGCTCGCCCCCCCAAGGTGGCTCTGTTAAAGCGCGGGCAGGCCAACAGGCTTGTCTCAGATGAACGGAGGCATCGTCCAGGCACATAAAGCTTCAAACGGTCTTTGATGTAGCTAGGCGCCGCTCCATACTGAGCTTTATGTGCAATGCACAGGCCCTTGAAACCTGACCCTCTGCTTAATAGGGAGCCAGTGTAGCTGTTGTAGCAGGGGTGTGGTGCGCGCTCTTCTCGGCAATTTAAAAATCAATCTTGCCGCATCATTTAGAACCACTTGGAGTTTCCCCAAAAGTTTATCAGGAAGCCCTATATATACTGCGTTACCATAATCCAGGCGTGACAAAAGTAGTGGCGACACGACAGTGCGCATGGTGGAGAACGACAACAGGGGTGCAAGTTTCCGGAGTTGCCTCATCAAACCCACACAGCTCCCTACTACAGCGGTCACCTGATTGTTCAGAGTTAACTTGGTATCTAGCCTGATACCCAAGCTCTTCACAGCTGGCACCGGTGTCGGGGTGGTGCCTAGCTCTTGTGGCCAGAAGAGGCTGGACCAGGGGTTAACCCCTGTATTGAGAACAAGCACCTCTGTCTTGTCTGGATTCACCTTAAGTGAATTAGAGGTCATCCAGCTCATAGTGAACCGGAGGATGTGCTGTACATTAAGCTGTGCCTGAGTGGAATTGTCAACTCGCACAATTAATTGAGTGTCATCGGCACAGTTGAACACCTGACATTCCAGTTTTGCCAGTGCTTCTACCTGTGGCTGAAGATAAATGTTGAAGAGCAGGGGGGATAACGCAGAGCCCTGCGGAACCCCACATGGCAGGGCGCCATACCTAGACGTACATTCCCCAAGTAGGACCTTTTGAGACCGATCCTTCAAGAAGGAGGCAATCCATTGGAGGACCGTCCCAGAGACTCCCAGCCGCCGAACACCGGCCAACAGCTGCGAGTGGTTCACTGTGTCGAACGCGGCTGAGAGGTCTAATAGGATCAATGCTGAGGGGTTCTTCTTATCAGCTGCGAGCCTCAGCTCGTCCAGCAGTGAGAGCATCACCAACTCAGTACTGTTGTGGGCCCCAAATCCCGCTTGCTGAGCATGTAACAGCTGATGTTCTTCCAAAAAGGACGAGAGAACTCTAAGCACATGTTGCTCAAGTACTTTAGCCAGAAATGGAAGTCTGGAAATAGGTCGGAAGTTCTTCATGTTATTGATGTCCGCCCCTGCTTTCTTCAGCAGTGGAGTCACCATAGCTTCCTTAAATTTGTGTGGAACCTTCCCTGTTGCCAAGGACAAGTTTAGAAGGGACAGCACCTCTGGCCCTACCACAGGAAGGACCATTTTAAACACCCTAGGAGGGCAGGGGTCTTCTGGCGACCCCGATTTTACTTTGGCCACGATATGGGCTAAGCCGTTTGAGTCAAGTGCAGGAAAGACTGAAAGAGTGCCACCCTGAAAATCTGGTGGGTCCACCACTAATAGGGGGCAGGGTCTTATACGAGTGTTGCCTATTTCCATAATGATGTCTTTAACCTTGACTAGAAAGAAGTCCTGTATCTTATCACAGTCATCCTGGTTGGCGACCGTCCTCTGTTCTTTCTTTTGACGCAACTCCCTGAGTACGTTAAAGGTCTCCTTCTGAATGTCCGTGGCCTCCCTAATCTTCAATTCATAATACGCGGATTTTGTTTTAATAATTAATGCTTTGTAAAGGGTTAATTTTGCTTTGTATTTCTCCCGGGCCTTTGAATCGTATAATTTCCGCCAGTGCCTTTCGCATTGACGAAGGGCCTGTTTTTCCCCTCTTAGTTCTTCCGTGTACCATGGGGCACCCTTCGTTCTATTCGTTATCCTTTCCCTCCGGGCAGGACCCACTATGTCAATGGCTGTCCTCAGCCGGTGTGTAAAGTTCTCGTACTCCAAGTCCGGATCACCGGACTGTGTCCCTGGGTGTACTGTCTCATTTAATGCTTCCCTCAGACTAGCGTCCTCTATCTTGCGCCAATTCCGTATCACCCTCCACACCGGAGGTAGGAGATTTCGTCGACTACACACAGGGATCTCAACGCTAATCAGATAATGATCTGACCAGCTACAGGGTCTACACTCTGTTAGTAGCGTGGCTGGAGACGTAGTCCAAATGAGGTCTAAGGTATGACCCTTCTGGTGAGTGGGGGTCTCCACAATTTGTTTCAACCCCAGCATGGTCATAGCCTCTCCAAACCTACTAGGCACGCGATCTCTTGGTGTCAGATCCCAGTGGTAGTTGAAGTCCCCTAATACAAGAATCTGTTGGTATCTTGAACCCACTTCGAGTTAAACCAGGGATTTATAGTGGATAACATTCAGCTGGGGCCACTTTTACTTTGGGTTAGCATTTGTCTGAACCCAGCAGCTAAGCTTTGTAAGGATATTATACTCGACTGCCTAACGTTGGACAAGGCTTATTCCATATCTTGGTTGAGCCATATACAGGACACTTTTGGATCCCTGGGTTTGTCCTCCTGGTTCACTGATCCCAGTCGTGTACCCAAAACGCTAGGGAGGAGGTGAATACATTATTTAAGGACTATTGTGCAAACACAAGATTGAAAATTTAGTTATCTTAACCCTCAGTTTTGACTTATTGCAGTCTTTTACACTCAGATGAACCTCTCCTGTACTTATCTCTGGATTTGTTAAGATGGGAGCGGTCACTTCTCTTTCGCTTCAGAGCAGGGTTAATTCATTGGTCCTTACTTTTCAACAAAAAAAATTAGATCCAGAGGGAAACATAGTATCCACTTGTCCCTGTGACAATCACTCTGCACACACACTATTGCAATATATGTGCTTTTGCAAATTGCACAGTTCAGCTCGAAAGAACTTTCTGACACCTCTGTCACGGAGGCTAGGTTTCCGACACTGTAGACCAGCTCTCCTCTAATTACAATTCCTAATTTTACCTGAAACTGTTTACTGTGTCTGCACCTTTTTGAAAGCAGCCATCAGGGCTAGAAAAACTATGACAAGATAATTTGTCAGAATCGTATGTGCAATGTGGCTTAGTAGATGGAGCTTGGTCGAGATGCTTTGGTTTAATTTTGGGGGATAGTAGGAGCGCATAGCGGACCCATTTTGAGGTTTTTGTTTTTTCTCCTTTCCCATCATTCTTTTCAAACCTCTGCTATTTTCTATACGAGTGCAATGGTGCTTTAAAATGTATTTACGACTTGCACTTTTTGCTTATTTTAAGTATGGTTATTTGATGTTCTGTGGAATTTTAAAGCTGTTTATGAATATATATCCTTTCTTAACTGTTCTTTTATTTTTTCCAATTAGCTTTTATTTCGGGATTCATATGGCAACATTATACAGCATAAGCATATATCTCATAGGTATTATGTATAATTGTACTTCTCTGTATACGCCTGTGCTCTTGGCAGCGTTATACTAAAAAACATGTGGGGTACATGTCTGTGGATGGGTATCGGATTCCACTGCCGCCTGTCCGTGGGGCTGTAGGTTACTCAGCAGTAACCCCCACGTCTCCAAATCTCGCTAGGCATTTTCATCTGTATGAACTATTCACAAGCGTCTCTCCTCTGCCATCCCCCCATTCCCACATATCTGCCATCCATCTGGGTAATGTGGGTGGCGCAGGCTGCGTCCAGCGTATTGCTATACGACGCCTAGCAAGTACCAGTCCTAACTTCACAAACGTATGCTGCATTCCATTACTTGTCTTTGGGGTTGACAAAACCCCTAAGAGGCAGTGCTTAATGGTACCCTCAACCCGAAGGCCAGTCGCCTCTCGAAGCGTCTCCAACACCCTCAACCAATACTGCTGAAGTCAAGGACAATCCCACATCATATGGATGAATGTGACAGGCCCAATGCCGCAGCGGGGACCCTCTGCAGAGTGAGTCGCATTGATACGTGCTAGTCTGAGAGGGGTCATATACGTGCGATGCAAATAATGAAATTGTATAAGTTTGAAGCGGGCGTTGCTGGCTACTTCTTGTACCTGTGCAAACGCTCTCTTCCATTCACTATCTATGAGGGGAGTCGGCAGATCTGTCGACCATCTGTTTCAAATGTGGGAGACATCAACGCTACGGTCGGCTTTGATTGCTCGGTATAGAAGGGAGACCAATCCCCTGTGGGTACCTAGATCTAGAAACACCATCAATATGTGGGACTCCGTTGGTTCCTCAGAGAATGAGGTCCACATCTCTAGCGTAGTGCGGGAGTATTTTGCATATTGGAAATATTGCCCTCCTGGAATCCCGAAGCACTCCTGCGCTTCAGCAAATATAAGAATGACCCATTACAATATAGGTCACCCGCAGTGAGACACCCCCCCCTCGAACCATCTCGTTAAATCCATGACGTTTCGGATATGGCAAAAATTACACAGCCATTGCAATGGTAGCGCTTGTGCATAAGGGGGCATATGTATGAAAAATCCGTTTTGCGAGTCCTTAATAGCGATTTTTAGTGAATCGCTATTAAGGACTCACAAAAGGCAATGTATGTAGGATTCGCAATATTAATTGCGATTCCTACGTATTCCTTAATTGCGAATCGCAAATTGCGATTCGCAATTAAGGAATACCTTCCCATTCATTCCTATGGGCCTCTAGGCCCATAGGAATGAATGGGAAGACATTCGCAATTTGTGAGTAACCATTAGGTACTCGCAAATTGCGAATGCAATTTCAAGGGTGCAAGGGTGTCAAAAGGACACCCTGTTGCACCCCTGAAATGAGCATGTGTGCACATGTGGCACACATACATGCCCTAAGGGCATGTATGTGCGCCACATGGCACTTTGAAAAATGCCAAAAAGTGCATGTTTCAAAGTAATCGCAAATTACCACCAACTTGAAGGTGGTGGTAACTTGCGATTTCCAAAGGCAAAATCGCACAACTTGGGTGCTCCAAGAATTGCATTTAAGGAATCGCAATTTGCGATTCCTTAAATGCATTCGCAGAATAGGGAATCGCAAATTTTGCGATTCCCTATTGTGCGAGGGCCTTTTGGGATGTTACATCCCAAAAGGCTTTTTCCCGTTCGCAAACTGCCGATTCCGAGAATCGGCCCGTTTGCGAACGGGAAATAGGCTTCATACATATGCCACTAAGTGCCCTACGCAGCACCAATGTGACTGATCGCTCCCATGCTCCAGTGACCTGACGTACCACAAATTGGTATTGTGGGGGCGTCCGAGATCCCATAATGAGGCAACTCGGTAAGCTATTCTTCTGTCCCCAATCTGCCAGGAGCTCTTTCTCTACGTTTGGGCCCTCAGCACGCCAGAGTGCTGCATATTGGAGGAGGGCGGCCATGTAATAAAGCCGCAGGTCAGGGTGGCCCAGCCCCCCCTGTTTGCTGTCCAGTTGCAGTACCTCCAATTTAACCCTGCTGTGTTTTCCAGCCCAAACCAGCGACATCAAGAGGCTGTTGAGGGTATCAAAGGTAGATCTAGGGACAATGCAGAAGGAGTTCTGCAGAGTGTACAGGCAACGCGGTAGGAGCACTATCCGGGCAAAGGCCACTCGACCCATGACAGATAGAAGGAGGCGATTCCGGAAGTTAATGGAGGACCGTAACCCTGTGATCACCACCTCCATAATAATTGCATATTGCGCCTTCGCTGTATGCGCTACCTGGATCCACAGATAGCGAAAATGAGTACATTTCCATTTAAACTCCATTGGGGGAAGGTCGGCTGCGTCCGTAGTTGCTAACGTGGCAAGTGGAAATAGGGTTGATTTTCCTTTATTGACATCCAGTCCAGACACTGTGCCGAAACACAATAGAATGTCCAGAAGAATGTGCATTGCCTCCTCTGGACGAGTTAAATACAGCAAGTCGTCGTCTTCATACAGGGACACAACGTGCACTCGGCCATCCACTGGGATGACCCAGCCATTCATGTCTCTACGTAATGTAATCGCTAACGGTTCTATTGCCAGTACGAATAAGAGCCGGGACAGCGGGCATCCCTGTCTCGTGCCCCGTTCAATTGTGAGCATTTCAGAAATCACCCCACCGTTGCGCACTTGTGCAGTTGGTAAATTGAATAGAAGGTGTACCCAAGAGATATATTCCTGGCCATGGTCCATTCTCATTAGCACTTCACAGAGATAGTCCCAACGTAAGGTGTCGAAGGCCTTTTCAATATCCAAAGCAGGCACTTGGGCCCTGAGGTCCATGTTAGCCATGGCATGTAGAACATGCGACAGTCTAAGCAGATTGCCACAGCCTGGCATAAAACCGCACTGATCTGTGTGGACTAGATGCTTAATAACCCTACTCAATTGTATAGCAAGAGCCTTCGCTAATATTTTCATGTCCACTCCCAGCATCAATAGTGGTTGATGCTGTGCCTGGCATATGTGGGTCCCCACCCAGTTTAGGGAGCATAACTACCTGGGCTTCTCTCATTGATAGAGGTAAGAGACCTTCTCTCATGGCCTCTTGTAGGTTTTCTAGGAGACGAGGGAGCAGAATGTCTGCATATGTTTGAAAATATTCTACAGGGAGACCATCAGGGCCCGTGAATTTGGAGCGGGCCATTGTGGCCAGTGCTTCTTGTAGATCTTCTAGTTTGACCTCCGGGTTGAGTCTCTCACGCTGGCCATCAGTGAGACTAGGGAGTACAAGATCATTCAAAAAGTGGTCCCGGGTCACCCCTGCACCTTCTTCGTATATGGAGGACAGGTGGGCATGTAGGAGGGAATTAATACCGTTTTGTTTGATGGTATATCTGTCATCTGTTTTTATGAGCGTGAGTATAATTTGGGGAGGGTTGCTCATGTTGAAGTAACCATGCTAGTAAACGACTTGACTTGTCTCCCTCCTGATGGAGCAATTGACGGTATTTGCGGCGGAGCAAGCAATCTAGTCTGTTCCATATCTCTCCTACTCTACACTGGGCATGTAGCAACGACTCCGTTGCCAAGGTCCCGCCAGGCTCCGTCCTTTGTAGCCTCACTAGGGTACTTTCTGCATGTATTAGCTCTTTCTCTAGTTGTTGCCTTAGGTTACCCACTCTCTTGCAGCATTCCCCGCGTGTCACAACTTTCAGGGCTTCCCATTATGTTCCCCTTTTGGCAGTGAATCCCCAATTAGTATCAAAATAGGTGCTCAGTGCTCCTCTAATTTCCCATTTAAAAGCATCATCTTTTAATGTGTCTGGTTGTAGTCTCCATAGCGGAACTCTAGGACGGCGGCACCAAGGCCCCCACTCCAGGAGTACCGGAGCATGGTCCGAAAGATATCATCCCAGCACCTGCGTGTATAGCACTATCACTGCAGCTTCGCTCGAAAGCACGAAGCAGTCCAGTCTGCTAAAAACTGTATGTGCGGGAGTGTAGCAGGTGTAACCCGCACCACCCCGGTGCATCGTGCGCCACGCGTCTATGTAACCTAATCTGTCCATGACACCCCGGAGAGCGTCAGTCAAGTTCGGCTTAGAATAGATCCTATGGGGATGTCTATCCAATGTATTATCCAAAACACAGTTAAAATCCCCAGCCCACACCACCGGTGTGCCCACAAATTGCAGAAGGATGGCTTCCGATCGCAGGAAAAAGTCACAATCATCTATGTTGGGAGCGTAAATATTCAGCTGGCATATCTCCCTACCATCTAGTTCTACATGTATTCTGACATACCTTCCCTCAATGTCCACCTCACTGCTATGCAGCTTGAATGGTACCTGTGGGGCCACCGGTGTAACTACCCCTCAGAAATATGTGGAGTATGTTGCAGCAAACATTTGACCCCTCCATTTTTTTGTGGAGCTAGGTTACCTCTGACTCTAACATTTTCGTTTCCTGTAGCATTGCTATATGTATGCCATGGCGACGGAGGTAAGTGTGTACTCTGTATCGTTTAGTGAAAGAGTTAAGACCCCCGTACATTCCATGTTACAATTTTACACTGTGTCATCTATCCAGTAGTAACATAATGCTGTTTCACTTCTCATGTGCCTCCATTGCTTCCAACAATTGTTCCTGTAACAATAACAACCCACCATCCCCACCCCCCGGGTAAATACTGTGCAAACAATTTGTGCCTCCCCAATCATGTGACTAACCCCAGAGATTCTACGTGGAAAACAGACTACTACTAATAGCACATTCAGTTGTGATCAACTAGTATCAAACACGATACCAATCACACCTATGCTATGGAATCCTCAGATTCATAACAAACTTAATATAGTACAGGATGGAAGAGAGCACCCGGCACAGCAGCAGTTGACACCCCTGCCACACCCTCCTCCCCCTGCCACGCAGGCAACCACACACTCACTCATTTACACTCACACTGATGAAGGAACAGAGAAGGGAAAAAGCCAAAGAAAGAGCAGAAGAATAAAAAAAGGGGTTGGGCCAGTCCATTCACGCATGCCCTCACTGTCCCTCCCGCCATACCTAGTGAAAGTCTTAGCACCATCCGGCCTAGGGGGGCCACATGCACCCACAGTCAAGCATGCAGCCCAAGCTCCACGCCTGTTGCAATGTCATTATTGTCCATTCAGAGCCAAGATGATGGGGCTACAATGAGCCAAGGGGCATCTGTCTGCGGCGTGTCCTCCAATACCTCTCTGGTTCTGTTGTCTGAACTAGTTACAGTCATTACCTTCACCAATGCCCTGGCTTCCTCTCGCTCGATTTGCTTCCGTGTCGGGTCAATGTGGGGCAGACGCCCGTCATCTATGTCTGAGGTGGCTCTCCCCAGGTCAAGGGATCCATCCTACAATACCACTATTCTCTGAGATGAGCGGGAGAATTGTTTGGTATATTGTCTGCACCTGCTACACCTGCGGGATCGCTGCATGCCCTGGGCTGAGGCATTTGTACTTCTTGAAGGCAAGGGGCACCCCTCTCCCCGCACTTCCAGCCAGTCCCACACTGCCTCGGGGTAGTAAAGAAATGAGAACAGCCTTCGTGGTTTACCTTTAGCTTGGCTGGGTAGAGCAACATGTACTGTAGCTGCATAGCCCTCAGTTTCTGTTTTACATCAGTGAATGACATCCTCTGTTGCTGGACCAGCCTCGTGTAGTCCGAGAATATATGTATAGTATGGTTCTCAAAGTGGGGATCGCCCACCTGCCGGACTTCCCGGAGGATGCAATTGCGGTTTCTGTAATTTAGAATTTTGGCTGAGGGTGCAGCACCAGCCGGAGGGGTGGGATCAATGCACGATGCGCCCTCTCAATTATAAACAGTTCGGACAGGGAGGCCTCTGATAGCGATTTTTTAGTCCAGTTTTCTAGGAACTGCTCTGGGGTTTTTCCTTCAGCCCCCTCCGGAAAGCCAACGAATCGCAGATTACATCTCCGAGAGCACCCCACTGCATCTTCGGCTCTATGTTCTAGGGTCGCAGTCTTTGCTGTAAGGTCAGAGAAGGCTGTTTTCAAGGTTGATATTTCGGCCTGCAACTCAGCCTGTGACGGTCCGCTCTGTGACTATAGAGCGCTCTGCCACTGTCCGAAGATCCACCCTCAGTAGGCCCACATCCAGAGAAACTGCCTCTATTTTTGCCTGTACTACTGCACTTGAGGCCTTGATGGCTGCGAGGATTTGCGCACCGGTGGGGTCGGTCCGTAGCACGTCTGCTGGCTGCAGGGGATCCTAGGGCATCTGCGTAGTGTATTGATCAATTTTTGTTTGCTGCGCCCCTCTCTATGGCCTGTCCTTCCCCATCGCTTCTTCCGAGTGGGTCCGCGGTGTCAGTCAGTGCGACACAGTTTTACACACGTCGCGCCTACAGTCTGTGGGCTGCGTGAACCATGCAAGGAGTGCCCAGACAGCCCATGGTCACCCACTCAATGGCACCAAGGCGCATTCCAAGCGGGAGACATGGGCTGCTGCCGCAGATCCCGGGAGGTGATCTCTCACGGCCAGCACTCACTAAGGCAGGTACTAAATAGTTAATGAAGACATTGCGTGGGTAGTCAGTTGTACCGGCCCATTAAGTCCCTCAGCCCAGTGTGGGTCTACGGTGTCAGCGCATCCATGTGTATACGGCCGGCAGCGCTGGAAAGGATCCACAGAGCCAACCACTCCAAACCACAGACCGATCCAGCAGCCACATGCAAAGTTGAGGGACGTGCAACTACATCTTTCACTGTTCCTTTCAACAACTGGTTGCAGGACGGGTCTCCATACACTGGAGTTGCGGAAGGGAGACCCAACAGCCGCGAGGAGCAGGTGTGGCTACAGCGCAGTCCCCCGTAGGGTTGTCCCAGACAGGCCCTCCTCAGTGTCGTGCACCGTGTGTCACAATCTCCCCACCCGAGGCGCCTGGTTGAACTGGCTGTCGCTCTGCCCTCCTAGCGATCAGCCATATGTGTGCAAAATGCTGCTAGTATAATTTCTCAGGGCTCTTGATATGTATTCATTGGTCGATATAGACAAAATGTAATTATGGTCCTCCCTGCCCAGTCACTGAGTTCAGGTGATCTAGGTGGAGACTGCCGACCCTCCAAAATGAGGTAAGCGTTGATCTTGCGGCTCCCGATGTGACCACTGACCTCTGTAGTCTCTAGGGCCGTGGCCTCTTTCTCACAGGATGCACTCCTCAGCAGACCCAGGACTGCAGGCGAAAAGCCGCCGCCGTGACTTCTAGGACGCCAGCCTCGCGGCTCCAACAACACCACCCGCTGGGGCGAAACGTGTTTTGCAGTGTTCTCCCTGTGGCAGCCCGGGCCCTCCTTCTTGATGATGACCCCAGTCAGTGGGCGACGGCCGCGCCCTACTCTGAGGTCTCCCGCCGCACAGCCAGTTTCAGAGTCCCGCTCCAGGCTCGGTATACTATGGTCAGTCACCCAGTGGGCAGGCCCCACCTCCCCAGCCGCCCCGGCCGACCGGTCACTTACGTCCACTTGCCGCGCAGCCTCAACAGCGCAGCCAACTGGTCTCCAGGCACATGAGGTCCGGGATCTTCATTTGCGCCAGGCCGCAACCAGACGAATGGGCCGCAGGGACTCGTTTCGCACCCCCCTCACCAGCACTACCCAAAAGTGGGAGCAGCCGTCCTCCTGGAACTTGGGGAGACACTTCTACCCACCGGTCCGGGCAGGAGGGGGAAATGCAGGCGATTATTGTGCCAGCGTGGAGCTCCCTATTTAGCCTCTGCCACGGCTGCCATCTTGGCCACGCCCCTTTCTTAACTGTTCTTGATGTGAGATTATTTTTAAATTTTATGTGTGACAATGGCTATGTGCAATATTTCTATGTACTTTTATGGTCTATTCCTAACTAGACCGAAAAAAGATATTGATTGATTGATTGTGCTCTCTCCTTTAAACATGGTGATAATGACTTATCCCCAAATGGCATATTTAATTTACATATAAGCCCCTAGTAAAGTGGTTCTACACGTGCCCAGGGCCTGTAAATGCTACTAGTGGACCTGCAGCATTGATTGTGACACCCACTTAAGTAGCCCTTTAAACATGTCTCAGGCCTGCCATTGTAGAGCCTGCGTGTGAAGTTCTAAACTGCCATTTCAATCTGGCAAAATAAACCTTTTACTAGTCCCAGACCTTCCTTTTTAGGTCTCGCTTAGCGCAGCGCGCATGCGCTGCTCTAAGCAGAGGGCCTCTTGGAATCACTACAGACTTCTTCAGACTTTCACTAAACTCGTGCGTGTGGCTTTTTATTTCCCACACTTTCTATTGGCCTTTGCGTGTGGCTTTCAGCACGCAATTGGCCAAAGGCGGGTGCATGTCCCACCTTCTCTGTAAATGTTCACTCCCACGGCCTACAGCTGTCGGGAGCGAGCATTGGCGCCATCTGTTGTGGATCAGGTTACTACTTTGTCTGGAGAAGCCTGACAGTACCCGCCCATTCATTGCACTAAAACCAGCACATGCTGCCTGCCTGCCCCGGCCGTCTCGTGCACCCTCGTACAGGGACATCTTAAGGATTTTGGGGGCCCTGGGCCAAACATATTTTTGGGGCCCTGATTCGGAACAGCTTTACATTTGTGAACACATTTCTGCTTTTTCACTCTCTTTGGCCAAGTGACCGACACTGCACAGGCACACTGGTCCACATTCTAGATGTGTTTCTATATAATTTTCAGGGATAGTGATGTGTGTTTTCAATATCATAATATAGCAGCAGCTCACTAGTATTATTGCAAATAATCTCTGCGACCCAGGTCCTCTTTTCATGAAAAAGGAACATTTTTATGGATGTTGCATGGTGTTGAAAAACAAGCAACATTTCTGTGCGAAATATCTGTAATAAACTCCCACACATAGTATTTAAAATAATCTATTTTTAAGAATCATTCAAGGTTGTCAGGGCCCGGCTGTGCAGAGAACAGAGCCAGATACCTCAGGGGGCCCCCTGAAAGGCTGGGGCCCTGGGCCAGAGCCCACTTTGCCCATGCCTTAAAACGTCATCCGCAGACACAACTCCCTTCTCCTCCCCCCCCGCTCGCTGCTTATCAGCACACACAAGACGCACACCTCGCGCTCATTCAATGCACACCCACCCTCCATTACCAGCATCGTTCCCTGCTGACTGGCCACAAGCGCCAGTCACTGCTGTTTCCTGACGGTTGGTCCATGACGCAGGAATGCCCCCAAAACATTCATAAAGTCTTAGTGAGTTCAGGCCAGAGAAGCTGTGTTTTGATGATGCCGGTGTTCCGGTCGTTTCAAGGTCCCCGTCTGGCTGTGCCTCCTCCTCGCGTGTATATTGCTTAATGCAGTCTTTCTGTGCCTCTCCCTGCATTCCATATTAGATTTCGGGCAGGCTCAGTCGGTGCTTTAGGAGAGGCATAGACAGGCGTACAGGCACAAACATACAGAAAGCAGGGTATTTTTAAGCTTCCCTCTGACGTCAGGGGAGCACAAACAGACGGGGGTGCTCAAACAGTTAGAATACCGGACTTTCGCTGCTCCTTCAGAATGGCCTGGAGAACCTTCAGTTGGAGAACTCACTCACGGATGTGGTACTACAAGGAATTCTGTTGCCACCGTGTGGTCCTGACGGCAGCCAGCCATTATTTCAGGTGAGTTGTCCGCTGTTTCTTAAATATTTGTACAAAGTTGTGATTTAATATGAGTTTTTGATTTCATAACATATAGCATATTCATTTGAACGCAATAATCCACTAATGGCTACAAAAAGGTTGTTTCAGGCAGTGCGTGAAACAACTTACAAGTAAGGTATTATCGGCCAGAAGCATTGTAACAACTTTGACTTCCTGCTGTTTCCGTAGTCTGTCTTAAAATATAATACTTCTCCGTTGTTTATTGAGACTTTATAATAAAGCAGCAGAAACTGCCTGTTTGAACGCTGTTGGTCACTCTACAGTCCTGCAGCGCACACTGCCTGTTTGAACGCTGTTGGTCACTCTACAGTCCTGCAGCGCACACTGCCTGTTTGAACGATGTTGGTCACTCTACAGTCCTGCAGCGCACACTGCCTGTTTGAACGATGTTGGTCACTCTACAGTCCTGCAGCGCACACTGCCTGTTTGAACGATGTTGGTCACTCTACAGTCCTGCAACGCACACTGCCTGTTTGAACGATGTTGGTCACTCTACAGTCCTGCAGCGCACACTGCCTGTTTGAACGATGTTGGTCACTCTACAGTCCTGCAACGCACACTAGAGAAGGATGGAGGATTGTGCCTTTTCAAATTCGAATGTATTTTTGATAAATGATTTCCAAGCGTTCTTTGGTGATTTTCCAAAAAAGTTTTTTGTTCCTGGGACCGCAGAGACCTGTTCACCTGACTTCTGGATACACGACTGTCTGCCACGAACCCTGCCTTGAAAAAGCCCTCGGCCGATGGGCCATATGGGCGAAACACGTGTCGGCTGTTTCTTTACTTTGTTTTGTGTCCTATGCATGAGAATCCAAATAAATATTATGCATTTGAAAATCACCAAAGAACGCTTGGAAATCATTTATCAAAAATACATTCGAATTTGAAAAGGCACAATCCTCCATCCTTCTCTAGACTTACCCTATAATGGCTTTTGGGTGTAGCCATTTGTGAGGAATGTGCCACCACTAAGACTGGGCCCTGACAATTGTAGCACATAAACCCAGATTTCCCCACCCATTACAGTTATCTGCAACGCACACTGCCTGTTTGAACGATGTTGGTCACTCTACAGTCCTGCAGCGCACACTGCCTGTTTGAACGATGTTGGTCACTCTACAGTCCTGCAGCGCACACTGCCTGTTTGAACGATGTTGGTCACTCTACAGTCCTGCAGCGCACACTGCCTGTTTGAACGATGTTGGTCACTCTACAGTCCTGCAGCACACACTGCCTGTTTGTCACAGAGTGGTTTTAAGTTCCCACGGCGCTTGGTTTACCTCTGCATATTATGGATGTTAAGGTCGATGATTTTATCTATCTGCCTTCCTTTACACCTTAGCATTTATAATGTGCTGCTGCTTAAGCAATTAGTTTTTTTTTACTCAAGTTTTATGTCCCTAGATACACTGAGTCCTTTTTTCCGTCACCCGGTGCTGTCATCAAACACTTGCGGAAGAATGCTTTTGGTGTCCTGAAGTCCTTAGCTGTGACGCCTGACACTGGATAAAGCCATTTGTTTAGGATTAGAGGGGGCAGGACATTTTCTAGTTGTTTTGGGCAGCCTGAATTACATTTTGACAATGGAGCGCTCTCCTTTATGGGCTTGGTGATTCTTCCTTGGGTAGACTGTCTTTATAGCACAAGGTTTTGGTTTCTGTTACACACTGACTGTTCTTTAAGCCTTTGACCCTACTGCCCTTTACTATCGAATGGTAGGGCTGGCAGAGGTGATCACCTGCCCCGTTTTCAGTCCAATCCCCCCTGCACTGACAGCAAGCTGTCTTTGAAGTGTGTCATACCTGGCTCCTCTAACGTCAGTTGTCTTGGAAAGTGGTACTTAGGACATTAAGTAATCTGTTCTATAAAGACAGGTCTTACCTTACTCCCCTCTTCCTGTATGTACATGGAAGGAGGAAGTTGACAGTGCCTTGTGCATGGCAGGATCTTCCACTTACTGGCTCAGTCCCAGTTACTGTGCACCACAGAACACGCACGTATCATTACATACAGGGTGTGTGACTGCATGTTAAGAAATTATACCATCATGTACAGTTAAAGTGACTATGTATTGGACGACATTGTGCTGATTTATGCAGGCCAAGCAGAAGCCCACAAGATCGTGTACTGCTGCACATGAGTCCAGTGTCAGTATGGCAGGATCTTGCATTGGTGTGACTGCATACAAGCTGATTCTTGTACTTGAACATTTATCCAAGTGACTGAATGAAAGGACCTTGTGCTGATTGTATATTTGTGCAAAGATACATTTTGTAAAGGCAGGTCTGCGACTGTACGTACTTTGATTATTCTACAGTGAAGTCAACCCTTAAACACTTTACCAGCATTTAAGTACACTGATAGTCTGAGGATTGTGAGAGTGGTGGTATATAAGTGCTCTCAGTTGTCCTAATTTACCACAAACATTAATATATTTAATGGTTAATGTAATATAATCAATAATATGCTGCATAACTAAACACTTATAAGGTCCCAAAGGCGAGACCTATTGCATTGCAAATGCTTGTTAATTAATGTCACCTCCCTCCCCCCACCCCCCTCCCCCCCCTGGGTAGGCCCTGGCAGCACGGAGGGCAGGGTTCTATGTACTTAACAAGCAGGACATGTACTTTTACGTTTTACATGACCTGTTAGTAAATAACTCTTAAATTCGGTTTTAACTACTGCAAGGCCTAACTCTCCCATAGGAGAACATTTGAGTTGCCTAATTACATTTTATAAGTGTAATTTCCAAATAGGAAGGAATAACCAGTTTAGTTTCTCTGGAATCACAATTCAAAATCCTAACTCATGGTGAAGTCGGACTTTAAATTGCAATTCTGAAAATGCCAACTTTTAGAAAGTTGACATCTTCTTGCCTTAGCTATTTAGTGCCTGTAGATTGTCTCTGGTCACATGACTGAGTGTAGCTAACAGTTGAGCTTTAGCTTTATGTATTCTTCCAAGACAGCCACACACAATAGGGAGCTCAGGTGTGACTGGATGGATCATCACTGGCAGGATGGGAGGGGGTAACTAGTCACAGCCAACTTACACCTGAATAGGCCATGCCATGCCTCAACACAAAGGGCTGCTTACTCCCTGTAGTTAGTATGGAGCCAGGGCAGGGAAGGCAGGATGCCTGGGGACTTCAAAGGGAAACCTCTAGAAGCTTCTTCCCCACTTCAAAGGCACAACTGGGTATCCATACTGAACCTCAGACACCAACTCTTCAGTACACTTCTGGACCTGTGGATACTCTGCTAGGAAGATCAACTGTTATGCTGCTGAAGGACTGGCACTCTGCTGGACTGTACTCTGCTGGACTCCTGATTTGCTGTGCTGACATACTGTCTTTTGCCCTCTTGCCTGGGTGAGAAGGACTTGACCTGCATCTCTTGAATCCAGAACCCAGAGTGACTTCAAGGGCTAGTTGGCTGGCCTCCTGATCTGAAGTCTCTGAAGTTTCAGGGACATAGCAGGCTGTCAAGTGGTGCCATCCCAGTCCTCAACACTTGGAAGTGGGCTTAAGGTGCTTTGTCAGTCTCTGTGGATCCAGCGGAACTGCCACATCTCCCCTGCCATGCGGCGCAACCCCGAGCAGAACCGACACAACTCTGCTGTTGCGTGGATGAGGCCAATCACAAAAACTTGCATCGCCACCGCAGCCCGCATCACCTTCAGAAGCACCATACGTGCCGCATCCTCGGGACAGGCCCTCGCATCTCTCGTCGACGGCAGCCTCATCGACGATGCCAGACTCCGCAACGCAGCCTCACAACTTTTTGCAACTGATGCATCACCCTGACTGCACACCGCATCCTCGATGCCAAAATTTGCATTGCAAGCCCCATAGATGGGATACTCGATGTCGATGTAACAGGACCTTACACCGCAGCCTCGCCGCAACTCGGAAACAACGCATCGCTTCGGCTGTGCAATTCATCTTGGGCGCAGCTACCAGGGGTTTGAGCACAGGTTAATTTGGCGTTTGCTTGTGCCTTACCCTGTGTTTACTGCTTGACCAGGGCTCACACCCCGTCAACCAGTAACCCCATTTCTTACATAGGCTTATTATTGGCGGGACAGCATATGGGGTTTAGGGTTATAGGATTTCATAAACATGTTAGAATTCTTTCCGTTATTCTCACTATAAATAACCTGCTTCGCTTCCTTGATTTTTATATTCTGTGTGGTTACAATTCATATTTTATGCACTAGTTTAACAAATGTTTTAAAATATATATCCTGCTTCTTAGTGCTGTTTTTAGTGTCATTCAATTACGAAAGAGGGTTGAAAGCTTTATGGTGTTGCCTGAATTTATCTTAGGGTACTCATAGTTACCAATAAACACTTCCTGCTCATCATTCCTCAGTGGGTTGTGTATGGGTTACAGTGCCAGCCAAACCCTGAGTATCTAGTGGGGGTACCACTGGAGAACATGTCATTTTAGCACACTTCACTTGGCTTGAATTATTTTGATGTTTGAATAGTTGATGGCAAATTTAAAAAACAATTTTTACAGTTTAAAAACAGATATCCATTGTAATATTGGTTATATTACCTCCTTCAGAATAAATAGTAGTCCCTTATTTACTATAGGTTTGTCAAGCTTGGCTCATCAAAGGTTATACCCCAGGCTTTAGTTTATGGATTACGAATCTCATTTATTGAATCCATTTGTTAAAAATGGGGCACCCACCTGTTGCAATAGGTATAAATTATAGGGCACCAGTTCCACAACAACTCTCTAACAGAGTCTTTCCTAAAACGTGGGGTGAAGTAACATTTGTGAATTCACAAACTGCATATGCCTTTGAAATATTTTACTCATGGGTGGAGTTTGATGCCTTAAATCCCAATTCTGGAACTTTTCATGCATATAGACCTGCACCAGTGCCACGTGTCTTTCAGGCTTATTGTGAATTGGAGGTCTTTGACTTTACAGGAGCACCAGAACTGGTTAGGCAGTCATATACTGAATGTTTCAATGGGTCCCCTATGTAATGCAAGGGCACCCTGGGTTGTATTGGCTGGGCATACACCATATCCTGAAGCAGCAAATCTAACAGTTGCACAAGCATCATGACTACTGAATCAAACAGTAGTTGTCCACAGGTGACTTAGACAATACATACGTTTGTGAGTGCAGTTGCCAGAGTGGTTAATATAGAACCTACACAAGCAAACAGTCTACAGGCTATAAATTCTATTGTGGGTAAGATGCTCATAAAACGAAATGAAATTCCATTCTGGATTGCTTGTCAAACCAACAAGCTGGAAGCAGTCTATCCCATACCCAACACCCCAAGACGAGCATAGAATTCTGACTAGGGGCCAGAATTAGAGTTCCACGGACAGCATATTACAAGTGCATTATATCCAATGGCACTTGTAATACAGCTGACAGACTATCCGTCTCATTTGTGACTGAGTAACCCGTCCACTGAGCTCGAAATCAGGCCTCTTGGGATGGTGCCACCTATAGAGGAAGTGTATTTGTACGCTCTTATTAGCGGTACTACCAGATGTGGTGTGACAGGTACAAAATGAGCATCTGCTTTAGATTTAGATATACTATAAATAGGACATTTTGAAACCGTTTCCATGATTATTTTGAGTAAATTTGTGGAGTGGCTGCTGATTTGGCATAGCGCCAGCAGATGGCAGTGGTTACCAAACAAGACCTTGAATTAGAACTACTGAAGATTATTTCAGAAGTATACACATCTGTGGGCCGTGACACCTTAGGATCAAGCCATTAAACTGCATCTCGAAATAAAAAGTGAGACTAAGGGTTTCAGGAAGGAAAAAGCTGCGCCATAAAGTAAAAAGAAAGAAAAGGTAAGGACGAATACAAGTGGATCTCTGCCATCTCAGGAGCCCAACCAGGGCAGGTATAATGTAAGGCACTGTGATAAAGTCAAAAAGCAGGAGTGCCAGTATACTGCTTTTCCTGTTCTTTTCAGGACAGTAAAGAGGCAGACAGAAGTGGACCCAATACCATAGAAAAACGAATGTGTTAAGTAAAAAGTGAATCAGGACATAAAGGTGAGGTTAGTGTAAAGAAGGAAGAGAAAATGCCTGACTCCAAGACTCACTGTAAAAAGTGAAAACTGGCAAAAACATTCCCAGTAAACTACAGAACAGGACTTTGGAAATAGCGCAGCAGAAGAGACAACAGTTCTCCTGAATCTCCAAAGTTTACTGGTGGCAAATGCAACTGAATATATACATTTCCAAACACCCGAAGGACATGTAAAGTGTCCAGATAAGGTTAATGATGTAAAGACACAATGAATCATACCACACAATATAAAAGCGACATTCGGGCCACATTTATTCAATACTTGCAGAGGATGACTGGCCTCCAGTCTTTATTAAGGATGCACCTTGAGGTAAGTAGGTAATTATTCATGCATTTTCTTCTTTAGTGCCTGAAAACCTCGGAAAAAAATATGGAAGCGAATGGGCTTTAAAACAGGCTCCAGCTTTGTATAGAAACCAAGAGCGATAAGAGAAAGACTCGGTTCCACATGTCATTCCCTTAAGGAGTGAGCCCCAAATTCAGGCTCAATATCCTCTGAAGCCCGAATAGAAATGCAATATAAAAAGCTATTTTGGATCAGATACTAATCTAAAGCATTATAGTCCCTTTTAGTTCTATGATGAACAGCCGTCTTTTTTCTGGTTTAAAATCTGACGGATCATATAGAATAGTTTTAGATTACAGAAATTTGAACTCACATACATGTACTTTTGCAGTACAAAATACTCATTGCACTAGATTGATGAAGAAAATGTACAAAACAACCCTTGACATTCCGATGTGTTTTTCAGCCAAAATATAGCAGCTGAAAATCAGTAACTAGCCACTTTCTCATTCAGTGTGTTTTAATCCTGCTATACAAGATTGCCCATAGGGTATAAGAATAGTCCTGGTTTGTTTGCAGCAATAATTATGGTCAGGAATATCTCAAAGAATTATCTTATAATGATATTTACAGCACAGGCGATGAACTGAATGAACGTCTGGCTAGGCTGGGCAGGAAAGTGACATTATTAACCACAAACAGATACAAAATTCATTTTACAAAATCCGAAATTGCACATCTGAATGTGATTTTTCTTGGATATGAGTTATCCAATGGAGGAATGGTTTAAGACCTGTCTTCCTGCACAATTGTGCTACCTTGCGACCTTCAAATACATTAAGAAAATTTCAAGCACTGATGGAATTACTTGCTGCATTATGCAGAGTGGGTATAGTCCTTGGATAATTTGAGTTATCCCATGTTTGCTGAAACATATTGGACAGCAAAACACACATCTATCTTCTGTTGACTGCAAGCAGACAGGTTAGTTACAGATTAGGAATAATCAAACAAACCTAGCAATTAGAATCATTCCTAGTTCCTCAGGCTACACATTGATAGTTTTCAATGAAGGACAGATAACTCCCACAGCAAACTAATTACATTTGTATTTAACAGCCAAACTATGCTTCACACACATAGACATCATTCTTAATGATTCTTAACTAATTATTATAGTCCCTACTATTCCTATACTGTAAGAGTTGACAAAAGCAGGTACACCAAATTAACAAGTTGCTTACCTCCAGTAATGCCTTATCTGGTGGAGACTTTATCTAGCCACACATTCTTTACCATAGAATTATCAGTAGGCAGCAGACTAAATCTGGATATTTTTCGTGAGCAGGACCCCTGCATGCCGGTAGGTGGAGTCGATCGGTTTCGCGTGGTTTCATCCGCGCTGGAAGTGGGGTGCATGTTGTCTATACAGGCAACACCCCAGTGCACTAACGGCAGTTTCTTTTCATGACTTTCAACGCCAGGAGCGCGGAGCCACGAAGAACACTGACCACTGGTGTTGGAAAACTAGGGCCCTGAAAGGGGGTAAACCTTGTCCCTAGAAATCTGTTTGCAGAGCGAGGAGGATGGGTGGGTCGGTAAAGAATCTGGGGCTAGTTAGAGTCTCTTCCAGAAAGGTTTTACTGAAGGTAAGTAACTTGTTCATCTGATAGAGACTTCTAGCCGCATATTCCTTACCTTAGAATAGATATCCAAGCAATACCTCAATAGGTGGGTCTGCAAAAAAAATTGCACGCTAAAAAGTCCTGTAGGACCGAGAAGGCAAAGTGTCTCACTGTTCAGGCAGTAGTGATTTGTGAACGGGGGTAGAGAGGCCCATGCTGCTGCCTAGCAAATGTCTAGGACCGGGACTCCTGGTAGAATGGTAGAATGAACATGCAAGCCCCAAGGGGGTTGCATCTTTGCCAATGTGTAGCAGATCTTAATGCAGAGCAAGGTCCATAGGGAGATGATCCGCTTCTGCACAGCCTTTCCTTTCTTCCCTCCAACATACTCCACGAAGAGTTGGTCGTCCACACGTACTTCTCTTGTGCGGTCAAGGTAGCACGACAAAGCCCTATTTGGGTCTAATTGTTGGCGTCACTCCTCTTCCTTAGAGGAATGCGGCGGATCATAAAAAGTAGGCAGGGTTATGGACTGGCCTACATGAAAAGGAGTAACCTCTTTCAATAGAAAGGAACAAACAGCTTGTTGGGGTAGATGTTCAGGTATGGAGGCGTGGGTGACAAAACCTGAAGCTCACTTTCCCTCTGGGCAGATGTTATTGCCACCAGGAAGGCCGTATTGATGGTAAGGAGCCTGAGAGGACAGTTGTGCAATGGCTCAACAGGAACGCACATCAAGAACACCAGGACTAGATTAAGGTCCAACTGCGGCATGATGAAGAGGGAAGGAGGAAACATATGTTGCAAACCTTTCACAAACCTCAGTACAATATAGGATTTGAAGAAGGATGGCTGGCTAGGCAACCGCATAAAGGTTGAGATAGTAGAAAGATTGCCCGTTAAGGTGCCCAGAGCAGAGCCCTGCTGGGCAAGGGAAAGGATAAAGAGAAGGACCTGAGGGAAGCAGAAAGGACGTAAACCTGTTTCTCTAAACACAATGCCACAAACTTGCCCCAATGGCAGGCGTATACACCATCTTGTTGGAGGGCCACCTGGCTTCCAAGATAACATTGCAGACTTCAGGCGGACGTTCAAAAGCTGTCAACTATCACCGCTCAATCTCCATGCAAGAAAGGCTGAGAGTTGACAGGTTCGGGAGAAAAACCCTCCCCTGCTGCTGCAACAGAAGATCCTCCCGAAGGGGCAGCCTGATCGGGGGACAGATGGCATTCTCAACAGCTCGGGATTCCAAACTCTCCGAACCCAGTACAGAGCCACAAGGATGACTTGGGCCTGGTCGTTCCTGATCTATTTGAGAAATCTGGGCATGAGTGGTATGGGTGGAAAGGCGTACATGAGGCATGAGCTCCGCTCACGACACAAAGCATCTCCGAATGAGAGCTTCCTTGGAAACTCCAGCGTGCGGAACTGGTGACACTGCGCATTCTGTGCGGTGGCGAACACATCTAACCAAGGCTCTCTGCACAGCAGAAAGAGACCTTGTACCACCTCTAGATGGAGATGCCATTCAGGATCCGCTAGGCATGTTCAGTTGAGTTTGTCTGCCCTGGCGTTCAGAGAGCCTGCCAGGTGTTGAACTACCAGAGAAATGCCCTCCTTGTTCACTCTCGCCTGTTGTTTCTGCAGGAGCGATATGCAAGTTCAGAAGTAAAGGTTCCAACTTCCCTTACCGACTAAGCATGCCCAACAGCGTCAAAGCAAAACTGGTGTAATGGGGGAAGAGGGGAAACAAGGGAAGAGAAATGAAGAAATGTCCCAAGGCGTACCCAGTGAAGAAGGTAAGGTACAATGCAGTCATGTGTGTTCCCTGTCTGTAGAGAGCATAGAAAGATGATTAGAGTATATACTTGTACTTTACAACTCTATTTAAGTGTAAATATTTATAATGGCCTTTGTTACCTGCTAAACTCCCCTCTTCCACTTATGAATCAATCCTAGTACATGCAGGAACATTTGTGCAATCTATGAGAGAGAATAAAGATGTATTTTGTAATCCAAGTTCAGTAGAGCAAACATGAAAATATAGATAAAGAGGACCATGAAACATCAATCTGCTATTAGGATGTAGCAGTGAGTTAAGTATAGCCCAACTTCATGTATTCATAAGAGAACTGATAAGGAAGTATTTAACAGCATGAACTGTTCTCTCAAAAAATTAAACAAAAAGAAAAATATGCAGGCTATATGATATGTCTCCTTAACTTCAGGAAACACTAATGTGCTGTTTCTATTTTTAGGTTTACTCAGCATGCACAGATAGAAAACAGAATCTTCAAGGCCATAGGAACAACAAGCAGATAAGTAACTCATATATATTTTACACTTGCCAGCGTAGAGCACTGTTACTGCAATTCAGAAGCTGTTTGGTACTTTAGTTGTCTTCTTTCTTTCTTTTTCTTTGCAGGAATTTCCAGTGCTGGTTACAGAAGCACTGACGAGGAGGACGAAAGCAGGAGTTTGGGTGAGCCGCCGCACGAGACGGATGCAGGAACGCCGACCGCAGCATGGACCCGACAACCCAGAAAAGACAAGATGAGTGAACCAGAGGCGGAAGAGCAGTAAACAATCACTAGAATGTGAAGCGCTCTTCCGTGGTCACAGGGCCGCTTTATGCCCGCATCGCTCTGCCCCTGCTGCAATCTGCAGCGGAGGCGGAGCATTCCTGACACTGCTGTTCCAGTCTAGATATGCAGAGCCTCTTGACAAAGATTCCACGACCCCACCCCACCCTGTTTGCTGCAGCACCACATGGCAGTAGTGTTGTCTGTGAACACTTGCACTAGTCATCCCTAGATGGAGGGTAGAAAGTCTTTTAATGCCAGCCTTATTGCCCAGAGCTCTAGAAGCTTGATGTGAAGTCTGAAATCTGCCTGAGACCAGAGGCCTTTGATCTCCATCTCTCCCAGATGGCCACCCCATTCCCAGAGTGGCTGTCACCACTGTGAGATCTGGTTGGGGAAGAAAGAGGAGTCTGCAGTTGACCCAATCATGGTCCGTGAACCACCACTGCAGATCTTTTGCAGTTCCTTCAGAGATTGGGATCATGTTGGAGAGATTAACCTGATGCTGCACTTACTGGAACTTCAGGTCTCATTTCAGAGCCTGCATATGCCAGAGGGCATGTTTCACATGCAGGATGCACAAGGCAATGAGTCCCAGTAGCCTCAGAGTCCGTCTCAACGAAATCCAGGATAGAGGCTGAAATATCGGTATCATAGGCTGAATATCCTGGACTTGCCGTTTGGGTGTAATGGACCGAAACTGCAACGTATCTAGAACAGCTCCGATGAAAGAGAGCATGGAAGAGGCAGTCAGGTGTGTCTTCAGCACGTTGATAGAGAACCCGATAGTCTGGAGGTGGGAGACACTAGCCTGGAGCAAGCCCACCTGCAAAAGCCATTCATCGAGATACGGGAAGACCGGCACCCGTGATCTCCACAGATGAACTGCAACCACTGCCATCACCTTGATGAACACCCAAGGGGTACTGCTAAGGCCAAAGGCAAACTCAAAGTACTCGTGGCTCATCGTGAAAAGGCCTGGGCATAGTTCGCTGAGTTTCGCTATGCGGAACTCCGCGAAGTGACAACTCTGCAGAGTTCCGCAAGTGGTGGAGTGCAGTGAGAACTGCCGTTCACGCTGATCTTCCTGCTGCTCGAGTAGAAATTCTACCTGAGCGGCAGCTCGCGCTTGCCAACTTACTGTTGGCGAGCACGAGCGGGTAAAAAACTCTGCTGCATTACGCAGAGCAGAGTTTTCTGCACTCCGCGAGCTCCACAGAGTGCAGAGTACAGAAAACTCAGCAAACTCCACGAACGGAGCGGAGTTCACCCCCCAGGCCTAATCGTGAACCACAGGTAACGCCCGAGGGCATGCAGGACGTGAATGCATAAGTATGCATCCTGCAAGTCTAGTGCTACCATCCAATCTCCTGGGTCCAGGGCAGACCGGAAGTGAGCGAGCATGAGCATTTTGAACTTCTCTTTCTTAAGGAAGAATTGCGAGGGTGCAGGTCTGGGATAGGATGAAGGCCTCTGTCCTTCTTGGTCACCAGAAAGTAGCAGAAATAGCAACCACGACCTAATTCTGGCATCGGCACCTTCTCTATGGCTCCCTTGGCAAAGAGAGCCATCACTTTCCGGCAGAGCAAGGCAAGATGCTCCTCCATCAGTGTGTTGCAAGCAGGTGGCATGGGTGAAAGGGAAGTCACAAAGGGGAGGGATTAGCCCCATTAGACAATTTGAAGAACCCATCGGTCTGATGTTTTAGACCTTCAGTGGGCGTGTGATGGCGTATTTTGCCCCCCACTGGGTGCCCATGAAGGTAAAGGGGCAAACTACAAGGGTTTTGAGGCTGTGGCTGCTGGGAGGGTGAACTGGCCCGACCTCTGGCTGCCTGAACCGATGGGTCTGTGGGCAACTGCGTCCTCGGACACGCAGAGGCTGAGGGAATTTGTGCGCCGTGGTGGCTGGCAGGGTATAGACCCGGCTGGAAGCCCCTTCAATGGCCACAAAAGAAGCGAAAGGTAGACTGAGGGAGCGAGGGCCATGGAAAGGCCCAAAGATCTGGCTGTGGCCCTGCTGTCCTTAAAGAGTTCCAGCGCTGAGTTTGCCTTGTCTCCGAAAAGACTGCAGCCATCAAAGGGTATGTCCATAAGCAATGCTTGGACATCCCCTGAAAAGCCAGGCCTAAGGCCACAAACGAGGAAACCAATCTGCCCAGGGAGTCTGTGGTATTCAGTCCACTCCTGATTATGAACGTAGCTGCATCTCTCCTGTCAGCAACAGCCTGGGAGAGTATGGCCCATGCCTCCTCTGGAACCATGGGCAGCAACTGCGCAACCCAATCTCATAGAGCATGGGAGTAATGGCTCAAAAGGCACACAGTGTTCACAGACTGCAGTGCCAGGCTAGTGGAAGATGATGTCTTCTTGCTTAAGGTAACCAGCCTCTTGGATTCCTTATCTGGTGGGGCGGTATAGAATGTGCCAGTATTTACACAGGAGGTAGAGGCTTGGACCACCACGCTCTCCAGGATAGGGTGTTATGTGAGGAAATTGGGGTGCCCTGGGGTGGGACAGTGGTGGCAGGCAATCGTCCTGTTCACAGGTGCACTTGTGCTTGGCTTGGACCCGGTCCCATGCAGCATGTTTGTAAGGGCTTAATTAGATGGAAGAAGCGGTTGTAGAGGCGTCACTCCCGGATGAAGCACCTCTGCCAAGACGTTAGTCTTGACTGCCATTGAGGGTAGGCTAAGGTCCAGCACCTCGGTCCCTCTTCTCACCACCATTGCAAATGATGCGTCCTCCTCCATAGCCATGGTAGAGCAAACATGTCAGTATCTTGAGAAGTGTCCAGTCCACTGGCCTCCTCCAAGTCCTCACACTGGTCCATGTTTGGATCTAAAGGCTGGTATTCTTCAGGGTCCAGTCAGCCCTCCCAATCCTAGCCCATAGGGCTAGGGCTCAGGCTCCGGCTTGGAAGGCATGGCTCCAGTCGGCACCTGAGTTGAAGTTGAATGGCGCCCCTCTTGCTCCGTGTTGGAGTCGGGGATCAAAATGGAGACAGCGAGACCAGAGGGAAGGTCAAGATGGTACAATCGGTGCCAGTCCGGATCCATCTGTGGATCCAAGGGGCCTGACTGGTGCCAGAAGTGGAGACGGTGGCATGGAACCAGTAGGGGTCCCTCCCGAACGCAGGGGGCCTGAAGGCGCGCTGGTGGGAGCAGGCAGCTCAAATATGAGGACCATAGCCTCATAAAACTCCTGAAGTTGAGAGGGGGTCACTGTAGCTCCTGTAAACTGAGGTAGGCACAGATCTGGCCCAGGCGCTGGCTAAACCACGGAGCCAGGCCTCGAATGGTGATGCTCCCTCATCTTGTTGGCCGACGTATGAGGTCAAGTCGAAGATCTCTTTGACTTCTTACTCATCTTCTTGCGGAAGGACTTATCCAAGTGACCCAACAACGAGGGCGACGAAAATCTTGGGCTCTGCAACCGATCCTGTGATCTTCCTCTTGACCGGGATTGAGACTGTCACAGCATTGCATATCGAGCCTCCAGGAGCTTGAGGGACCGCTCCCTCAAGGCCTTCAGAGTCATCGCGCGACATTCGACGCTGGTTTTCACATCATGGTCGCGCTCGAGGTCCCAGAGGCATACAAGGTCCGGGTCTGTCACCAACATCAATCCATAACAGGCACAGCAGGGCTTGAAGCCGGCCTTCATAGGTGACATTCCAGCCACACCAGTCAAAAAAAGACCAGTTTAACAGTCACTAGGGGTAGCTCACTCCAGATCTGCGCTGGCACGGAAAGAAAAGAACAGACGTCAGCGTACAGGGGTGGCTCCTATATAGGCATTGCACATGTCACTTCTGTGCAGACGACGCAGACAATGCGACACTGAGCCGAATGATGCCACCTACTGGTGCGCAGGGGTACTGCGCATGAGAAATTTCCGTATCAAATCTGATGCCTGGCGATAATTTTAAGGTAAAGAATCTGTAGCAAGAAGTCCCTATTAGATGCTTGCACTCAACGTTGGGTGCAGTGGACCGCTTTGTTAATTGTAGTTGATGTGAAGTTACAATAAGAGCCTATCCTCGGTACGCAAGAATTCCTACAATATGCATGATACGTTCCATCAACCCCTAATGTTTTACCCACACATGAGTATAAGAGCATGTTTTACAAGGACGGTTCTGTACACAGCAGTTAGAACTAAACAAAAATATTCTACGGCTAGTACTGCAGTGCAGGAAATTTTCAAGGGTGCCCACTTCCAGCCGCTACATACACACACTAAACCTTTAGGTAATTCCACAGCACAGCTTAAGGAAATGCATGCCCTATTGCTTGTATTGCAAAACGCTGATCTTTCAGTTCCCACAATAACTGTGTCAGTTCAGTCTTATGAGTGAAAGGCTACAATTCAGATTTATGACATAAGCAGTTAAATGGACTCTGCGATTCCAAACAAACAAAAAAAATAAAAAACAATAAGCAACTCTGAGGAAAAGTGGCTGCCCTTTAGGAGAAACTTCTTCTGGTCCATGTGCAGCACAGCATGGCCCAGAAAAGTGAAATAATTCACTTCAAAGGAACTGTGCAGCAGGTGTAGCTATAAAAACAGCATTACAGATCATTAACGTAGCTGCAGTAACCAGATCACAAACCAAGATTGGCACAGATATTTTGGCACAGATATAAGCAACAATAAAAGGAGAGACGCCCCTGACGGCTTTCCCTCTAAATACTTCTCTATCCCCAATCCAGAAAACTCTCCAATGATATCAATTCCTAGAGTGGAAGGTTGACATAGTCCTAATGAGCAAGCTACATTAGACCTAATTAAGGCAGCTCATGAGCGGATAGCGTCTGCCCTTGCTGGCGCAAATGTTACTGTATCAGTGCTATAGCAGCGATACTGGAGCCCTGTTGACCAAAACAGATTAAAAACAAAGTATAGCAATGTAACATTTGCTCACAGATAAAACACTCTACTCTTCCAAGAACAGTGCAGACTACCCTTAACATCTCTCATCACCTGTTTGGAAAAAAACATTTTGGGCATATTCAAGCCAATTACAGCAGTAAACAAATATAAACTTATATTGGTAGCTGTTGAGACATGATCCAGATTCCTTTGGGTTTGGCCACAGAAAATGCTGATGCTCGAACAATCATAAAAGACTTGCTGTGCCTGATAGCAATGGGAGCGGTTCATACCTTTCATTCAGATAGTTGTCCTGCATTCAGCGCTAAGGCATTCAGGGATGGTTTGGGAGTATGACTGCTATGCTCACAGCAGTCCTGCCTGGAATCAAATTAGATTGTAGAGCATGCCTGGAAAGGTGGCAGAAGCAAAAATCTTTGACTTGGGCGCTCACTTAAATCTCTTGCAGAATGTCCAAGAGGTCAGATACAAACTCTTTAGCCTTGCAACACTGACATAAGAGAAGATCAGGTTTCTAAAGGTGTTGACGGTCTCAAAGTGAGAGAGCTAGTTCAAGAGAAGAACGCTGAAAAGCAGCTTTTTGGGCCATATTACATATTACACGTTCCAGTTCTTGGTATAGAAGGGACAAGGATAATATCGCTGCCTCCATTGCCTGCCTCAAAGAAAAATCCCAGCAGTTACTATATAGTTTACTATGAACCACCAGTTGAAATAACATCAATTGAGATGGTACCATTACAAGAAAGTATACGGTATGAGAACAATTCTGACACAGATTTTGGTTTAAACAACATATCAACACCATACACAATAGCTCAATAACACTGATGACTTCCTGTTTGCTGCTAGCTTTGAAACAGATATCTTATCCCGCTGTGGTCCTATTTCTGGATTGCAACTGGAATATTTTTTCTTTTGATGTGGATTATCATGTTAATTACAGTTTTGCTATTGGAAAATGGACATTAAATTCCTGATAAAACTGTGCCATTTCCTGTGGTTCAGGAATTACAACCACATTCTTCTTTTCACAGAGCACCTCGGGATCATCACACTGTGAACATCACTGTGTATCCTGTGCTGGATGGCTTGGTTTGGGAAAAGATCACCTATCAGGCTACGGGGCTCACTGAACTTCTATTGGGACATAGGTTTTGAATGTATCATTAGATGATGTCATAATTCCTGGTTCTTTTTCAGATCAATGGGACATTGAGGCAGTTAAGCAAATGATGACTAGCTTAAGTGCCTACGCTACAGTTGATAATGAAGATCTGTAAATGCTAACAACCATAAGGAAATATATTGGTTTGATCATTTTGATCATCACAACATATATAGAACAAGTAGCCCCTGCAAAATACACAATTATATACAATGGCAATACTGCAGGGTTCAGCCCATAAATAGTCACAAACACTTTCAAGAAAGATTTTCTTATTTCAACTGTGCTGACAGATAAGACCTATCTGCATTTTATTATTCACAGAAACCAGAAAAACGACAAAAAAAACTTGATTACCAATAAGAAACTTTTATATGTGGCACAATTCATTAAAAATCAGGGTCATGAGTAGTGGAAAGAAAACAGTAATGAAAATAATATTTGGCAAGTTCAAGGTACAGAGGCCTTATTTAGAGCAAGCATATTACCCAAAGTAATTATTTTCCTGACTACAACAGTCAAGCAGACAACATGCTTGGGATTTGGGTATATTAGAAAACTGGAAACAACTACCGTTACAAAAGTTAATTCAACGCAGTTTTCGGGTTTGCAAAGGAGAAGGAATTTTACAGATGTTAAATTGAATGAAAAGATTCTGAATGGTATTTATAATTAGACTGTGTTTTAATCCGAAAGGGTAGCCCTGTGGCCAATTAATACTGATGTATGCATGAATCAATTTTCCCCAAAGACACCTGGTCCTCTAGCTAATCACCCAGATCCCAGGTATATTATATATACATGTGTGACTGCTACCGCATACAGTAAGGGTTAAGCTGTGCCAACAATGGATAGAAAATTCCAGCCTAGTCACTGTGAAGGAGCACCTGTCCACAATTAGTGAAAAAATGTATTTCCATCACTTTCTCCTGGGTTTGTAACCCATCAAAAATAAATATTTTGGAGGGGCGTGTCTACCCGCTGAGGACGATGGCCGCACTCTAGCACTGCTCTGGCGAATCACCCCCGATATCCCCCAAAATCCAGACAATAATCCGTAATTAACGGCAGCAAACTGATGGGAAAGGTCTGTCCTCACCTGTAGGCGCTAACAGGGAAGCTCGGACACCAAACTGGCATGAAAGGTCCTCCGTTCGCACCGAGGCCTGGAAAATCAGAGAGGCCTGGCGGCTGGATTCAAAGTGCGAGCGACGGCCGAAAGGAGGGTCCTGGATCGCCCAGTGCAACGGTGGGAAGGTCAGAGGCAGCGGTGGCCTTCGTGGTAAGCGGTCACGATTGCCGCGGAACAGATCACCAGGATAGGGATCCGGGGCTGACCAATCGAGACGCCGACAGAAGTTTCCCTGATCAGGGCGGATATCCGCAACATGGACTCTAGAGTAAAAGAAGTTGAGACTACGACTAACGAGCTGGTCGGTGAGACAACCCAAATTAAACAGCGGATCAGAAACCTCCAAACCAAAAGTGAGATTATGGAACAACAATTGGACGACTATGAAGGAAGGGCAAGATGAAATAATGTACGCATCCTAGGAGTACCTGAGCGGGTGGAGGGTCAGGCGGCAGACCTGTTTGTTGAGAACTTGATAACGAACTTCCTACAGCCACACGGATTATCCAAATACTTCTCCATTGAAGGAGAACACAGGGTCCCTGGGGGGGGAGACCAAAGGCAGGAGCCCCCCCCCAGACCCATGCTAGCTAGAGTGTTCAATTTTCGAGACAGGGATGTTATCCTGCAGACCGCCCGATGTGCGCCCCCTGTCAGCTACGAGAATAGCAAAATAACATTCTTTCCCGATTTTACGCTCAAAGTCCAAAGACAACAACGTAATTTCCTTGATGTCAAACGGGCTTTGAGAGAGAAGGAACTCAAGTATGCCATGCTGTTCCTGGCCAAATTGAGAGTAGAGGCAGAAGGTAAAACTTGGTTCTTCACTAATGCCCAGGAGGCATGGGAATGGCTGGATGGCTGGCACAGGGTCGGACCTCACACACAGACTGGGAGGCAGGAATGGAAAAGCGGGAATAGACCCAAACAGGTATCGACTCCTGAGGGCGCTAACAGTCTGACACCTGACGAGGTGGAAAAGCATCGTAATGAGAAGGGAACTGTGAATGGAGGGGGGCAGAAACAAAACTAACTCAAGCCATTAGACGGAGCTCCTAGAGTAACAAATCGACAGTAAAATGGATCTACACTGCGTGGGCCCAGTATGGACCAATTGGACAGTCCCCGAACAGTGTGCCCCAGAGGTGCTGGAGATCTCTGCTTTGCCTGAAGAAGAACCGATCTACCACAAACAAGTTGCATGTTTTATAATCTATTGAACCCGGGATGGGGGGTCAGGGCTCACGCTCCACTAGTTTCTGGGGGGGGGCGACAGGCACTCTGCAATGTTGGGGAGGCGGGAAGTTTGTTTATCGCCAAGCAGGGAGGCAGGGAGGGGGAAGGGTTAGTTCAGTTGAGGGGGGAGAGTTTCAAGTCAGTCTTCAGGGCACTGGGAGGGGGGATACACAGGCACGGACATACACCACACAATCGGTCACCAGCCCAGCGAACTGGGCCTGCCATGTTGCAAAGAATAATCCGGAGCCCACCCATACAGACCAAAACCTAGCGTACAATACACACCATAGATGACAAAACAAGGACCTCACTCCAAGCTCTAACTTGGAATGTGAACGGTCTAGGGGACAAACTCAAGTGAGGTATTGTACTACAATATTTGAAACAACACGCTCCAGGAATAGTACTGCTACATGAAACGCACTTGGTGGGCAATGCATGCAGGGCCCTGGATAGATGGGGATACAAGCTAATAGCCCACGCAGGGTTCACCTCGGGTTCCAGGGGAACGGGCATACTAATCCGCAAAGGTTGCCCGTTAATGATACAGAAAACATGGATCGATACTCAGGGTAGATATGTGGCGGTGTCAGGCATGTAGGAAGCAAAAGCAATTAACGTACTGTCGGTATACGTTCCCCCAGCACTGCAAAAAACAACACTAGTGGGCATAAGTAAGATCATCCTTGACCTTCCGACGGGGCTTCTATTGATAGGGGGAGAATTAAATATGATAGTGGACGAGCACTTGGATAGACATCTCCCTCGACAGAACCCACGGGTACGATCACAACTTGCTGAGTTTCTATCGGCTCTGGGTCAGGTAGATATTTGGCGCCATCTCAACCCTAAAGTTCGTCAATTCACATTTCACTCGGGTGCACATAATAGCCAGTCTCGCATAGACCACATACTGACACTCTCAAGAGACGCCCACTACTATAGAGAGGCAAAATGTTTGGCGCGGGGCATTTCCGATCATTCCTCAATCCTCACTAAGATAGTGCTCGATTCCTCACCCAGACGATCGGTTCTCACACTCAACCCAGGATACTTGAAAATAACGCAGGTTAAAAAAGAACTACTTAAAAATACAGACCTGTACTTCAGTGACAATGTGGGCTCAGTGGAGTCGTTGCAAACACTGTGGGAAGCATTCAAAACAGTGATCAAGGGCCAGGCCCTGGCACTCATAGTAGGGCACAAAAGAGAACAGAAAGCAAGGCTAGAAACGCTGCAGTCCTAGAGGAAGAAGCTAGGCTAACAGATACAGATAATGGGCCCGATTCACAAAAGTAATCTGAGACAAAATCCTAACTTTACAACTTTCGGTATTCACAGAAGGCATTTAGGAGTACTGAAGTTAGGATTTTGTCTCAGTTAATCATAAGTTTTGGTCTTAAGTTAAACTTAAGACAAACTTAAGTTTGATTATCTATCCTTCTGTTTAGAAACTTTGTGCGCCGTGGTGGCTGGCAGGGTATAGACCCGGTTTGAAGCCCCTTCAATGGCCACAAAAGAAGCGAAAGGTAGACTGAGGGAGCGAGGGCCATGGAAAGGCCCAAAGATCTGGCTGTGGCCCTGCTGTCCTTAAAGAGTTCCAGCGCTAAGTTTGCCTTGTCTCCGAAAAGACTGCAGAGGCCTTTTGGAATTTTGACTTTTGTCTACCACGTAATGAGGCCAGCTCGATTTCACGAGGTAACATGACCTATTTTTACAGTCACGCTTTTTAACAATTCAACATTTCAAAGCCTCACATCAAGTTTAGGAGTGGTGGTTTCACCTTTGGTCCCCTGTTTGTTTGTTACTCTTTATAGTAATTGGGAACCCTTGGATTCAATCTCGCCCTTTGTAGTGAACATTTTTGAAAGAAAGAAGAAAAATAGAAGAATAGTTGAAATGTGAAATTACCAAATAAGAAGTAAGTCCAGGAAAATTCTGCGTTATGTTTTGTATACACCATATCAAGCCTAAATTGAATCCATTTGCAAACAATTGATGGCGTTCAACCCTACCCTCTTTTTAGGTTGCCATCTGTCCGTTCTCTGACCTAGGAGCCCACGGTCCCACCAATAACATTTCAACCACCCAGCCAATGGTGGTGCACGGTAATTTAGTTTCCCTTTTACATCTAGAGCTTGCATTATAAATTATAATAAGTTCTAAGTATTTTCCTTTGTTAATTCTCAGGTGCCCCATCACAGTCCTGAGGAAGACCCCATTGTAAGGATCAAGGTCACCTACGTCTGTTAGGGGTCGAAACGTCGACATTTTGTTAGATATATGCCAGTGTGGGCAACAGTGCTTTTTTCATTGTGCCTTCTCAGCGACACAATGGCTGCAAATTAATTTATTTGCATATAATTGTCATGCAGGACAAACCATTTCTTTTGTGAATAACACTGTTGATGTATATATTGTCACTCTCTTTCCGCCCTCATTTAACCCTCACTTTGCACAAGAGTCCTTCCTTTCTCCCTTCTACACATTTGGGGCACTTGTTTATACGTATGTTCCAGATGTTTTGCTGGATTTTGAGCATTCACAATGATGTTCAATATGAATAAATAATATTGAGCAGTGTTTCATAGTACAAGTGATTTATTGGATGCTGTTGCATAAATATTTGTGTTCTTTTGAATTGTCCCACTGGGACCGTCTATCTTCTGTACCAGACTGTAAAGCGGCGGTGACGACAGAGGGTTTGCGCTATTTAGGGATCTTTATAACACCAGACCCACTCCTCTTCTATAACAGCAACCTCCTGGGGCCCTTGACCCGCCTACAAAAGGACATATGCCACTGGAAAATACTTCCTATGACGCTTCGAGGTCGTGCGGCCCTGTTTAAGATGCTAGCCCTTCCTCGCTCTTTTTCTTTTTTTAAACTCTTTTTATTTAAACAAGACAACAAAGGCACAGTACAACGATTAATCAGTTGACCATAATCAAGCACAATATGGTTACAGTGAATCAGCCACATAGCAATTCGTATTTTTGCAATCATTATTTCACTAAACCTCTTCACTTGGTAGGTCTGGCATCCCATCCACCGGCTGACTAAGTTCAGTTGTAGGGCATAGGCATATCCCGCCTCTGTGTGTGTTCCATGCAGTCCATTTTCGATCCCATTTTTTAGGGCACCCTCTATTTTTGAAAACATCCTTCTCTGCGACTATGGCCCTATTTATGTCTCCCACCCACCCATTTAGTAGTGGTGGTTCCCCAACTCCCCATTTTTGTGCAATATTACGTTTCACCAGGGCCCACCCTAGTGAGACCCATGATTGTTAAGTTTAGGTTAAGTCCGTTGCCTCCCAGATATTTAATAGGCAGAGTTTTGGGGAAGGGTAAAACTTTTTCCCTTCTACGTCTTCCATCCGCTTTGTAACCACGTCCCAGTATTTTTGAATGATTGGTGGAAAAAGTTCCCTTCTAAGTTGCATCGATGATGGCATTGGGAGTCAGATCGCTTTCTCATCTTTACCCGAACATTTGCGGATAGATACATTCGGTGTAAGGTCTTGAGTTGGACCAGTCTCAGCCTCATGGGTTGGCAATTTCCCTAAGGGAGGCCAAGGCATCTCGCCAGTCGTTGTCTTCTAGTACCCCCACATCTGTCTCCCACTGTTGTCTAAGTCTTATCAAAGGATCCGGCCGGTTATTAATCAGTTTTTTATATGTTAGAGAAATGGCTTTCTTGGGCATTGGATATTTTTATTTATTTATTTGCAGAGTTTTATATAGCGCTGGCTAGACCCGGAGGTATCAGAGTGCTTTACATGAGGATCAGCGAGAATACAAGTTACAAAATTACATCAGTTACACAGTGATTAAGCAGTAAATATGAGTTACTAGAGAATAGCAAAACAAAGACACATAAGAAAACAGTGTTACACGGTGACATGAATTACAAGAGCATAGCATAACAGAGACAAACACGTCCTGAGGGGCATAGAAGGTGAGGGGGGAAAGGTAAAAAGGGGTAAGGGATGCAGATCGAGTCAGGAAGACCATCAAGTGGGAAAGAACTTCAGGGAGACAAAATAGTCAAAGAGGAAGATAAACAAACCAGTTGGGACCAGCAATCTTAACATCCAAGGACTTGGAGACTGAAAATGATGAGAGGAGTGTAGGAGACCTAAGGGGGGTCGACTAGAGGATAAGGTTAGTCAGGAGAACAGGGAGCAGTTCAGCGGCAAAGAGAAACTGTTGAAAGCCGCCAAGATGGAGGACCCAGTTCATGGGCACTGAAAGCATTATCCCAAAATGGCGGGATACAGATAAATCCAAGCCAAAGAAACAACAAGGTAGCTGACTCCACAGGGAAGGGCAGGAAAGGGGATGCAGCCACAAGATCAAGGAGGGAGGAGGGCTGGAGATCGCCGATCACAATCTGGTCGTCAGCGTGTACAGGATTCGGGGCTGCGGGGCAGCAGTGTCGTCGTTTCGTATGACAAAGTCAGGGGAAGTCTGCTCGGGCGCACAAGGCAGCACCCCCGGAAGAAGGGAGACAGCAGCGGGGACCAGGAGGGCGCGCCTCCCCTGGCTCGGAAAGTGAAAACAAGCCCGGAGGCACAGGACCACAGCACCGTGGCACTCACCGCTGCTGCAACCCCATCATGGGAAACAAGACTTGCACGTCGCAGTGGCACCACAGGAGGCGAAGCAAGAGGTCCAGCAGCAGGGCAAGCAGCAGCGGCCCAACCCAGAAGGCAAGGGGACGGCCAGGAGGGGCGAACCTCAGCCCAGCTCACTCGTCAGCCATCCGGAGATCCCGACCGGGCATAGGCCGCGCCGAGACTGGCTCCGTCGTCAGCAGATCCTCAGTGATTCATCCGAAGGAGGGGGAGGAAGGAGACAACAGCGGAGAGACGAGGAAAACCGTGCCCAATGTCCGGCTGGGTAGGTGACAGCCGAGGACATGAACCCGAGCCAGTCTCCTCTATAGCCAACCAAGCAGCTCCACCGGGCATCGGCCATGTTGTCTCGGACTCCGCGGTCAGAACACTAATCACTGATTCCTCGGAAAGAACCCGAATTTAGTCGTGGGGGCTGGAGAGACGAGGACCACAGTCCACACAATCCCAGGTGAGCAGAAGGGTCCAAGGCGGGGTGGAATCCGGGGGACCAGAGCCAAAAAGGCAATCCCTGGCCGGGAAGCTCCCAGCCAGAGCTCATCACATGTCGGCCATCTTGTGCCTTGTGTCTAACAGCAATCTATCTTCAAGCGGAGATGATTCTGGGATTGGGCCTTGTAAGACTTGGCCTTTTTGGCTAAAGTTCCCTAAACTTTTTGCTTTCCCCCTAGACCGTTTTCCTGACATAGAGTTGCCAATTTAGATGCTTTGGGTACTTTGTCACTGCTGATCAGTGTCAAAGTACAAGGGTTCCCTGTATAAAGTACAATGGTAATTGGTTGGCCATGATTGATATGTTTGCCTTACTAGTAAAAGTCCCTAGGGATGTGCACTGTGTGTGCAAGGGCTAGTAATGCAAAGGCGCGCAGAGAAGGGAACTCAGGCCTTCAGTGTAGGGCCTGTGCGCAGTTTGCTAATTTAGCATGTTGTCCTGACAAGTGCAACCACTTGTCAGGCCTTACTTTCCCTTTTGCGTACACTGTGGGCACCCCTGTGGTAGGTCCCGGGTAACCCCTGGGCAGGGTGCAGTTAGGTAAAAGGCAGGACATATACTGAGGTGTGTGCTATGTCCTGACAGTGAAAAAACACTCCATTTCGTTTTCACTGGTGAAAGGCCATTCTGCCCATAGGACAGAATGGGGGAGGCAGGGTATGGTGTTTTGTTAGCCTAGTTTCCTATAAGTTTATAATGGAGAGGTGAAGTTTAGTATGTATGAACTCACAGTGTCATAACACATCTTTCTATGAAAGTGGTTTTGTCACTGTGTGTTTAGAAACCACTCTTTTAGAAAGTGGCTGAGTTTTGTGCTTTAAGCATTTCTGTGTGTCTGCTGAATGTGGTTTGACTGTCTGGATCTGAGATGGGAGGGGGTGAGATGGCACCTGGCTGACCTGCATCTGGAGAGTATGCGAGGAGAAACTCTGGGAGGTGAAGAGGCCTGGGTTGCAGCTATAAAACAATTGACCCATCTCCTGCTGAGTGATTGAGGGTCCAGACCCCCAGTATCAAAGGGAGAAAGGTGACACTGGGAGGGGGACACCCAGAACTGATTTAGGCAGGGATCAGGGACCCCTGAGCACAACGAACTTCAAAGACATGAAGGGGTATAACTAGGAGAACTGAAACCCCTAGAATTTGGTGTAATTTTGAATGGCGAAATGGACAGGTCGAGTCTGCAAAGGCTTTGACCTCTTTCGTGGTCAAGAAGAACCTCTGCCAAGGAAGAAGTTGCTGAAGAGACTGCTGGATAGGACTGACCCTTGCTTCGTGATCTGGGGCTGGCCTGCAGTTTGTAGCTTTTACTAAGGAAGAGACTGAAGGGACATTGCAGTGGGTGGTGTCCCCCCCTTCTTGAACAGGACTGTGCTTTGTGCTGTGTCCTGAACCCCAAGGGCCCGAGGTGAGCTGACTCCCTGTTTGGAAACACAGGAACATAAAAGTTTCCGGAGAAGTCCCAAGCAACGCGGTGTGCGCGTGCTTTTGCAGCTTGAGCCCTCAGAAGTTGTGCCTTGTGATCGTGGGCACGCAGGAATAAACTGAGTCTCGGACGCGCAGGGTGCGTGTCGAGGTGCAAGCCGAGGCGCTGGTGAGGAGCGCCTGGTCATTGTGTGCACCGGGAGACGAGGTGAGACTCGGACGCGCAGGGTGCGTGTCGTGGTGCAAGCCGAGGCATTGGTGAGGCGCGCCTGGTCATTGTGTGCACCGGGAAAAGAAGTGAGTCTCGGACGCGCAGGGTGCGTGTCGTGGTGCAAGCCAAGGCGTTGGTGAAGAGCGCCTGGTCGTTGTGTGCACCGAGAGAAGAGGTGAGACTCGGACGCGCAGGGTGTGTATCGAGGTGCAAGCCGAGGAGTGGTGACGATCGCCAGGTCATCGTGTGCACCAGAGAAGAGGCGAGTCTCGGACGCGCAGAGTGCGTGTCGCGGTGCAACCAGAGGCGCTGGTGAGGAGTGCCTGGGTAGCGTGTGCACCAAAATCGAAGTAAGTCTCCACAAGTGCTGAGGGCGGGTCTCGGTGTCCACTGAGACCGCCGGAAGGAGGGCCAGGTCATTGGGCCCTCGGAGTGCAACAGTAGTGGCCCGGACCGGCAGTCCCGGAGGAGCGGAGTCGCTGGCCCGAGTTTGCCATGCCCATTGACTGAGTTCTAGATCAAGGCCCAAGTCGCTGAAGGAGGGGAGGAGAGTGGGGTCGCGCCCCCCCAGGTAACGTGGATCACCACCTGGGGTGGCGTGCGGGCTCGGAGGGACACTCTCTCAGCCTCTCGCTCTTGGCAGCTGCGTGAGCCTGTTGCTTCAGCTCGGATCGAGGCCCGTGCTGGCCCAAGGAGGGGCAGTACTGGGGCCGGAGTGAGAAGCGGTACTTTTGTGTCATCATTGATCCATGTCGGGGGCAACTGTTAACGGAGCACCTAGACTGTCGTATTACACTTTGCATTATTGCAGCTAACGAACTACGCCTGCCTCTATTTGTGCCTGACGACCTACATGCTGGGTGCGCTACGCACTGCGTTATTTTCCCTTGCAGAGTACATGATTGTAAGCGTGGCGCATTGCATTATTTCTTCATCGCACAGTACCTGATTATAACGTGGCGCATTGCATTATTTCTTCAGTGCACAATACATGATTGTAGCATGACGCATTGCTTTGTTTCTTCCTTGCACAGGGCATGCTGGTGGTGATACGCATTGCATTATTCCTTCTATTGCAAAGTACATGACTGTGGCGCTACGTATGGCATTGTTTCTCTATTGCACAGTTCAGGAGTATATCGTTACGCATTGCAGTATTTTGTTTCTTTTGCAACATGTGTGATTCTAGCAATACGACCTACCTAACCTTTTGGAAACGGTTAGAAGTCAGCTTAACTGTTGGTTAGAAGCGGTGGTTGGGATTAGAACCTATCAATCCACCAGAAGGAATACTACCCATTATTATATGTTGGTTTTGTAACGTGTGGTCATATCGTATATCTTCTTGTATAAAGATTATACTTGTTTTATAAAAACTTGTGTCGTCTATTTGTGGTGACATCATTGGGTTGCTGTGAGTGTGGTTGCACATACTGTACACTCGTGCCTTGGAGATAAGCCTGGCTGCTCGTGCCAAGCTACTAAGGGGGTGAGCAGGGCTATCTCAGACAGTGTCCTTACTTAGCCTAACGTTGAAACGAGGGGTCCGGATCTCACACCTGGCAACAGCGGTGTGGGACGGGGACTCCCGCCTCCAGCATTTGGTGGCGGCGGTGAGGGATAAGGACCCCCACTTCCAACAGGCCTTCTCTGGGTATCACTGCTTTTAGTGCATGGCTGATCTGCAAGTATCTGAAAGTTTCGGATTGTGCCAGTTGATAGTCTTTCTGAAGGTCGGCAAATGCGACCAGACCTTTATTGCTCCACATGTCCCTCACAGACGAAGTGCCAATCAGGTCCCATTTGTCAAACCCGGGGCAGGAGCTCAAGCGGCCCAACCACTCGGGCTCCCAGACTGGGTTGCTAGTGTAACTTTTTTGTCCCAACCCAATTTTCTGTTGACTGCATGCCAGATTTCTAATGTTCTGGCCGTTGGTCCTGTTAGGCCTAACTTTGGGGTTTGTATATAAGGCTCTTTGGTATCCCCCCTGTCCCATAAGCCATAGGTCAGTACGGGTGCTTGGTGCATCTTGGGCATTATATACCCATTGGTTAATCACTATGAGTTGTGATGCCCAGAAGTACCGGTGGAGGTAGGGTAGTGCAATCCCACCATCATACCACCCAGCCGTTAACTTCTGCAGTGCAATACGTGGTGCCCGCCCGTCCCATAATAGAGTGCGAACCGCGTTGTCAATGTCTGAGAAGTAGGATTCTGGGACCTTAAATGGGGTATTTTGCAGTGCATATAGAAAGCGGGGCAGCGCCAGCATTTTAAATAGCGCTGCTCGTCCCAGCAAAGTCAGCGGGAGGCCACACCAGTGTTTAACATCAGTTCGTAGGTGTGTCAAGGGCCCTTGCAAGTTGGCGTCATAGAATTTAATAGGATCTGTGGTTATGTATATCCCCAGGTAGCAGAATCCATCTTCCGCAATGGGGATGTCGTAGTCTTTCGGCAATTTGGGTCTAGGGCCATGTACCGGGAACAGCTGAGATTTGGACCAATTGATTGTATAGCCCGAGTGATTACAAATATGCAGAAGATATGTAGGATGCGGTGGATTGAGGACGCAGGGGATGCCATGTATAATTAAATGTCATCCGCATAGAGGGATATTCTGTCCTCATGTTGGTCCGTCCATTTTAATCCCCGTATCAAAGGTTCCCCCTAACCCAAACCGCCAGGGGTTCCAACACCAATGCAAAAATCAGTGGCGAGAGTGGGCACCCTTGTCTGGTTCCTCTGCACTGTCGAAACTGTTGTGATGTATGGCCGTTAACAACAATTTGTGCAATTGGGTCTGTATATAAAAGCTCGATCCATTGTATAAATTTTGGTCCAGACCCCACTCGCTCCAGCACCGCAAAGAGGTATGGCCACTCGATGGTGTCAAAGGCCATTTTAGCGTCTAATGACAACAGGGCTACAGCTTCTCGTATTGTGTCTTTTCGACCCAGGGCGCTTTGCAGGCGTCGTAAATTCTAGGCCGTATTACGGCCGGGCATGAAGCCCGCTTGATCCGGGTGCACCAATTTATTGATCAGGGGGATGAGTCTATTTGCCAATACTTTCGCAAGTATTTTAGCTTCTGCCGTCAGAAGGGAGATGGGCCTGTATGCCCCACAGGCGTTTGTAGGTTTGCCCTGTTTAGGTATTACAACAATCAAAGCAAGTCGAATCTCGGCCGGCAACAGACCCTTTTCGTAACTCTCTAGGTACATTTGTTGTAGGTGGGGTGCCAATTTAGTCGTCGCCAACTTGAAGAACTCGATCGGGAGACCGTTTGGTCCCATCGCTTTGCCCGAGCATATATCTCGGATGGCTAGCTGTATTTCTTCTATTGAGGGGTCTCCCTCAAGGGGATCTCATTCCCCAGGTGGAATGCCAGGAACCTGAGTAGTAGATAGAAGGTTTCGACTATCTGTATATGTTGCAGTCGTACCCGAGGTATAAATTATTTCAAAATGGGTAGCAAATGTCTCTGCTATCTCTTGTGGATGAATTATGTCCTCCCCGCGGAACCCCTGAGCTGGTGGACCCATCTACTCGCCTGCTCTCTTCTTTCCAGCCATGCAAGTAGTTTGCCTGTTCTTTCACCATGTTCATAAATTCTATGGTATATAGCCTTTTGTCTGGCTCTAGCTGTCTCTCTGAGTAATAGTTTGTAGTCCAGTCTCTTAGCTGCCAGCACTTTTTGGGCCGCGTCGTCGCTAGTCTGGGTGAGGTTAGCCTCGTCTACCAGGATTTCCCTCTCCAATTGCTCAATTCGCTTTGTCAGTTCTTTTTTGTGTCCCACCATTAATGCCAGCGCACGTCCTTTTATAACTGCCCCAAATGCGCCCCAGAGGATCTGGGACGACGCCACTGAGCCCGCGTTTTCCTGAAAGTATAAATCTGTATTATGCAGCAATTCTGTCTTGATATGTGGACTTTGCAGTGCCCAGGGATTAATTGTGAGGGTGTTTCGTGGTGGTTGAAGCCCCCGTGCATCTTAATCAATACAGGGGAATGGTCCGAAATGCCTCTAGCAAGACCACGGGCTTCCGTAAAGTCGTGACTGTCAGCCGCGTGTGTGAGCATATAGTCTATGCGGGATTGGGTATTATGGGCCCTCGAATGAAACGTAAATTGGCTGGTAGTGGGGTTGAGCTGTCGCCAAATGTCGATTAGGACGAGAGCTGAGAGAAAGGTAGCTAGTTTAGACCCAGTACTTGGGTCACTGCGCGGGGCATCCGGTCCTTCATCCCATTTAGTGCCAAATTGAAATTGCCTCCGATCATTAAAGTGCCAATGGGAAGGTCTAGTATGAACCTGCTTAGGTCCTGCAATGTGGTTTGCTGCAATGCTGGTAATACAGTTAGTGGTTTCCCTTCCCATGTTCCAGTAGTTGCTGCAAATCGGCCCTGATCGTCCGCCCATGTTTTACTAATCATGTAATGGCAGTTCTTACGGAGAAGTATACATGTCCCTCGGGAACTAGTTGTGAACCCGGCGTGCGTTACGAGTCGATAGCCCCATCTGTTTAACGCCTTACATGTTACCAACTAAATGTGTTTCCTGTACAAGGGCAACATCAGGTGCGTGTCACTGTAGGTATTGGAGGACCACCCCTCTTTCTAGTTTATCCCCCAGGCCGTTCACGTTCCATGTGAGGAACTTCAACTCCCTACCTACCTTGTTAGCCATAGTTGTGAGAGTGTGATATGTGTTGGAGCATATTGTAATACATGTCTCAGCTTTCTTGTCCCCAGCCTATAATGGTCTCGATGTGGTTTCTCCCATCGTCTGGAGCGGGGACATCCTGACCCATCTCCCCCCCCAAAGCCCTCGCACCATCTGGAACATATATGTAGATTTCTTCCGTCTCTGGGTGTTGGCTCTTTGCGAATGTGCTGATATGTGCTTGGTCCCAACTGTGTGTTATATACCTACTTTTTTCCTGTGCTTTCATAGAACAATAAACTAAACAGGTATCCCCCCTCACCCCACCCTGCCTCCCTGCTTAACGGAGTCCAACGGCCCGCTTCCCCAACTACGCAGAGTGCCCGTCGCCCTCTCATCCCTAGTTTATGGAGCCGTGGCTCAACCTTCCCCCCGCCTCCCCCTTGGGCGATCGGACATTATGCGAATAAGTCATCACACGTGTTAACAATATACTCATCTACTGTTCTGGAGATTCTGCACCGGGAGTCTCTCTCATTTCTTGTTGTGGTTAGGTCACCACCAGTTCTTGAGGTGATTAGAGCTGCGGTCGTAGTCCTCGTCTTCATTTCCCCTTCACCCCTTTCACCTCCTTACTCCTGGCACATATGTCCCAGTTCAAAGTTATCGATCCAAGTTTTAGTTCTTTCCTACTCTGGGGTAATCATGGCATCAGTCCAGTTACCAGTCTTTGGGCCATTCAGGATTCTCCCGCGACGTGCTGGTCTCCATCGTCCTGTGCTAAATCTTGCCGCTGTTGCTGCTTGGTCACACGTCGCTCCTGTCGATCCGAACTTCCTCTGGGTCCTACTCGCCGCCAGCCATCCAGCCAGTCTTGGGCTTCTTCTGGATCCACAAAGAACCAGCTTTTCCCCTCCGCCTCCACTTGCAGTTTCGCCGGAAACAGCATAGCATATTTAATCCCCTGTGCCCTAAGAGCTTTTTTGACCTCCAGGAAGGACTGTCTCTGTTTCTGCACTTTGGCGGTAAAATCAGGGAAAAAAGATATGGTGCTGTTTTTGTATTTAAGGGGGGGGGTGTACACCGAGCAGTTTGGAGGATAACGTCTCGGTCGCGAAAGTTGAACACCCTCGCAAGAATGGGTCGGGGTGGAGCCCCTGGTTTGGGCCTTTTCCCCGGTTTGCGGTGGGCACGCTCGATAGTGAAGTAGTTGGAGAGGAGCTTGGGTTGTAAGTGGTTTAGCACTAAGTCTTCGACGAACAAGTCTGTTGATGGACCCTCCGCCCTTTCTGGCACTCCTAGGATGTGAACATTGTTCCGTCTTGAGCGCCCCTCATAATCATCAAGTTGCTGTGAGAGTAGCTGGGTGCGGCTTTGTAGCTCCGAGACTTGTTTCTTTAGTACTGACGTGTCAACCACAAGGCCCTTGGTGCCGTCTTCCACCTCCAGCACTCTGGAGTCCATTTTCCTGAGGTCTGCTCATGAAAAGGCTGCTCACTCGCTCTGGATACTACCTCGCCGTGGCAGAGCCACGTGAGCAGCCTTGACAAATGTGTGACTACAGGCGCTCCTCCCCTCCCGTGAAAAAGCTCATGGGGCTATAGCATGGTATTAATAGTACTAACTTAAGAAACCATACCTACCAGGGTATGGTATTAAGTGCATGTTATTTTATATACATTATTCCTGCTTGATTCAATAGCACACCACATTGTTGTTTTATCATAAGAGTGGTATAGGGATCTTCTAGGGTCCTGATGAGAAGCCAAGGGGATGGCTTCGAAACATGTCGACTAAGGAGGTGGTAGCCCATTGTAGCACAGTACCTCCACTCCCCATTTTTAATAATACCAGCTAGAAGGAACATTAAAAGTTAGTTTTCCACATAGCCAGGTATTTTTTATCATACTTCACTATCTACACGTTTGACCCTTCCACTCTCACTCCTGCATTACGCATAGTATATTCACTACTAAGTGCTCCCGCGTCTTCGTTGCTTGTAGCACGACCCGTCCCGCAGCGGGGCGGGAAGAACCCAATGATGAAGCATGCCACCAAGGGTCCTTTTGGTGGGTGAGGGTTATTGTAACAACACATTGTGCTCCCCTATACATCAGTAGGGTACACACAAATCACAACTAGTGATAAAACACTTTGGAAGGATATTTTCATTTAGCTTTATCCAAGGTGGATTCCTTTTGGTTTTTCTACGACATATTGAGGAGGACGAGTCCACCTTCTATTTTCTTTACCTCTTCACTCCCACTTTTGTTTTTTAGTACCTTCTGAAATTGTACAGACACGTACTTCCTCACATGTATTTTCAATGCATTTGAAGATGATGTAAAAAGTATTCATTTGCATTAGGAGTTGGAGCTAGGTGCAGATTCAACGTGGCACATGTTTCCAGAGCTGTTCTGGTATTTCTAGAAATGCGAGCCCCCAGGTAAGCACAGTCATTTTCTTTCTGGCACTGTTTCTTTTGTTCACTTTCGTATAATTGTTATGGACTGAAGCACATGGGTGCATTTCAGATCTGATTGATGAAGATAATGTGCGTCGCATATTTGATAGGAATAATAGGCAGGTTGGTTTTGTGGTTTGTTTTTTCCCCCCTTTAGTGTATGCGGCAGCGCTGGGATGAGCGGAGCTCATGTAAATCACACACGAGGTGAATCCAGCCCTAGATGGGGATGAGAGAAAGCTGCGGGAAGCAGCTCTGAAACTGAAAGAAGGCCAGCAAGTGCTGATAGACTCCTGCCCCTCTACTGTCCTCGAGCACAGGATGCATACCGTCCCCTCAACAGTCCTAAGATCCTTCTCACTACAAATCTCACAGAGAGTCATGTCTGCAGATCGGGGGCGCGCCTTGAAAGCCATCATTCTTTCAGTGCTGGGAACAAAGCTGCATGGCCAGAACGTTATGCAGAAAACTATAACTGCTGGCTTCCCCTCGGCCGCCCCTCCCACCCATGCCAGTGGACTGTGGTTGTAACATGAAAGCCTTCAGCATACCTTGGCAGGGGCTTTCATCTCAGGAGTTTCATGACACTTAATAAATGTGCAAAGTTGTTTTAATTAGAGTTGGCAGACAGCCCGAGGCAGACTTCAGCCAGCCCCCAAGCCTGCCAGCAGCGCACACCACTATGCGTGCCACTCCATCTTCACCGAAGGGTATTATTAGTACTAATCAGCCACTAGAGCCAGCGTGACAATGCATTTCAGTGGGGTGATGCAGAACACTACACTGAAATGTGTTAGTCTGGCACCTGATGCGTGGTATTTGGCAGGACTAAGCAGGCGCTAGCCGTGCGTAGCTAACACGGTCGGTGTGGTGGCAGACAGCCCGGCCAAACAGCCAAAGAGGAGCCGAGTTGGTGCTGATTCCGCGAGCCGAGCCTGGCCTGGCCGGGCCACAGGCCGCAGTCAGAGAGCAGAGTTAGAGATACCCGTGGACCCGCCCCCGCAGGGCTATCGGAAGCAGGGAGAGGATACTTGGAGCAGGCGGTACGTTTTCATTTGGACTTACAGTTTTTCTAAGGCACTGCACCATATTAGTTTTCAATAACTGTTAACTTGGACTCTCTGTTTTGAGGTCTTATGAGCTTCTGAGTTCAGTAAAGCTATGCATCGATACTCAACCCAAGAATATGATCTTTACAATTGTTACAAACTCTGATTGCATTTTATTTTGCTTGCAGCCTTGAGGAAGCCTGATGGGATGAAACATGTCTTGGCTATGTGGATTTGTCAGCTTTGATTCGTTCAAGAAAATATACTACACGTTTCACTACACTTGGACGACTTGTCTCTAGTCAGTTTTCGATCAACACATGGTTTTGTCATGTCCATTAGGCTAGTCTTGTCATGTATGCCCCCTTTTACATACATGTCCCATCCACACGACAATAACGGATCTGAACAGGTGACCTTTTACCTAGTAGTTTGCCCCTGTCTCTTCGACACCAGGCTCTTAGTATTTTATCATAATCCCTGTACCTGACGTACATAAACATGTCCTCAGGTACTGCATAATTATTCTGTATAAAGGTCACCACTTTTTGTCATCCTTGGCCAACTGTGCATAATCGCATTGTTTTAGAAAAACATTTATGATTGTTTTCAAAACATTTATGATTGTTTTCAAAACATAACGATTCTAGAAGTAACCCTGGAGTGACCATTCTAGTATATAAAACCCTTATTCCCCCCTGCAAAAGAGAGGAAAATTCCTTCCATGCTGAAACCAGGGTCCTGCATGCTGAATCTTCGACACACAGCGGTCTGATATCCCTTGCGGGGTATCATCCTCGGAGCAGAGACGGGGTCCTTCATTCTCTACTATCAGGAGAGGGGGTTGGTTCTTTCCTAGGGGAGTCTTGGCTATGTACATAAATATCTATACACATATACATGCTACACCTACATATGTAGGCTACGTACATTTAGGCAAATTACGTAGGGTGCACATTATAGGAGTATGCAAGTACTACTGTCTTATCTGAACTGTATATGTTCATCTCCTTAGCACTATGGTAGAAATGTATCTACTGTTTACTATATTAGTATTTGCGATTTCTTTCGTATGCTTCTGTCTCCTGATTGTCGCAGCAAATATGTTTTACACAAGACTGACGCTGGACCAATAAATACTTATTGAAACGTCCTAAATGCCATCCTGTGTATTTTCTGAGAATAAGTAAGCACAAGTGACTGACGTATCCTGTGGGGGTGTCGTGAATCAGTTTGGACACCAAGCCCTCAGTTTAGGTCATCCAAAACGTGCAGGTCCTGGGGATTCCTAGGAACTACACCACATGGCGCCGCCAACGTTGGTTTGGTTCTTATATTAACAGTTAAAATCTGAGTAGTTCAGTCGTGCTTTTTCAGAAAAGACCTGCTCACACTTTTCAGAGACGTCTGAAGTGGGAAGGGAGATCCGCCTCAGCTGAGCAGCTATACCCTGTGTATTGGCTGAAGGTTTAAACAAGCTGGTAAGGATAAAAGGTTCCCACATTGTGCAAAACCCCTAATTACTAAAACTTTTATTCTTATCCTTTTGAGAATGCCTGACAATGCAAGTGATGGTTCAGGTTCGGAGGAAGACGAATTTGCAAACGCTCTCAACATTACAGAAAACTGCAGACATGGGGACAATCCCCTCCAAACGGGAGCAACTTACGTTCTGGATAGCACAAAAAATTGCACAGCTGGAAGCAGTATTTCCCCATACGGGTCCACAGGAAAAACATAGAATGCTAACCTTTTGCTTGCCAATGGGGATGGTTCCCTCGATTGAGGATTGTACCACTTGGGGGACAATCTTTGCTGCCGTTTACATCAGAATACACGGTACCCCTTCCCTAGCAGTCATTCCAGAGGTATTGAAACAGATGCAGAATGACTACGGGGCAGGACCCGATGGGTAATTTTGCCCAAGTCTCTGCAATCATGCTGAGCAACATAAAAGGGGAGTGAGCAGCAGTGGCTATACGCCACCGCCTAAGGGATATAGCTCCTATAAATAAGGAGCAAGAGTTACCAAAAAGTATCGAAGAAACCTATGCAGCATTTGGTAGAGATAGTTTGGGAGCCACACCAGGGAAACCACAAATGGCGGCTAGTCCCGACAAAGACAACTTAAGCAAGCACCCTCTTCTTCTAAAAAGAAATGGGATAACAAACAATCAAAAAATAACAATACAGAAAAGAATTCACGATCAAGGAGTGGGTCACCCCAACGGGAGTCCTCTGAAAAGAGGTATAACCTTAGGAATCGTGATAACCTTAGGAAACCTGACAGGTATCAGGACACTGATTCACGTTCCTTTCGTTCCTTTCAGGGTTCATTATAAAACTCTGAGTGGGACGGGCGATCAGAACAAAAGATAGAAGATCGACCAAAGACAAAAAGGGAAACACATCGTAATTCAAATTACATTATCAAGCAGGAAGAACAACCTAAAGCAAAGCCTCAATTCAAAAAGAAGAAAGTAGCTGGCTTAAAAATTAGACATGCCCAGGTTACTGAGGACTTAGCTTCTGAACGGGGAATGGGCTCTGACGATGCTAGACAGAAGTAACAATAGCTCGCCAGAACCCGAAGGATTTTCTGGTGACAGCAGTATTGAATGACCATATCACAGTGGAAACACCTGATACAAGAGTTAGTGTCGCACATAGTCTGTACGAAATTACAATCCAAATAGAGGTGGACATCTCAAGAAAAGTTAAAGGTCTCTTTTGGGAGAACTTAACATTTGGATATGACATCCTATTAGCAAAAAAAGATTGGCCACCAGAATTTCTGATGGATTGCCCAAAAGGGGAAAGCGTAATTTTGCCTGCTTTCTCCGACCTCGTTCCAGAATCTTTTAAACGTTCATTAGCACAGGAGTGGGCGCTAGTGCTAGCTCCGGCATTATACCGCAACCATGTAGGGTAGGACATGGAGTCTACTCACCATGAAATCCCATTAAAATCTACTCCAAATCCACAGAGAGAGTACCCTATTAAAAACAATGCAAACAGACAGGTCAAAGAAATCTTAGACCAACTTGAATACCAAGGTATGATTGAGACTTGCACCTTCCCAATGAACAATCCTTTGTTTCTCGTAATAAAACCTGACAACTCATATCGTCTAGTTTTAGATTACCGACATTTAAACACAAGCACACAAACATTTGCAGTTCAAAACATACATAGTGCCGCATTAATGAATAACATTGTGTGGAAGAAATACAACACAACGTTAGATATCTCAAATGGATTCTCCTGCCAAAATATAGCTCCAGAAAGCAGATATTTTACAGCATTTTCTGCCCTCTGCACTCAGCATCACTTCTGTTGTTTGCCCCAGGGGTATAATAACAGCCGGGGGCTATTCTCGGCAAGAGTGTCAGAATTATTACAAACATGAGACGAGGAGGCAGTGTCCTATGTAGATGATAGCTATCTGACGGACAATTAATTACTTGAACACTTGTGCAGGGTGAACAACATAATTGTGGGTTTTGCCAACTTGGGCTACAAATTTTATTTCAAGAAATCAAAAATTGCCCATCTCAATGTCCTATTTTTGGGATATGAGCTATCAAGTGAAGGCAAGAGCCTGGCAGCCAACCTTTTAGAAAAGTGCATGCTGCTCCAACCTCCAAAGACTCTGAAGGGTTTGGAATCCATATTAGGATTTATAAATGTTGGCAGAACATACATTCTGGATTATGCAGAAAGAGTGAAACCTTTCTACGACTTAATCATACCTGATTTCACAGCACATCAGTTGACACAGGAACATACAGATATTCTCCATTCCGTTCAGGCTGACATGATAGCATCAAAACATTTGCACACACGTGTGAATTCTACCAACTTGGTGATCCGGGTGGTCCCGGGTTTATCAGGATATACATACATCACTTTCAATGAAGGTGAGACAGTCCCAATTTCATACAAATCACATTTATATACAAATGCTGAAATACGATTTGCGGCCACAGAAAAAATACTGACAGCAGTACAGACTGCTGTAGTGAGAGAAAGAGCACTAGCACAGGGGAAACGTATAATCGTTGTAACTCCGGTACAAACTTTAGAAGCTGTGACCAAAGCGAGCATTCCAAATGCAAAAGCACTGCATCCACGATGGATACAATGGGCTAATTCTCTCACTGCAACAGACATAGATTACAAATATGATCCTACACTGAGAACACAGACATTCCTGCAGTATGAACAAGAATACCCTCTGCCGAATGAAATCTTGCCTCTAGAAAAATATGAGTACATCATTTACACTGATGGTTCTGCTCAGCCTGCCATTGGAAGTAAACAACAGTATAGCGCAGCATGTGCTATAGTAAAGGGACGTATGCAGGACAGGAAGTTCCATCCCAGCAATACAACTACACAATCTCTAGGAGACTGTACAGCGCAGCTGGCAGAACTGAAAGCCCTGATACTAGAACTACAATATACGGATCGGGAATTCCCCACACTGATAGTGTGCGATTCATTCTACTGTGTACAGTCTTATAATGAATTTCTTCATTACTGGGTCTAGAATGGGTTTAGAGATTCCAAGGGTTGCACAATTAATCATAAATTGTTATGGGAACAAGTGGCAAAGCTAAAGGAATGCCTGCCACAGGCTCAAGTTATTTACACATTGAGTCATCAACGTGTTGTCGTACACGTTGAAGGGAATTCACTGGCTGGTGAAGCTGCCAAGGTGACAGTGGGAGCTGCTGCCGTTGCTGCAATCACTCGTTCTAGCACGAGGATAGACGGAGACATACTGATAGATGTCAATGCCTCGAAAAATGACTCTGCCGTGCCAAAGGGCTTTCCACTCAAGTACTCCTATAAATTAGATGCGCAAAATACACTGTATGCTCAAATTCCAGGAGTGGGGGCATAGAGTTATACCAAACATGGATTGCAGATTAGGTTTGATTCTAGCTGCACACGAGGGTCTGGGCACAGCACACGCAGGAGTCACTGCTACAATTTCATTGTTGAAGCAGCGATACTGGTGGCCAGGTTTGTCTAAACAAACCAAGGGTTATATCCTAAAGTGCGACATCTGTCAGCAGATGAAAGGTTCCACCATCACACGGCTACCACAAACACCACTACTCATTTCAGACAGACCTCTCGCATGCGTCTATTTGGACCACTGCAGCCCCCTAAATTTAGATGGGGCCTACAAGTACATCTTTGTGTCAATCAAGATTTAAGGGTACCACAGGAGGGTTTAGTATTCATAGACCCATAGGTATGTACACACAGACGACCCAGGGGTAGTGACTTAGTGTTGGGAAGTTATGCCTAAAATGTCTAAAAACCTCCAACACTATTGCAGGTAAAACAACACTTGTCCCTTCTAACTGATAACATGGATCTTAGGGATTTCTTGCTAGGTCCCAAGAAACCACGTAAAAAACTCTTCTTATATGCCATCTACAATGAACTGTGGAAAGTTTCCCAACAGGAAGCTGTGGAGAGAATACGTGAGATTGATAGAATTAACCTAGAAAAGGCCTTGGCTGTGGTAGACAATAGAATGACCACACTTTCTTCACATATTTATTCAATGGGCAACATTGTGTCCTCAGCAATTGACATAATGGAACAAGATATGTCTATTCTACAACATGGCCAATCTCAATTGCGCTCCATTATGCTTTTAAGCTGGACTCTACAATTATTGCGTTCTGGCCACGTACCATGGCGGTACATTAACAGCAAAAATCTGTTTTCGGTTTATAATCTGACCGACAGACAAATGACCATGGCACGCAGAGATGCGAAGTACACCATGCTGCTCATTGAAAAATTAGAGAAGTTACCTTTTACAGTAGCAGAGTCACCGTCTCCGGAATGGTTAATTCATGGCTATATCCCACTGCCAATCACGACATTCCAGTTCCATTACTGCCTTACATACCACCAGGTAGGCAGGTATGAAGCGTTGGGTAAAGGGTACATACAGGAGACATGGAAGTAGACGTACAGATATAGGTGTAGAAATAAGGACACTGAAGTTTTCTTAAGTGGTACAGACTGCAAGAACGCTTTAAGTGGGTCTTTAGTGTGCAGGGAGGTCTCGCTTCATGGAGCGTGTAATGCTTCAATAGCAAACTTATCTTGCTACTTGAAAGGCTCGCCAGCTGCCGTGATTCATCCGGTTTTCAAGTTACTCTCGAATGGGAGTTATTTCATGCTGAATGATCAAGGCTGTTGTGGGATGGCGCCAGGCATCGCATATCTATTCACAGTAAACTCCAGGGTTGTTTGTTGTAAGCAAGTATTGTTTCCCCCAGCTCGCTTAGTTAGGGAGGCACCACTGTGGCCTTCATTAAATGTTTCCAGTATAAGGTTTGATTCCCTGAGCAGACTGAAAGTCATGTTGTTTCAACAAAATGTGGCCTTAACTTCAGCCCAAGAGTCTTTTGATCTCCAGGTTGCAAGGCCTTCGGCAGAGATACAGGCCCTGGTCCGTACGAACTTCCCGCTCCATTTCGGAGAAATGGTTCATCGTACCTTTAACATGTCTGATACGAGTGGGATTGTACACTCATTTAAGCGTATTGGATCAGGTCTGTTAACCACCTTTCAGACCATCTTCGGCGTAATCCCAGCTTTCATACACTCTGTACTTGGAAGCATTTTTGGAGGGCATCCAATGGTCCTGCTATCAGTGGCGGGCATCCTGATTTTAATCCTATTGAATCGCAATGGATGTCTCAATCCCTCAAGACATGGAGAGAACACTGCTGGAGCAGACGTTGTCATGAGCGTATGGTGTTCTACTTGGGTACGCCTCTGCTTCGAGAGCTGAGTGAGCATTGGTTCCTGTCTTATAGACCAGTCTGGCTAGACTGTGTTCTGCCTGTGTTCCGAAGCCTCTTCTGCGGATTTGGATGAGTGTTGGACCTGTGTCTGACACTTCCTTTGGTTGCGCCGCCGGACATAGACATGCTCCTGGAGCCCTTGCAGGCCCACATGTACAGTTGTCTACAGCATATTCCAATGTTGATGATGGCATTTTTAGAGCCTCCAAGGGATGCTTCCGCTCCTGTTGGAAGGGAAATCGGCTCTGCTCCAGAGGTAAAGGCATCGGTTCCAGGCGTGCAGGCATCTAATTCTTCCCCGGCGGCTGCTGTGGGAACCAGAGATGACCATCTTTGCTCACTCAACATGATATTGGAAGCGCTGGAGGGATTGCCACCTGCGGATGCAATGTTCAGCGATGCTGAGTCTTCAGCACGGGATTCATAAACAATCTGGCCTTTCTTGGGCTGGGAACTAATCGGCAACTTTTAAACATTTACTAAATTGAAGGACGAAACTGACTTTGTTTTTTTAAAAGAATTTCTCCTTCTCTGCTCTAACTAAGCATAATGGCTATCAAGGTGCTCGGTGTAATAATAACCACATGTACAAGTTTAGAGGACATTTTGAACCCTTTTAGGGAAAATGGCTTTCCTTTTATGGAAACTTTTTACAGGCTTTTTAGTGCCTTTAGTATTATTAATTATAAATGATTTTATGCTTTTAATGGCTTTAGTTTTATTATTACCTAGCTGACCCTGTTGACCTTTTGATGAGGAGTGGGTGTCATGTCCTTTAGGCTAGTCCTGTCATGTATGCCCCCTTTTACATACATTGTCCCAGCCACACGACAATAACGGTTCTGAACAGGTGACATTTTACCTAGTAGTTTGCCCCTGTCTCTTCGACACCAGGCTCTTAGTATTTTATCATAATCCCTGTACCTGACGTACATAAACATGTCCTCACGCACTGCATAATTATTCTGTATAAGGATCACCACTTTTTGTCATCCTTGGCCAACAGGCCCGCTGTGCATAATCGCATTGTTTTAGAAAAACATTTATGATTGTTTTCAAAACATTTATGATTGTTTTCAAAACATATCTATTCTAGAAGAAACCCTGGAGTGACCACTCTAGTATATAAGACCCTTATTCCCCCCTGCAAAAGACAGGAGATTTCCTTCCACGCTGACACAAGGTCCTGCATGCTGAATCTTCGACGCGCAGTGGTCTGACATCCCTTGCGGGGTGTCATCCTCGGAGCAGAGACGGGGTCCTTCATTCTCTACCATCAGGTGAGGATGTTGGTTCTTCCCTAGGGGATTCTTGGCTACACCTACATATCTACGCTAGGTACATTTAGGCAAATTACGTAGGGCGCGCATTATAGGAGTATGCAAGTACAACTGTCTTATCTGAACTGTATATGTTCATCTTCTTAGCACTATGGTAGAAATGTATCTACTGTTTACTATATTAGTACTTGCGATTTCTTTCGTATGCTTCTGTTTCCTGATTGTCGCAGTAAAATATGTTTTACAGAAGACTGACGCTGGACCAATAAATACTTATTGAAACATCCTAACCGCCATCCTGTGTATTTTCTGAGAATAAGTAAGCACGAGTGACTGAGCGAAAATTACTGTACTGTTTTCCATGATCAATGAGGAATCGGGGTTGTCATGTTCAGTGGTAGCCAGAAACTACCTACACCACTGTGAGATACAAGGGGGTGGTAGTGGCACTGTAGAAGCTAGCTGGTCTAATGGCTGACGTGGGGGTGTCGTGAATCGGTCTGGACACCAAGCCCTCAGTTTAGGTCATCCAAAACACGCAGGTCCTGGGGATTCCTAGGAACTACACGACAGTTTGTGAGTGCTCAGATACTGAGTCTTTTGTGACCAGAGACTGGTGGGAATCTCTCACAGACACGTGCCTGTCACAGTTCCTACAAGGTCTCATCCCTGTAGTCTTTGGAAGGGACGTGATTCCCTTGCACATTGTAGAAAACTTTTGAGAAAACACTTGTCAAAATTATGAGAACATGTTGAGTAGAGTGCTCCAAATGTGTATCCGAAGACTTCTGGAGCAGGACAATGTCGATGCGGAGTAATGCAGAGAAATATCTCCGGATGCAGTCTGGTGCCAGTTACAAGGTGGGGACTCTGTGTTTTGCTGTATTCACCAGAAATAGTCCTTCACAAAATACTTGGCATCCACCAATAGATTAAGTAGGTTATGTGAAATCCTAAAATATGCGAGACGTTTCTATGTTTCTCTATACTTCTTGGGCTGATATCTGTTACCTGATAAAAAAGTACGTCCTAGCGAGGGATGCAGCCCTACGTTACTGCCAAGCACACATATTTATAGCCTTAGTACAGATACAGTCCCTATGATAGCAGCCCCTAGTTTGTAATACCAAATACAAGTAATTCAGGTAACTCCTGCTTTTTTGTCTTATTGTTTGTTAAGAAGAGTAACCAACAAGAAATTTTCCTTTGCATCTTAGGCTTGCACAAACATTTTTATGAGGATGATGCAACAATATGTAACCCTCTTTTTGTTTACATAAATTACAAATTACATATATCAATCAATCAATCAGGGGAATTGTAAGCGCACTACTCACCTGTGAGGGTCTCAAGGCGCTGTGGGGGGGGGGGGTTTAAGCAGCTCCGTTCAGTCGAAGAGCCAGGGCTTGGGTGTCTTCCTGAAGATGTTCAGGGAGGGGGCGCCTCTGATGTCGATCGGGAGTTCGTTCCAGGTCTTGGCCGCGATGTAGGAGAAAGCTCTTCCCCCTGTTCTGGCTCTGCGGATCCGCGGGATTACGGCGAGGGCGAGGTCAGCGGATCGGAGGTTTCGCTTGGGTGCATGGAAGGAGATTCTTTCGTTGAGGTATTTGGGTCCGGTGTTGTGGAGGCATTTGTAGGCGTGGGTGAGTATCTGGAAGGTGATTCTCTTTGCTATGGGGAGCCAGTGGAGGTTCTGCAGGTGTTGGGTGATGTGCTCGTGTCGAGGGATGCCGAGGACGAGTCTGGCTGCAGTGTTCTGTATGGTCTGGAGTTTGCGGAGCAGGGACTTGTTGATCCCGGCGTAGACGGCGTTTCCGTAGTCCAGTCTGCTAGTTATGAGTGCGTGGGTGACGGTCTTCCTTGATTTGGAGGGATCCATTTGAAGGTCTTTCGGAGAATGCGGAGGGTGTTGAAGCAGCTGGAGGCGACGGCGTTGACCTGTCGGGTCATGGAGAGGGAGGAGTTGAGTACGATGCAGAGGTTACCGGCGTGGTCCGTAGGGGTGGGAGGGCTGCCGAGGGCGGTGGGCCACCAGGTGTTGTCCCATGCGGAGGTGGAGGGTCCGAGCACGAGGACCTCTGTCTTCTCCGAGTTGAGCTTCAGGCAGCTGCTGCTCATCCAGGATGCGACGTCCTTCATATCTTCCTGGAAGTTGAGCCTGGTGGTAATGGGGTCCTTGGTGAGGGAGAGGATGAGCTGGGTGTCGTCGGCGTAGGATACTATGCTGAGTCCGTGCGGTCTGACGATGGCGGCGAGGGGGGCCATGTAGATGTTGAAGAGCGTGGGGCTGAGCGACGATCCTTGGGGTACTCCCCAGTTGATTTCCGTCAGTTCGGAGAGGAAGGGTGGTAGTCTGATTCTTTGGGTTCTGCCGGTGAGGAAGGAGCGGATTCAGTCGAGGGCGGTTCCCTGTATTCCGGCGTCATGGAGTCTGGTGGTGAGTGTGCGGTGGGAGACGGTGTTGAACGCTGCAGAGAGGTCGAGTAGGATCAGGGCAGCGGTGTGTCCTTGGTTAAGGAGCATGCAGATGTCGTCTGTGGCGGCGAGTAGAGCGGTTTCGGTGCTGTAGTTGCTGCGGAATCCGGATTGGGAGGGGTCGAGGATGGAATTTTCTTTGATGAATCTTGTCAGCTGGGCATTGACGGTCTTCTCAGTGACTTTGGCCCCGAACGGGAGGAGGGTGATGGGTCTGTAGTTCTTGAGGTCCGTGGGGTCTGCTGAGGGCTTCTTGAGCAGGGGTCTGACTTCTGCGCGTTTCCAGTCGTCGGGATAGATGCCGGTCTTGAAGGTGGCGTTGATTGTGTGTCGTAGTTCTGGACCGATGGCGGCTCTGTGGAAGATGTGCGGCGGGCAGGGGTGCTTCGGGGCTCCTGAGTGGATGCCTTTCATGGTTGAGGTGATGTCTTCGGTGGTGACTGGGGTCCAGGAGGAGATGGTGGGCTGGCTGGTGTTGCTGGAGGAGGATATGGTTTCGGGGTCAGGCGTCTTGTCATTGAAATTGTCGTAGAGGCCCTTGATTTTCAGATGGAAGTAGGATCTGAGCTTGTTGCAGAGGTCCTGGGAAGGGGTGATGTATGCGGTTTCGCCTGGGGGGCTTGGTGAATTCCTGGATGATGCTAAAAAGTTCCTTCGAGTTGCTGGAGTTGGCGAGGATCTTGTTTTGGATGAAGGTCCTTTTGGTGGATCTGATGCGTTGGTGGTGTTCCGTCTTGGTGTTTTTGTAGGTGGTGTGATCTTCAGGCATTTTGCTGTTTCTCCAGTTCTTCTCGAGGCATCTGCAGGTGCGTCTGGATTCATGGAGGTCGGTGGTGAACCATGTGGCCTTCCTGGGGCGCTGTCTGTCGGGGTTAGGTAGGGGTGCGAGCTCGTCTGCGCAGTTGGAGATCCATTTGTGGAGTTCCTTGGCTGCGACGTTGGCATCGGTCGAGGTGATGGGGGGTCTCGGTTGAGGGTGGAGTTGAGCTACTCCTCAGTGACTTTGCTCCAGTTCCTTCATGGAGGGCGCAGTGCAGGTTTGGGCGGTGTGGGTTTTTTGACGCAGAAGTGACCGCAGGGGTGGTCCGTCCAAGGGGGTGGCGTGGTGTGGCTGTAGTGGATGTTGTTACCTCCTGCGAAGATGGGGTCCAGGGTGTGTCCTGCCTTGTGGGTAGTTGGGGTGACGAGCTCTTTCAGTCCAATGTTGGCGAGGTTGTCCAGGAGGGTGGCGGAGTTGGGGGTGCTGGGGTTGTCGAGGTGGAAGTTCAGGTCTCCGATGAGTATGTAGTCCACGGAGGCGATGGCGTGGGGGGTGATGAGGTCGGTGATGGTGGTGGTGAACGGAGCGCGTGGTCCGGGGGGGTCTATAGGCGAGGGTGCCGCGAAGCGTGGTTCTAGGGCTGGTTTGGATCTGGAAGTGCAGGTGTTTGGTGGTGGAGGAGCAGTCGCTGGTGGTGGAGGTGGAGAGTCGGACTGAGCTCTTGTGTGCGATGGCAAGTCCTCCCCCATGGCGGTTGGGGCGGTCCTTCCTCTGGATCTTGTATCCGTCAGGGATGGCGGTGGAGATGTCGGAGGCGGCGTTTGTCCAAGTTTCTGTGAAGAAGGCGACGTCTGGTGAGAGGGTGTCGAGGAGGTCCCAGATCTCTACGGCGTGTCTGTGCAGGGAGCGTACGTTGAGGAGGATGCATTGCAGGGCTTCTGTGGTGTTGGCGTTCGGTGTGGGGGGTGTGGCCGTGGGGGTGTATGCGGTGGTGAAGGTATGGCGGCAGTGACGACAGGAGAACTGTTGTGGGTGGTGCTCAGCGTGGCTCGCTGGCAGGTGTTGCTCCTTCCTGGGTCGAGTGCGAGGAGGGTGGCTGCGTCGTAGCGATGGATGGTGGGAGATGCAGGGTTCCTAGCGCTGGTTGTGGTCGGGTCGCAGACGGGTGAAAGGAAATATGGAAAACTTAGCTCTAGCTCTTGGGCATGTCAATAAAAATATCCTGGCCCTAAAATGATTAATGTAATCTAGAATAAAGTACCAGATCCGCGGGGGCAACAGAAAGCTCTGAAAGTTTGAGCATGTCCAGACGGCTCACTGTAGTGTCAGAGGCACTCCCATGTATTGGGACCACGAGATGACCTTTAACTACCATTATTTTAATTGACTTTAGGTGTTTTCTTGAATGTACGACATCATTTTTCCTGCATGTGTACTTTTCCTTGAAGATTTCGTTTGTGCCTCCTTGTAGTTTTAGAGTGGGAGTGCTTTCACAGAGTAGAATAGCCTTGCCAGGAACAGAAGGTGTGGAATGTGCATTTGAAAACATGAGCGAGAGCGAGAGAGAGAGAGAGAGAGAGAGAGAGAGAGAGAGAGAGAGGTGTAGAATGTACTCCTTGGTCTCGGAGTGCAGTGTAATACTTTTGGAGATTGTTTTCAAGCTTTGTTAAGATAAGGGGCTCGAACATGTCAGAGTGCAGAGGGATACGTGAGAACTCTTTTGCCTTTGGAATGCTTGCATGGAGAGTGGCCAACTCCAGTAAGTTTCCTTGGCACAGAGGACGTCCTCTCAGAAACTTCTAGTGCTTTGAGATTATAAAACTGAGGTTTGTTAAATTGGAAACCGGGATTTTGGAATTTGAATGGAGATGGACGTGTCTACTTCAGTGTAGCAGAACCTGGCTTGCTGAGTCTCTTAACCCGGGCTGTGAATCCCCCAGTCTGGAGTGGGCTAATATGCAGTGTTTGCAGCCGGTGAGGTGTTTTATTTTTGGTTATTTATTGACTTTGTGATGTATGAGTGTGTCTGTGTGCACATTCAAGTCTCCAGGGTTATAATCATCTGAGGTGTTATTTTTGGTTATTGGCATTGTGATCTATGAGTGTGTCTGTATGCACATTCAAGTCTTCAGTGGTTATAATCATATGATGTATTTAGTTTAAATATCTTTCTGATTTCTTGCAGTGAACGTCCATATTATTATCTACTTGTATTTGATTTCATGTATTTTATTCCATGCATTTAACAGCTGCATTTGCCTACTTATAAGTCTATTATTGCATATATATATATATATATATATATATATATATATATATATATATATATATATATATATCTATATAAGCAAGGTTGTCCTTTATTGGAAACGCCAACACAGGTAGAGTAAATCCTTCTTTGTAGCAGGCGAAGACAAAGTGCACTTACTCCTCCATGAAAAGTGCCATACGCGTTTCGGGCAACATGCCCTTGTTCACTGGCTTTGCACACATGCCGTCACAGCTGCACTGAACTTATACCTGTTTCACCTGCCCAAATGGGATTTCTCATGCTGTGCATTCTGGGTTAGGTAGTTCGTGCATATCATAAGTAGTAGCCGTTGGTGCAGTGTACATTAAAACTGTGATCCCCAAGTGGGTTACATGGAGGAAAGCACAATGTCCCGCAAGTGTTCACACCCACAACATCGGAACTCCAACTCCACATGGCCCCCAATTTTTAGAGCTGTGGTCCGCAGGTTCTGCGGCGGGGCATTTCCGCGTCGAAGACATTGCCGAAATTAATACCAAAAGCAAGTTTGTCCGTTATTGGAAACGCCAACACAGGTAGATTAAATCCTTCTTTGTAGCAGGCGAAGACACAGTGCACTTACTCCTCCATGAAAAGTGCCATACGCGTTTCGGGCAACATGCCCTTGTTCACTGGCTTTGCACACACGCCGTCACAGCTGCGCTGAACTTATACCTGTTTCACCTGCCCAAATGGGATTTCTCATGCTGTGCATTCTGGGTTAGGTAGGTCGTGCATATCATAAGTAGTAGCCGTTGGTGCAGTGTACATTAAAACTGTGATCCCCAAATGGGTTACATGAAGGAAAGCACAATGTCCCGCAAGTGTTCACACCCACAACATCGGAACTCCAACTCCACATGGCCCCCAATTTTTAGAGCCGTGGTCCGCAGGTTCTGCGGCGGGGCATTTCCGCGACGAAGACATCGCCGCAATTAATACCAAAAGCAAGGTTGTCCTTTATTGGAAACGCCAACACAGGTAGAGTAAATCCTTCTTTGCACCAACGGCTACTACTTATGATATGCACGAACTACCTAACCCAGAATGCACAGCATGAGAAATCTCATTTGGGCGGGTGAAACAGGTATAAGTTCAGCGCAGCTGTGACGGTGTGTTTGCAAAGCCAGTGAACAAGGGCATGTTGCCCGAAATGCGTATGGCACTTTTCATGGAGGAGTAAGTGCACTGTGTCTTCGCCTGCTACAAAGAAGGATTTACTCTACCTATGTTCGCGTTTCCAATAAAGGACAACCTTGCTTTTGGTATTAATTGCGGCGATGTCTTCGTCGCGGAAATGCCCTGCTGCAGGACCTGCGGAGCACGGCTCTATAAATTGGGTGCCATGTGGAGTTGGAGTTCCGATGTTGTGGGTGTGAACACTTGCGGGACATTGTGCTTTCCTCCATGTAACCCACTTGGGGATCACAGTTTTAATGTACACTGCACCAACGGCTATTACTTATGATATGCACGAACTACCTAACCCAGAATGCACAGCATGAGAAATCCCATTTGGGCGGGTGAAACAGGTATAAGTTCAGCGCAGCTGTGACGGCATGTGTGCAAAGCCAGTGAACAAGGGCATGTTGCCCGAAACGCGTATGGCACTTTTCATGGAGGAGTAAGTGCACTGTGTCTTCGCCTGCTACAAAGAAGGATTTACTCTACCTGTGTTGGCGTTTCCAATAAAGGACAACCTTGCTTTTGGTATTAATTGCGGCGATGTCTTCGTCGCGGAAATGCCCTGCCGCAGAACCTGCGGACCACGGCTCTAAAAATTGGGAGCCATGTGGAGTTGGAGTTCCGATGTTGTGGGTGTGAACACTTGCGGGACATTGTGCTTTCCTCCATGTAACCCACTTGGGGATCACATTTTTAATGTACACTGCACCAACGGCTACTACTTATGATATGCACGAACTACCTAACCCAGAATGCACAGCATGAGAAATCCCATTGGGCGGGTGAAACAGGTATAAGTTGAGCGCAGCTGTGACGGCGTGTGTGCAAAGCCAGTGAACAAGGGCATGTTGCCCGAAACGCGTATGGCACTTTTCATGGAGGAGTAAGTGCACTGTGTCTTCGCCTGCTACAAAGAAGGATTTACTCTACCTGTGTTGGCGTTTCCAATAAAGGACAGCCTTGCTTTTGCTATTAATTGCAGCGATGTCTTCGTCGCGGAAATGCCCTGCCGCAGAACCTGCGGACCACGGCTCTAAAAATTGGGGGCCATGTGGAGTTGGAGTTCCGATGTTGTGGGTGTGAACACTTGCGGGACATTGTGCTTTCCTCCATGTAACCCACTTGGGGATCACAGTTTTAATGTACACTGCACCAACGGCTACTACTTATGATATGCACGAACTACCTAACCCAGAATGCACAGCATGAGAAATCCCATTTGAGCGGGTGAAACAGGTATAAGTTCAGCGCAGCTGTGACGGCGTGTGTGCAAAGCCAGTGAACAAGGGCATGTTGCCCAAAACGCGTATGGCACTTTTCATGGAGGAGTAAGTGCACTGTGTCTTCGCCTGCTACAAAGAAGGATTTACTCTACCTGTGTTGGCGTTTCCAATAAAGGACAACCTTGCTTTTGGTATTAATTGCAGCGATGTCTTCGTCGCGGAAATGCCCTGCCGCAGAACCTGCGGACCACGGCTCTAAAAATTGGGGGCCATGTGGAGTTGGAGTTCCGATGTTGTGGGTGTGAACACTTGCGGGACACTGTGCTTTCCTCCATGTAACCCACTTGGGGATCACAGTTTTAATGTACACTGCACCAACGGCTACTACTTATGATATGCACGAACTACCTAACCCAGAATGCACAGCATGAGAAATCCCATTTGGGCGGGTGAAACAGGTATAAGTTCAGCGCAGCTGTGACGCCGTGTGTGCAAAGCCAGTGAACAAGGGCATGTTGCCCGAAACGCGTATGGCACTTTTCATGGAGGAGTAAGTGCACTGTGTCTTCGCCTGCTACAAAGAAGGATTTACTCTACCTGTGTTGGCGTTTCCAATAAAGGACAACCTTGCTTTTGATATATATATATATATATATATATATACACACACACACACGCGCACACACACACACACACACACGCACACACGCACACACGCACACACGCACACTCCCCCCCCCCCTGAGACCAGCCCTGTTTTTTGTTCTTTGGTAGCTGTGTTACCAGGAGGCACAGAAGGACGGCACACAGGAATCCTCATAGAAGCGATTTATTAGGCTTCAAAAAATGCTTCCATAATTTTCAAGCAAATAACCAGCAAGGTGCATGTTAACCCCCAAAGTCAGACCTACGCGTTTCGGCCGTAGCCTTCTACCGGGTCATATATATATCTATATCTACATACATTCGAATGTTGGTCATTTGACATCTGGGAAAGCCTTTCTGTTAGAGAGTGATGCACAAATAAAACCCCATGCCTTATTCTGAAAACAGTCTTTTGATGTGTCTCATTTTATAAAAGTGAAATCCCTTTCCATGTGCTTTTATTGCTTCGCCGTGTTTGTGCCTCTCTGTGGGAGGGCGGTATTTTCTATTATTTGGGAGGGCGAAGCAATACACTCACATGGTATGGCTATAGACTGAATAGTTGTTCACCAATGGGTCCCTGTAGAGTGGGAGGTTGATAGTTGATTTTGGGCTGATACAGACTTATTCTACTGTCTTTCCAGTATGACCAGTTATTGTGAGAATGCTCTGTCCCTGGGAATGCATGGTGACAACAGAATCCAATAAAACCAAGTATTCCAGAGCAGGTGGTAAAGAAGATCTGAGATTGAGATATGCAGAATGAGAGGCTGTAGGTAAAATGTGTGAAATGTGATGATGGGTGGTGAACTGTAAGCAGAGTAGAAAAGGAACTTACAGCCTCTTCTATCGCTCCTTTTCTTCCACGCCTGGTTGGCAGATATGCTCATCCTCTTAGTGACCAGTATCCCCTCATCATACTCATCCTCGTCTTCCATTGGCTCCATGATGATGATCTTGTTGATGTACATGCTTCTTAAGAGCTCCTCACAGTAATAGGGGATGCCATAACTGCGCTCTATCAGCAGCCTGAATACAGAAAGGGAGATGTCACAAAGAAACATTGGAGTACCAGCACATGTAACAGCTGCGCTCGCTTCCTTCATACACACAGAACAGGCACAGCATAGTCAGGAGCAGTGCAAGTCTGCCCATACAGAGGCTGGGCACGATACATACAGTGAAAGCTTAGTCACACACAGTGGCAGCTCCTCCACTCTGGCGGAGGAGTGCCGTCCCACTGCTGGAGCAAGCAGATGAAAACATGTAAAATAAAATGATAATAAAGCAATTGATAAAACTGTATATTATCATTTTATTTAACATGACGGAGCCGCAGCCAGGTCTTGAGGGCAGGGCCATTATCTGATAGCAGCAGCAGGGGTGGTGTGCACAGGGCCCAGCAAGTGGGCATTTTGGTTTGGCGGCTGTCTTTGGACGGTTGTTAGAAATGAGGGTCTCTAGTTGGCAACCAAGTAGGAACTCTTCTCCCTAGTCAGGGTAAGGGGGATACACTTCTAAAATAACCCCTGCTCACCTCCTTGGTAGCTTGGCATGAGCACACATGCTTATCTCAGAGGCAGTGTGTAAAGCATTTGTGCATGCATACAGTAACACAGTGAAAACACTACAAATGGACACCACACCAGTTTAGAAAAATAGCAAATCTTTATCTAAACCAACAAGACCAAAAACGACATAAATCCAACATACAATACTGGAAAAATAGTTAACCTTTAAATTGCATAAATAGCTTAAAAACACAGTTCTTCCGAGTCGGTAGCTCCTATGACTCGTAGACAGTAACTTTTTCGTTGCTGCTGATCCCGTTGGTACGAGTTGGTCAGGCGCAACTGTCACGGATGCGGGGTGAAGTGGAAGCGGTGCAGCGTGCAGTGCCCTCACGGCGTGGTGGAGGCAGTGGCGCGGTGACCGTCATCCAATGGCGTCAGTGAGACCAAGGCTACGATGAGGAGTGAGGCAGGGCCTGATGCGGTGCTGGTCACAGTGCAGGCGACGGAGCCGTTGATGTTTGGGCGGGCAGCGACGGTGTCGGTGAGGTCTAGCCAGAGTAAGCGAGGCGGTGCGGAGGGCGGTGCCCACAGGACGTGGTGCAAGCAGTGGCTCGGTGGCGGTCGCCCAGTTGCGTCGGTGAGACCAGGGATGTGGTGCGAAGTGCGGCGGTACCTCATGCGGCGCCTTCAGGACACGGAACCAGCGACGGTCTTGGTGACATAGTCGGCTTCTCTTCTCCTCTATGGCCACTGAAACCAGCGGTTCCAGAGACGGTGCCTAGATGGATGGTGACGTCTTTGCTGTTCCTGAGACTTCTTGAACAGGGGGCAAGCTCTACCTCAAGCCCTTGGAGATACTTTGTCAAGCAGGGTACACACACAATTCCTCTCCACGGCAGAAACAGCCACTGCAGGCCAACCCCAGACAGCACACAGCAAATGGGCAGCACTTCTCCTCCAGATTCTCCCAGCTCTTGAATTCCAGGAGTTATCTAAAGTTCAGGGGTCGGGGCCCCAACATTGATAGTTCATTAATCTTTGTTCTCTGGTGTCAGAGAGGCTCTGTGCTCAGTCCAAACCAGTTCTGTCCTCTCTGGTTCAGCTTCCCGGCAGGAGGTGGAGACTGCATTGCCCAAGGCAGACCAGGCCCATTCAGGGGCAAGGAAATCTCCTCCCACTACTCTAATTGCAGCCCAGGTCTATTCAGTCCAGCCCTGACTCATCCAGGAAAGGCAGGACACACCTCTACCCCCCCCCTCCAGTGGCTATCTGAAGAGAATGCACATCCCCAGCACCTGTCACTCCAAAGCCAGACAGTCAATGCACAAACCAGCAGAGGCACACAGGATGGCTAAGCAAGAAAACACCTACCTTCTAAAAGTGGTATTTTCAAACACAGAATGAAAAAATCATCCTTACTAAAAGATGCATCTTTAGATTATAAGTTCAGGCATACTAAACTTTATCTTCCTATCTTGTCCCAATGGAAAGTTAGATTTATAAGATGTTATAAATGAACTCCCATTCTATCCTATGGGACAGATAGCCTTTCAATAGTGAAAAACGGAATTGCCAGTATTTCACTATCAGGACATGCCACACACATCAGGGCATGTCTATCCTTTCAAATACACTGCACCCTGCTTACAGGGGTACCTTGGGCCTACCTGAGGGGTGACTCACATGTAAGAAAAGGGAAGGTTAGGACCTGGCAAGTGGGTGCACTTGCCAGGGCGACATGGCAGTACCAGACTGCACACAGACACTGCAATGGCAGGCCTGAGACCCTTTTGCAAGGCCGCTTGTGTGGGTGGCACAATCAGTGCTGCAAACCCACTAGCAGCATTTGGTTTACAGGCCCTGGGCACACACAGTGAACTGTACTGGGGGCTTAACAGTAAACCAAATAAGCCAATTATGGAAACACTAATCCATGATAACAATTTACACAGAGAGCATATGCACTTTAGCACTGATCAGCAGTAGTAAAGTGCCCAGAGTCACAAAAACAACCAAACAGGGTCAGAAATGAGGCCAAAAAGCAAAAGGTCTGGGGATAAACCCACTGAAAAAGCCAGGTCTCACGCAACCCCCTTCCAGCCTAAAGCCAGAGTAGACTAATCAATTCCTTGATGGACTTCCCTGCTTGAGGTGATAGAACCTAGACCTGGCCCACAACAGTGGGGCACGATCTGGTTCTATGCCTTGCTAAACCCAATTGGTACCCTCTGTCCATACTCTCGGTGCCCACTAAGCTAACCCATGGGGAACCCTTCTCCTCACCTGTGGACACCATCTTTGCAGCACCTAACCGTAGCTTGCACACAGGTGTGTCCCAGTAGGCAGAAAGTACCCACATGACCAACACTGTGGTGTGGCCCAGTCCACCCCCGGGCGGTGACTCCTGTCCCCCCTCCAAAGGCCAGTCTGTCCACCAAGACAGCAAGCCACAGTGGCCACTGACAGCTGTCAGTGCTGAGACCCAGGCCTTATGCCTCTCAGGGCTCTCTAACCCCTGTGGTGTCAGAGAGTGGAGACGGTAGCCCCAGGTGCCTGGCACCCTTTGTCCACTCCCCCTCCTGTCAGGTCAGGGATGACATCCTGACACAGACCCACCAGACCAGGGTCTGTACCCTGAGGCTGGACAGGAGATGGGGTTGGGCTCTCCCACACCCCGTTCTCCTCCCTGGGGCTCTGTACCCTCCCACCTGGAGCAATCCCCCTTCCAGAATTGTCAGGGCACCTGTGGCCGGTGTCCTGCACAATTTGTCCACCAGTTCAGGGGTGCTATCCTGCAACTGGTACACCAGCCTAGGGTCTGTACCCTGAGGCTGAACAAGGGACTGGGGTGGGCTCTCTCACACCCTGTCCTCCTCCCTGGGACTCTGCACCCTCCCACCAGGACCAGTATCCCAGAATTGCCAGGGCACATGCAGCAGGTGTCTTGCACAATTCTCCCACCAGTTCAGGTGTGCTATCCTGCAACTGGTATCCCAGCCTAGGGTCTGTACCCTTAGGCTGGGCAGGGGTCAGGGGTGAGGCTGCCCTCTTCCCCTACTGGGGCCCTGCACCCTCCCACCTGGAGCGATGCCCCCAGAAGACAAACCGGTAGGGGCACTGTTAGCAGTCTCCCCTTCCTCCAGGTCAGGGGGGACACCATGGCCCTGTAACCTAGGGTCTGCACCCTTAGGCTGGACCTGTGGACTTCCGGGGGAGCACACCAACCCCCCCAGGGAAACACATTCCTCTGGAGTTGTGCACGGGTCTGCCTGGCGCAGGTCTCCAGCCTCCTGCCCACCTGACAGAGCATGAAGACCCCCCAGGGCAGAAGTGGCCTCACTAGGGTCAGTCCTGGGGTGTTCTGACCTTCAGAGCTGGCAACCCCTGACCCACTGGCCCTTCCACTGGGGTCTGCAATCCCCCCTCACCCCTCTCTCTCTCTGGACTTATGCACCCTGCCCACTGGAGAGGTGCTGCCAGACACCAGAACTGGTGAGACGCTTGTTACAGCTGTCCCCCAGCTCACCTGACACCTTGGGATCCCCCTCAGGGAATGGCCTCCCAGTACAGACCAGGCCCCCCTCCTGGTGTTCCCTCATGGAACCAACCAGGCCTTGAGACTGGGTTTTGGGCACCTCCGGACACCGCCCACTCCCACTCCTTCTCCTCTGAGACAGGATATGGGCCCCTACACCCCTCTCACTACACTGGGACCTATCTGGGTTACCACAACCCTCCCCTACCTCCCTTGGTTGGGGAAAACCTGAGCCACAGCCTTCTAAATCACCCCCAGATGCTTCTTTGGACCCTCTGGAATCCACCAAGAGGTCTGCCTCCGGTGCGATCTCCCTGGGGTCAGAGAACTCACACTCCATCAGGTGGTAGCATAGCTCTGGAAAACAGGGACTTAAAATATGCTCTCCAACAATATAATCACACAGCCCCACGCAGGTGTTAACCAAGCTACCCTTTGCCTTACCATCCAGTGCCTTGCACAAGTACCCCACATCACTCTACTGAGACTGGCAAGACAGTGGCTGACTGTCCCTGTCATTCAACCAACACTCTTCTGGGAACCCCTCTCCCTGAACCTCTCTCCCTGAACCTCTCATCTAGAGTCAGTAGAGTGTCCCTCCCACCACTAGGAATATGATCCCCTGTGCCAGTTCCCCAATCCACTTCAGGGACACTGCGCACCACTGGAGCTACCTCATAAACCTGAGCCCCCTGGTGTGTGTCAATCACCTCCTTCAAGTCAGGTGCCACATCTCTGGGTGTGTGTACTGCTCCCTCAGCAATAGATAACACATTTTTGCTGCCACCATCTGAGCTGGACTCCACCTCCAGCCCAGTCAAGCTCAGTTCTTGAGCTACACACATTTCCTTTTCTTAGGCTAAGGCCCTCTTGGTCTCAGCCATCTCGAGCTCCTCATCAAGCTCTTTCCGCCTCTGCTCACAAGCTAGAAGCCATTGATCGTTCTCTGTTTCTCCCTCACTTTCAGAGAAGTCCTCCTCCTCAGACTCATCTGGTAGTGTTAGCTTCCAAAGGGGTAGCTCGTAACAAAATAGGGATATAGGGCTGTCTCTAGATCCTCCCTGGACCTTCTCTTCACAGGCAGCCACCTTTCCTTGCAGAACACGCATAGCTCCCTCATCGTATCGATGAGCAAGTGCCAGAAGTCAAGTTCAATTATGTCAAGACTTCACAGGTGCAACAACCAACCAGAGTATCAGAAATACGTCCAGGAGGACACCAGAATACAGAAAAAGACAGTATGTGGTTGCATAATGGTCTGCACTATACTAGTAGTGTACACCAATCACTGTGTGTAAGGCACAAATGAAAGTACTGATCCTCACCGCTGACCACCAATGTTAGAAATGGGAGTCTCTAGTTGGCAATGGTTTGCACTTTGTCCAAGTAGGGACCCTTCTTTTAGTCAGGGTAAGGGGGATACACTTCTAAAGTAACCCCTGCTCACACCCTTGGCAGATTGGCACTAGCAGACAGGCTTATCTTAGAGGCAGTATGTAACGCATTTGTGTATGTATACAGTAACACAGTGAAAACACTACAAATGGACCCACACCAGTTTAGAAAAATAGCAAATCTTTATCTAAAACAACAAGACCAAAAACGACAAACATCCAACATACAATACTGGAAAATAGGTACTTTGCAAGATAACCTTTAAATTGCAGAAAGAGCTTAAAAACACAGTTCTTACGAGTTGGTAGCTCCGTCCGGGGCTACCGCGATGCTGAAAACGTCAGAGTCTAACAGTTCCAGCCGACCGCGTTGGTACGGTTCAGCTGTTGCGTCGACAGACTCGTAGACAGTACCTTTCCCGTTGCGGCCGATCCTGTTGGTACAAGTCGGTCTGGGCAACCGTTGCGGGGTGAAGTGGAAGCGGTGAAGCGTGCGGTGCCCTCACAGCGCGGTGCAGGCAGCGGCTTGGTGACAGTTGTCCAACAGCGTCGGTAAGACCAAGGCTACGATGCGGAGTGAGGTGGGGCTCGATGCAGTGCTGGCAGGTCACGGAGCAGGCGACGGAGCCAGTCAATGTTCGGCAGCAGCGACTGTGTCGGTGAGGTCTGGGCAGAGTAAAGCGAGGCGGTGCGGAATGCGGTGTCCACAGTATGTGGTGCAAGCAGCGACTCGGTGATGGTCGTCCAGCAGGGTTGGTGAGACCAGGGATGCAGTGCAAAGTGCGGCGGTGTCTTCTGCGGTGCCTTCAGGACACGGAACCAGCGACAGACTCGGTGACAGAGTCGGCTGCTCTTCTCCTCTATGGCGACTGAAACCAGCAGTTCCAGAAACGGTGCCCAGAGGGATGGTGAAGTCTTTGCTGTTCCTGAGACTTCTTGAACAAGGGGCAAGCTCAACCTCAAGCCCTTGGAGATACTTGGTCAAGCAGGGTACACACACAATTCCTCTCCTTGGCAGAAACAGCCACTGCAGGCCAACCCCAGACAGCACACAGCAAAGGGGCAGTACTTCTCCTCCAGCTTCTCCCAGCTCTTCTCCTTGGCAGAGGTTCCTCTTGAATTCCAGAAGTAATCTAAAGTTCAGGGGTCTGGGCCAAAACATTTATAGTCCATTTCTTATACTCTCTGGTGTCAGAGAGGCTCTGTGCTCAGTTCAAAGCAGTTCGGTCCTCTCTGGAGCAGCTTCGTGGAAGGATGTGGAGACAGCATTGTCCAAAGCAGACCAGGCCCATTCAGGGACAAGGAAATCTCCTCCCACTACTCTAAATGCAGCCCAGGTCTATTCAGCCCAGCCCTGACTCATCAGGGAAGGCAGGACACACCTCAACCCCCCCAGTGGCTGTCTGAAGAGAATGCACATCCCCAGCCCCTGGCACTCCAAAGCCACACAGTCAATGCACAAACCAGCAGAGGATGGCTAAGCAAGAAAATACCTACTTTCTAAAAGTGGTATTTTCAAACACAGAATGTAAAAATCATCCTTACTAAAAGATGCATCTTTAGATTCTGAGTTCAGGCATACTAAACCTTATCTTCCCATCTTGTCCCAATGGAAAGTTATCTTTATTGATGTTATAAATAAACTCCCATTTTATCCTATGGGGCAGATGGCCTTTCAATAGTGAAAAACTAAATTGGCAGTATTTCACTATCAGGACATGCCACACACATCAGGGCATGTCCTACCTTTCACATACACTGTACTCTGCCCACAGGGGTACCTTGGGCCTACCTGAGAGGTGACTCACATGTAAGAAAAGGTTAGAGCTTGGCAAGTGGGTGCACTTGCCAGGTTGACATGGCAGTACCACTCTGCACACAGACACTGCAATGGCAGGCCTGAGACCCTTTTGCAAGGCCGCTTGTGTGGGTGGCACACTCAGTACTGCAAGCCCACTAGCAGAATTTGGTTTACAGGCCCTGGGCACACACAGTGCACTGTACTACGATCTTAACAGTAAACCAAATAAGCCAATTATGGAAACACTAATCCATGATAACAATTTACACAGACAGCATATGCACTTTAGCACTGATCAGCAGTAGTAAAGTGCCCAGAGTCATAAAACCAACAAAAACAGAGTCAGAAACAGAAGGCTAAAAGCAAAAAGTCTGTGGATAAACCCGCTGATCTAACAATGGTCAAACCGACATGTGCACTTAGATATCTCCAGGCTGTTTCTTGGAGAACAGCAGGCACAGGTTCCCAGTCTCTATTGGAGCGTATATCCAGCCTGCTCCGCCCAATCCTGGAGCTTCTCACATGCTGGGTAATACCAGCATGAGAGCAGCGTCTGGATTGGCGCAGGGGAGTCTGGCAGCCTCTGCATCGGGAGCTGAAGACCACTGAGGCGGCTGGCGGCAGGTATGTTTTCTTTTCTTTTTTATTTATAATTGTCTGCCGTGCTACCTCACCTCTTTGCCCTGCTAGCAGCCGCCACTAGTCACACACACGGGACCCCTGCAGCACACATATATCACATCATGCAAGCCAGTCTCAGGGTGATAAAGATAAGTTAGTTTTCAGTATCCTTTGGTTCGGTTTTCATTCACACCACTTATTAGAGACAATCTTCATCGGTAGTGCACTTACATTTCCACCTCTGTGGGGATGCTGGTCACACCAAGCGTCTGGCAGGCCAGCTCTGAGATGACAGAAGGTTTGAGTGGCCTCAGGTAGATGTAGACGGTTTTCACACTTTTTATCAAAGTCAGTGCCGCTTCAGGCGGGGGTCGCTCATGGCGGTAAGGGCACAGTGCCATAACAAAGAAGACGGGTTCTGTGACAAAGAGCTTGGCCAGGAACTGCCACGAAAACGTATCAATGTGGTGCGCCTGGTCAATGATGAGCATCAGGGGTTCATTCTGCAGAGCATCCTGAAAAACACAGTAAGAGGTGACTTTGAGACAAAACTTGTAGCTCTACAGTGATCATCAATAACTGTGACTATCTCCTTCCTGGATGATAGAGACTCAGACCTTCTCCCGGAGACCACAGAAATTCTCTTCATTCCACACTTAGGAATATCGATGCACTAGCGACCTACTGGCAGTGGCGCAACATAGCCCCCGCAACCCCCACGGTGCAGGGGGCGCCCAAGCTCCAGTGGGCCCCTCAGCACAGTACCCTGGCCTGAGAGTTCTTGACTGAGTCTGGGGGGGGAGGGGTGGGCGTTGGGCTCCATGTAGTTTGCGGGCTGGGGAGGTCAAATTTAGTTACGCTAGTGCCTACTTGGTGGACATTCCTTTTGTAACTAAGAGCAAAGGAATGCTTCTTGTCAAGACAGAAATAAATATTTTCTCACTAGTATCTGAAACCTACCATTAAAAAACCGAAATACACACTTTTGGAATCACAAGAAAGTTTGTTCCTGAGCACTCAGAAATTGCAGCTCACTATACTAAAAAATACCCACTTAATGAGTACCCAGATATATACCCAAGGCACTTACGCTATCAACATGAGTGGCCCATTTTCCCCCGATTCTTGGGCAAGTTTGCACAGGTATTGGAATCACTGTATTTTGTCTAATTACCACACCTCCCGCACTTTTCTCCTGGTGAATTTCAGAAGGTTAAATCTGCTAAAGTTTACTAGGTAAAAATGTTTGGTACATAAATGCAGATGTTGATGCTGTAAGCACCAATATGCTAATTTTATTTCATTTTTGGATGAGGAAAATTAGTGACAGAAGTAAGTTATTTAGCGACTGATCTATACCGATCCCGGGGTATTGTGTTTTTTTGGCCCCCATTGAGACACTTGTAGATAGGGCATTAGAAAACAAGCATTTGCAATGCAATCAGTCTCCACTTTTGGACCTTATATGTTTTTAGCTATGCAGAACATTAGCCTGGGTGCTGAAACATCTAATGTTCTTTAACATGGAGGGAAAGTAAGCACCAAACTGCGTGACACGCCAGATATGGGAACACATGGAGAAAAATATTGCCTTTCAGCGGGAAATGGTATAGTCCAAAGCTCTGTTTTTAATATAAAATCAGGGCCTACGGTGGTCATATCACTGAAAATGCATGATTTGGAAAAAATATTATTGTCTACGGGTGCTCGTGGAAGACAATTTCTATGGACTGGAAACTAGAGAATGCTAAAGTGATTTTGGTATTTTACTGACCTTTGCTGGTCGTTTTCTATCAAAAAAGTTAAATAGAGGCAGTTGCCAAAAAAATAAAAAAAATAAAGTCTCTCAGCAGAAAGCAATTCTGGTATTTTACTGACCTCTACTGGTCGTTTTCTATCAAGACCGTTAAATAGATGTTAACCTTCATGAGGAAACTAATTCAGCTTGGTTACTAGCGGCTAGCAACAAACATGCCCCACTCAAAAAAATAAAACTGGCTCGCCGTCTAGAGGCTCAGAGATGGTTCTCCCCTGAACTAAAATCACAAAATCTTGCCCTCCGCCAACAGGAAAGGAAGTGGAGACAGAATTACTCACCAGAAGGAAAATACACCTATCTGACGGCAATGAGAGAATATAAAAAGGCTATCTTAATGGCTAAAGCCGCGCACTTCTCCTCCAGAATTTTGACCTCCAATAACAGATCCAAGGAAATCTTTACAATTGTAAATGAATTGTCCAATTCAGACAGAGTCCTAATTAAACCCACACCCACTCAGGCACTCTGCGACTCCCTGAATAACTTTTTATTGAAAAGATCTCCACCATTAAAGCCAGTATTCCCACATGCACCCCTTATGAAATATCTTCCCCTATGCTTGGGAACCCCTGCTCTCTCGAACGCTTTCCGGCCATTAACACCCAGGCCTTCCAGGACCTTCTGTCCAAAGTAAAATCTGGATCCCCTACGGACTGCTGTCCACCACACGTCCTAAAAGATGCCCTCACCGTCCTCCCGGGTCCAGCCCTCACTCTTTTGAATGGTTCCCTATCCCAGGGTTGTGTCCCTAAGCCCTTTAAAGAGGCAATTGTGGTTCCCCTTCTGAAGAAACCAGGGGCAGACCCCCAGATCTTGTCAAACTACCGCCCTATCTCCTTGCTCCCGTACCTGGCTATGGTACTGGAGGCCCATGTGGCGAAGTGTTTGTCCAATTTTATGGAACAAACCAACTACCTCGACTCACACCAAGCTGGATTCCGTTCTGCCCACTCAACGGAGACGGTAATACTGGCAGTACTGGACTCCCTGCGAGAGAAGGCTGACAGAGGTACTCCTCAGGCCCTGGTGCTGTTAGATCTCTCGGCCGCCTTTGACACGGTCGGCCATGGTATTTTGGCAGATCGTGTCAGGGAGGCTGGCATCCAGGGCTCAGGCTTCGGCTGGATCAGCTCTTTTCTAGAAGATCGCTCCCAGTCAGTCCGTATAGCCCAGTTTACGGCACCTAAGTTAAGAACCACGTGCGGGGTTCCGCAGGGTTTCTCGCTATCCCCTCATTTGTTCAACCTCTACCTCCTCCCTCCGATCCGGTCCCTGAAGGAAAGGAAAGTGGCCACCTTTAATTATGCCGATGATTTACAATTAATGTTTACCATCGACAACTCACCGCAATCAGTCTCTGAATTTCAGTCTACCATGCTGTTCATCCGCCACTGGATGGACTGCAACCATTTAAAGCTTAACCCAGGCAAGACCGAACTAGTCCTGACGGGGGGGCAGCCACAATTTTTGGGGCCCACACTATTGGCCAATGGAACTAGGACCCTCCCCTACCCCTTCCTCCTCTGCCAAAAGCCTTGGTGTTACAATAAATAACGACCTGTCACAAAAATCGCAAGTTGGCTCGGTGATCTCTACTTGCTTTTTCCAGTTGCGAAAGATTAGCAGACTACTCACCCAAGCAGCACTGACATAGGTCATGATAGCCACGGTTCTGTCACACCTAGACTACGCCAACTCAGTCTACCTTGGTATGCCATGTTTCTTAACCAAACGGTTAGAGATGGTACAGAATCAAGCGGCCAGACTGATTTACCAGCAACCTAGGTGGCAACATGCCACCCCACTCTTGAGGAAGCTGCACTGGCTCCCCATTCCTTCAAAGTAGGTTGTTTGGTGTTCAAATCTCTGCATGGCCGGAGCCCCAAATTCATAGATAGCCTCATCTTAAGGTACACCCCCTCACGCAACCTACGCTCTGCTCACCTCCAATTATTGGCAATTCCTGCCTTTAAGTTGAAGTGACAAGGGGGCTGCAGGTTTGCAACTTTGGCTCCCAGACTGTGGAATTCCCTTCCTCTGGAAATTAGGTCATGTACTGACCTGCTGAGCTTTAGAAAATCCCTCAAGACATGGTTGTATATCCAGGCCTATGAATAAACTCCTACTGGGTTCGGCATCTCCTAGAATCAGCGCCAAGAAACCAACTGGTGTACATGCGCTTTATAAAATCCTTATAACATAACATAACAAATAGAGGCAGTTGAACAGAAAAAAAAAGTCCCTAAGTGGAAGCAGACAAGTCCTAGGGCTGATCTCCATAACCCACAAAGCACATACACAAATAAGTATATACTAAAGTATATACAAGAGGTCTCGAATGCGCGACCTAAAAACAAAGACACTCGCTAAATACTTAAAAATACCCATGTAGTAGGAATTGAGAAATGCCCATTCACTAGGACCTACTAATTCACTGAGACATTAGGAAAAGCAGAATTCGTAACTAACTAGGGATTCAGAAACAGCCATGCATTCCTGATGAAGAAGCAGAGGCTCAGCACTCCTAAGGAACGCAGGAATACACCATTCTGTTATGCTATATTAGGGGTGCTTCTTAATCACAATTATTGCTACTAAAGCAATTGAAAGCAAGTTTTGGCGCTGACAGTCACACACGTATTTAAAAGAAAACTACGAGCTATGGAGCAACAGTTTTTTTGTTCTTCTGTGAATTTAGAGAGTTGGATAGTCTGAAGTGGTTGGCTGATGTCATATTGTTTTGAACTTTATTTGTTCCTCGAGTGACACTCTCTGCAGGACACAGGAAGTCGGAGAGCCATGACTATGGCCAAAGCTGCCACGATCTCTGGGCAGTCTTGCATGAACTACTGTGGCTGACCAAGACGCCACCAGCCCCAGTGAGCGTGTGGTTACTGGAATCGCAGAAAAACTTGAAAAATGGATACTTATTTGGGGCTAAGTAATATACAACACATAGGAACTACGAAATACACTCTGATTGGGACCGCAGAAATACTTCGTGATTGGAACCTCCTCTGGGGTCAGTGGCATCTTGCACAGCCATAGTGCCTCATGCAAGACTGCATACTAGACTGCTTCAAGGCTCTCTGGAGGACCAATGGAATCCAACGTGCCAGGAGTTAGGAAGTTAACTTGAAGATAACCCAGTTTTTTCTGAGCCAGATATCTGCACCTGTCTTTTTTGACCAAAGGAATTAAATATGCAAGCCATGCACCCCAGACCGCTCCCTTTCGACAAGTATCACAATTACTGAATATATTTATGCAAGGATGTCCACCAGTGGCTTTCAGTGTAGATGACACATCCTTAACACTCCATTCTGAATCTCCTTAAAGCAAATGAATAAGGCTTCCTGTTTGAAGTAGCAATATTGATGACTACCCAAAGGCATTTTGCAAGATATTGTATCAAACTCTTTTGGGCTTTTATTACTAGGAGAATCTTGAACTCTTTGAAGAAAGGATTGATAAAATGACTCAGGCCAGATTATGAGTTTGGCAGATGGAGTACAGTCCATCAGGGCGGAGAAGGACATTACGTCTGCCACCTTAAAGAACTATGATCTTCCAAATTTAGAGATCACTGCCGACCCAGCAGGAATCTCTGCATATTTTTAGGAACCACTGTTATGGCGGTTCCTGTCAAGGTACAAAGAATGTGGATGGCTGCCATTGGTTATCATGGCTGTCCACCAAACTTTAGAAAAGTTTTTGTTTTTCCAAAACAAACTCCCGAAGTGAGAGGTTTTATCTGGTGGCGATGGACAGAAAAAAAGGACATCACACCATTCATCCTAAAGAGGGAGGACAATGCAATGCCATTCCTCAGCCAATCCCTACTCCATTGGGCTGTCTGGGGGAAGCTTTCCATTGATGGAGCCAATGGAGGCACCACCAATGAAAAGGTGATGGTCTGATCCACACACAATGAGGCGGGCGGACCATCAGTTTGGCAAACCAAGTACTGTGTTATGTTTGAAATTGAGTAGTCAGTCTTCCAAAGTCTGCATCAGGCATTCAATTTATTCTTAATCTTGAAGATGTTTCATAGCAAGAGCATCAGCCAGAATATTTTGAGAGCCAGGATATGATATTTATTTTGGCAGACAAAATATGCCCATCTTACCTGGTGACTGTTCCAGCATTCCATATTTTACAAAAACTGGAGATGCCAATGATCAGTTCTGAATTCAAATGGCTGTCAAGCTCTCATTAATAAGTGCCTTTTTTCTCTACAAACATGCTTAATGGCCAACAACTCTCTCCAAGTCAAAATAACTTGCAGGAAGACTACACCAATTGCCTTCTCAGAGGCATCCAATTGTACTATGAACTATTTAGCTTTTTAGGATTGGTGCTTGTCTTACCTGATGTTGACGGACAGTGAAAACTGGCCATGTGTTCGCCCACTCTAAATTGGGTGAGCGGGCACATGGCCGAACTTCCGATGGCCCTTACTCTGTCTGGCCGTGGGGGGTTTATGCTGGCGGCAAAAACACAGTAATCGCCAATGTCAACCCAATGAAGGTCTTATGGTCTCTAAATGAGGCGGGCGAGCCTTCAGTTTGGCGAATATGGTACTCAACTGCTGTTGCTATGGAATACCCTCTCTGCCAAACTCTGAATTGGCCCCTTTTCACTTTTTGAGTTGTAGCTGCCATTCTGGACCCGCAGGAAACATACTTAAAGCAGGTTTGTCCAGAAAGGCATCTGAAGCTTTGACGTTAATTCCCAACTCAGAATGGGAATTCACAGGTTTTTTCCTGAGGTGCTGGGAGCCTTGACTGGGATGAAGCTGAAATTCAATCGGATACCGGTCAGATACTTTTTTCCACAGGCCCCTCTAAAGCTTTGGAGCTCTAGAGGAAAGGTTTTTCAAATTTTCTACACTTTCTTCTGGCACTGCAACAACCACAGGAGTAAACTTCCAAGGCCAGAGTACCTCAGGGTAGGACCTGTAGTGACTCAGCTTGTGAGGCAGAGGCCACCAGCAAAGTCCAGTCCAGGTAAACTTACAACTTTTCCGCTAGGTATTTCAGAGATAAGTCCTCTTGTAGCTTGTTGTACCCCTGTAGGCACATACGAAGTCAGGTAAATGACCCTTAGAGTCAACTTCTTTGTCCTGGGTGCAAGAGAGAGCCGGTCCAGCCCTTCAGGACTCCTCTCGGGTCATAGACTTGGTATGGACAAGATGGCCGATGGGTAAGAGCTCCGGCCAAGAGCTCCCGGCCAGGGATCGCCTTTTAGTGTAAATCCCCTGAAATCTTCCCTCCATCGACCCTTTCTACATACCTGGGGTCTTGTCTTTGTTCAGCGGTTCTCGCCTCTCTGGTCTCCCTCATTTGAACTGAGGCCTCCCATGGAACTGTGACCGATGTTACTGGCGGCGGATCCTGACCAACATGGCAGATGTCCGGTGGAGCTGCTCCGCCAGCTATAGAGGAGATCGGCTCCGGTTCACTACCTCGGCCGTCACCTACCCAGCCGGACATCGGGCACAGTGCTCGTCCTCTCTCCGCTGGTTCTCCTTTCTTCCTTCGCCTCCCGGTGAGCTCCTGTGGGTCTGCCAGTTGCTTGTTCACTGCATCGTTGACCATGGCCCCGCCGATTGACTCTTCCTTTCTGGACCTTGGCTTTGCTGCGATTCACGGACTGCCTGTGGCGCCTCACTGGGACTGCTGCTGGGACGCGTGGCCGCCCGCCTTCTTTTTGTGAACCGAGACGCGGTTGCCTCCCATCCCGCAGCTCAGCAGCAAAGAATTAGGCGAGAATGCGACGAGGAGATCTGGCTTTCGCCTGCGGGCTGGTCCGTTGCTGTTGCTGCCTGGCATCCCACTGGCACCTAGTCCGGGGCTTCAACAGAGTTGTGTGGTTCGTGTCTTCCCCCGTCAGAGCCACCCCGAGAGTGCTGCGACGCGGCTGTCCGGATCTCCGAGTTGGTTTCCCTCAGCCGCATTGAAGCGCCCGCCTGACCCCATGGCCGCCTTTTCCCTTACGAGGCTGCTGCCTGAGCTCCCTCGTCTTCCCTGTTATCACTGGACTGCCGATGTGTCGTGGGTGTTCAACGGCCTTCTGACTTCCTTCACTATAGATCTGGGAGCTGCCCCACCTCAACCCTACTCGTGGGGTAGGTTTTCTTTTCCTTTTTGGATTTTTTTTTTTTTTAACCCGATTTGTGTTTACCCGCAATTGCCGCCATTTTTGTTTGCGAGGTACCTGGGGTCTTTGAAGCTGAAACCGACATCTTACGGTCTCGTCATTCCCCCTGACCGACTCATGCATCTGATCAGCGCCTTGTTTCACCTTACTGACTATTGTCTGTGCTCGGACCTTCCTTCTACCCCTCTCTCTCTTCACCATCTACGCTCTCATATTCTCGTTTTTCTATTCCTTGTAACGTCCTAGTAACTGATGTAAATTGTTTCTGATGTAACCTTGTAACAATATGTAACTCTCATGTAAAGCGCTCTGATACCTCCGGGTCTAGCCAGCGCTATATAAAACTCATCAAATAAATAAAATAAAATAGACAACAAGTCTAGTCCTCTTTTGATCTTCGGCAAGTCCTGAAAGTGTTCTGTGGAGGTGGTTTGGAGTGCCACATTTAAGCCTGGCACTAGCTAGTGGTTGACTCCTGGGCACTCTCTAACCAATTGGGTAAAAATTCCCAGGTGTAACTCTAGCTACTTTTTTAGTAGTTCCTGTTTGCCCTACTGCAAACAATTCTACAGTGCTACTCACTCACAATTCAAGCTGGGGAAAGCCTTCTCCCCTTGTGCAGAGTCGGTGTTCCCACCCAGAGGTGTGGCCAGGGTAATAAACATCCCCCTCCTGTGCGGTGACTCACAACTGGTTCTAGGGGTAGCTTTCCTCCCACTGAGCTTGGTGCCAGCCTGTGGGAGAAAAGCTGGGGCTTTACAAGTGTCACCTAATATTTGCTTATGACAGGGTAGGCCCCTTTGAAGTTAATTAAGTTCCTGGGCCCACCCCAACTGGTCTTCCTACCATTGGAAGAAAACACCCTCCCCCACTCCCAGGCCACTGTCTTGGATTTGGGAGCAGTTTACACATCTCTTCCACACCTAATTCCTGTCAAGGACTCTCTAAGTTATGTTTCCCAAATATTTAAAACAAATACAACTTTACCATAGGATTAGATTTTTGTAAAATATAGAAAGTAAGTCTTTGGATGGAAACTGTAGCTGGTGCAGATCGAAGGTTGTGACAATGTTGATTTGGGACTAGCCACCGGGGAAACATGCCATTTCTAATGTCACACATGTTCCATTCTTAAATTATATTTGCCCAACCTTTTAGGCAGCAAGGTGTGCTTAGGGGTGATTAATTTAATATTTTTAAATGAGATTTTCCTAAAATGATGATTTTTGACAGGCCTGTGCAGCAGGGTCCAAGCTGCAGCTGCCAGGCCGCAGAGAGTAGGTCTGAACCATGTTTTCACAGCCACTGTAGTGGATGGCACAATAGGTGCTGCAGTCCACATGTGAAATTTAACTTTTCATGCCATTGATGTACTTGAGCACCATATACTATGGCCTGATAAGAAGGTTAACTTTTAAGCCAATTTCAACAGGTTTTAGGGATGAGAGCACATACGATGGGCACTGGATAGAAGTGTCTGAGTGTTAAAGTTCAAGAGCCCCAAAATAATGGAAAACTGAGGATAGCAACTCAAAAGAGGTCACTTTGCAATGGAGACCTTACAATTTCATCCTCAACCTTCTCAACATTCTATTAGTAACCCCTATGGAACAAAGTAACAAGGGTCTTGTAGCTTCAGTGGCTAGAACTCAGTCACGTAGGAGAGCATATCCTTAGTCTTTGTGAGAAGTCACATAGCACTTCTTCAGCGGTAAATTCCCTATTGGTGAGAGTCACACATTTTTAGGTTGAGCCTAGCGTTGCAGTGCATGCGCTGCTCGCTTTGCGAGGCATGCAGTATTCAGTATAGCGTGGAAGCTTCTTGGAAGCTCCACCCACTCTCCGCCCATCTTTTTCATTGGCTTAGGTCCTAAATGCTGCCTTCTGATTGGTTTTAGGCTTGTTAGTCCCTCCTCATGACGCCCATGTCGTCATTTGTATCCTTCCATGGCTACTGGCCCCTTTACTTCAAACACTATTTTCTTCTCGTGCCCCCCCCTCCCCTCCCGCAGTCCGTGACTTCTCGGCCCCTCCCGCACCCCCCCGCCTGCACTCCCGTTCGTGCCTTCTCGTACGCCCGCACCCCTGTTTCCAATGCAATAGGTCTCGCGTAAATGCGAGTCCTATTGCATTGCAAATGCTTGTTTAGCTTCAGCTTTAGGGAGGAGGCGTGAAAGTCGAAGTGAACCATACACCAAACATTCCATATCTTGGTCGCCATCCTAGAGAGGGGCACTTTTTGTAATTGAGGAAGAGCAGGAGTGCCAGAACGTTTTCATGAAACTGGCCACATCATATGCTATTCGTTATGTAATTTAACTAATAATTTTAGTATACCTTGCCGTTCAATACTAACTAAAAAACCATTGACAAACTGTGCACGCCTGCGTTATAGCTAAAAACATCCATAGAGAGGTGATAAGCACTAGCTGTTGCAACGCTTGTTATTTCTCATCCCTAAGGAGGTTTCCTAAATCCACATGCCTGTTTTAGCGTGGCAGCCGCGCTGAGTGGCGGACGGGGCGGGGCCCCACGGTGCAGCTGGACGGTGCGGCATCACCGCGGTGCAGTGTTGCCAGATTGGGCTATTTCTCACACAAATGGGCAACATTTTTCCAATTTGTGCGAGAAAAAACCCAAATTGCGGGCGGCTACTTTTTGGGTGTTTATTAGGACGTTGTGCGCATTTTTATTAGCGGGGGCGGTGCCTCCCCAATGTCGGCATCAACACAACAGTATATTACCATTGGCTGCCAGCGAATGGACAGGAAGCATACTAGCGCAGCATGACTGAGCCTGATTGGCCAGTGTGTGCGCACTGCATGCACCATCTGAGGATGCAAAAAGTGTACCTTCATGTTTGGGTGCCAGGGCCGTCAATCTGGTAGCGCGCGAAAGCGCTACCAATGACGGCCCTGCAAACATTATCGTCCAGAGCCCGCCTGTGGCAGACTAGTAAAGCTGTGCTGTTATTTAGCGCGCATCACACACGTGGTGGTGTGCATGCCTTCAACAGGCCAACGCAAGTTCGGGAACCGAACCAACTCCCAGTCTCGGGCCATGAGTGAGTGACTTGCTTCACTTGTCACTCTGACTGAGTGAGTCGGTTGGGCCATGGGCGCACGGCGGGGGCAGGTTGTGTGAGAGTAAGACATTGACTCTCGACTCTCCTTGTGGTGGTGCGTGCTGATCGTTAGGAGATTGAAGCAACAACAAGTACGTTTTCTCTGTAGTTTGTACACTGTTTTTGGAGGCACTTCTGAAAAGAATAAGATGCGCGTCACTCTGGGGGTGAGGCTAGGGAAATGAGGACACAGCACCGAAGAGAAGTGCTTTCTCTGTTATGTGTAGAGGGAGTGGGTTGCAGGCTCTGGCTGTGGACACGGAGACAAACCGGCACAGTAACAGGGGCAGTGTTTTAAATGGGCCTGCACTTCTAAATATTCTTCTCTACAGTAATGGAACTTTTATTTCGCAGTTTTGTAGCAGTACAGAGGTGTTAAAAGTACTACAAAGTTCCTTGTATATTGAGCAGTTTTCGGGCAACACACAAAGTGTCGAGTAAACTCTGGTGATTAATTTACCTGCTGGAGAGAGATGGGAGTTTCGTCTAGTGGCAGGTTTAATTTGTGTAAGGTAGCCCAGAGGGTTAATATCATAGCTGCCAAGTATTCGCATTGCTAATGTGACATTTCCATTTTTGCAGTGACTTATGAATGACATTCCACAGCGAAATGTGACACTTCAAAAACATTTTGTACTGTGTTAAAATAATGAGTTACATATTCATTGTGCTATAACTCATAGGCTGGGACCTCGTAGCACTATAAATACAGAAGTCGTTAACCACCACTCCTTACCCCCCTGCCAACCAGGAATCTATTCCTTTACCGTCTGGTTACACTCATCTGTAGTGACTGAATTAATCAATAAAATTTCATAAAGCAAACGAATGCATTTCCTACCGATTACTTTAACATGGATTTATCTTTAAACATACAGTGCGCCTTTATTTTTTATGCTGTTACCTGAAGGTGAAGACAATCAAAACTAGTGACTGAATAAACATATTTTGTCCTTTCAGCTATGTTTTTAACTTCCTGCCCCTCCCAACCCTCTTCCCCTCCATCCGGCCTGGTACTGCCCCAACTGCAGCACTCAAGTTAGTCTAGTGATCAGGTGCGCTGGACTCACCTGTAGTAACCTGAAGGTGCTGCCAGGGAAAGCCTGCAGAGCGTGTGGTCAAACCCAGTGTGGTGGACCGGGCTGCAGACATTGCTGAGGTTACCTACAGGCCCAAGGCCTGCCAGACAAGGCTGCTCTTTGACCTTCTTACTCACTGTTTCTTGCTGTTACACTAGGTGCTCCTAAGAGCTAGTTAGCAGTGCCACCTTTAAACTGCGCCCACCACCGCCCACTGGACGGTCTACAGGGACCCCTCCATGATCGAAGGCCAGGCGCAGGTGAGGGCTAAGTTGCTTGCTATTTTTAGGCCGAACTGTCCATGGGGCAGAATCCGGGCTGTGCACAGCAGAAAAATCCCACCACACTGTTCCAGTGCCAGCTGCCTGACAGCAGCACAATCATAGAGAGCACGCTGTGAGAGTCACACAATGCCGTTTGTGTGGTGAGCATGGTAGCAGGAAAACAAATCAAAATTCAGCCACTGGCCGTGATAATCATTGCAGGCTTTCTGTTGATGGTACAGAAGTGCCGGATCCTGGCTATTGTTTACGTTCTGCAGTGACACCAGATGACCAGGTGGAGGGCCGGGCCTGGTGCAAATGTATTTAAGCTGCAGGGCGGAAGTCATATGTGTGTTTTTAGAGAAGTTTTGACACTATAGGTCACAACGCTGCTCCCTAATAGCCAGAGCGGAGTCAGCTATAAGCTCCTAATTGCGGCGCTGGACAACCAGTAGCGCAGCAGGTGCTGGCAGTGGCTGCTTTTGTTATAATATGAAGCGATGTGTTGTGATTCTCCCAGGAGCTATAGTATGCATGACTAACACATTTTAGTGCGGTGATGCGGTCATCAGTACTAAAATGCGTTAGTCCAACCCCAGATGCGTGGTACTTGGCAGGACTGTAATATGCCTGCTGCAAAGGACCTGTGCCATGCATATCAAAGAACAATATTTTATGTGCACAGCTCAGTGGGTTACTGCTTTTGTCACAGAGATTCTGTTGTTACTGTGCAGTTCATAAAATACATTCCTAATCTAGAACAGTGAGCTATGAACTGCCATCTAAGAGCCGCATGGTACAGGTTAGAAAGTTATGTTTTTTCCCAGTCTTTCGATCCTAATGTTGCTAGCAAAGGTTTGCTTGGGTAAAAATAAATTCTTATTAAAGTCGACCCTAACCACTGTGTTATCAGGCACATGCATCAAGGTAGGATTTTGCGAGTCCCTAATTGCGATTATTAAGGAATCGCAATTAAGGACTCGCAAAGCCTATGCATGTAGGAATCGCTATATAAATAGTAATTCCTATACATTCCTTAATTGCGACTCGCAAATTGCGAGTCGCAATTAAGGAATGGCTTCCCATTCATTCCTATGGGCCTACAGGCCCATAGGATTGAATGGGAATTGCATGCGCAAATTGCGAGTCCCAATTGGTACTCGCAAATTGCGCATGCAATTCAAGGGTGCAAGAGTGTCAAAAGGACACCCTGTTGCACCCCTGAAATTGTACTGTGCACCCATGTTGCGCACACACATGCCCCAAGGGCATGTGTGTGTGTGACATGAAACTTTGAAAAATGCACATTAGTGCATTTTTCACAGTTTTTGCAAAATACCGTTTTGTTTTATTTCACGGTAAATTGTAGCCCCAAATAGCGAAATCGCTATTTGAAAGTGCTTCTTGCATTGCATTTAAGGAATCGCAAATTGCGATTCCTTAAATGCAATCGCAATTTGGGAAATCGCAAAATATTGCGATTACCGAAATTGCGCATGCCAAATTGTTTGACGCATCGCAAAAGCCCATTTTGCGATCGCAAACGGCCGATTTTTGCGAATCACACCATTTGCGATCGCAAAAAGCTTTGATGCATGTGCCCCTATGTTCTGAATCCTGAGTTTTTCCTTCTCCAGACCAAGCACTCTAAAAAAGTGCCTACCAGTGTGGATGATGTGAATCTTACACCTTTTGGTCTCCTTTGCCTTATGTAACATTTTCTATGCACTAATTCACAAACGTATGATTCATTGTGTCTGTATGTGTGATTTTGAAAATGTGGAAAGTTTTGCTTTAGGAGCAGTGATTAATGGAGTCATTTTTAAATGCGGACTGTAACATCTGCATTTGTAAAGCAAGCATTCATGCCTTTGGGCATTCTGTCTGTTAGATAAGATGTTTGTTGCTGATGAGGTATGTTTCACACAAGATTCCCTATTAGGCACACTATGTTATACCGCCTTTAATTCTAATCTGCTTTTGAGGCACCATGTTTGTTGAAGAGACTAAGCGTGGTGGGGCAGCACATGCAAAGAAGGTGGGACTGTGTCTGACAAAGGGTAGGGTGTTGAAAATGCACTGGAGAAAGTTAAATATCATACATTTCCAATGAATGCATGATGATGCATAAAGCACAATAATGTATGAGATTCCATACATACTAGATGGTACCTCTGATCAATGGTAATATGAGAGACCGACAGTGCGAATGATGGAGAATGGAACTGACTGGGACAAGGGGAGTGATGACAGTGTCATCCGACTTGAGGGAGCGTTAGTGTTGAGATGTTGGGGGAGGGTTTTTTCTAAGGTTTTGGGAAAGAAGTCTTTTTCTTGTCTGCTCCAGTTGATTTCATTTGGACCTCACACAAACCCATCTGCTTCTTGCCACGATTGGGGCCTTTAGTCTAGCCTTTGTTGAAACACAACGGCAATGACGTAGGTTCTGTTTAACTTTTAGTGTCACAGTAGATGGTCATGGTAAAAGACTGAAGTGGAGGGCAGGCAGTAATAAGAATACGTGACTCTCCTATTTGGCCTTTGTACATTTTAACAGGAGGGAGTGGGCCTCTACTCTCAGCTTGCCAAACAAGTTGTTCTGAAATTGCTTTAGTGCCAGGGTGGTTACTTTATATGTGCATCATTGCGTGATGTTATTCCTGCAAGATCCATGAAATGCATTAAATGTCCTGTTTGAGGAGCTACATGACATAGAGTTTCAACTTTCCAGCATTTCGACTTCACTAAAATGGGTAACAGTCTGCTCTTGCAAAGTTTGTTCATCAATGCCAGGTTCAGGTTTGGATTTGTGGTGAACAAAGTAACAGGTCCTAATGGGGACCGATCCTCAAAATCAGTAATTACTAATCGCATTGGGACATGATTGCAGAAGTGCATAGGTGCCCATTGAACCTCCTCCCACTATAAGCATATTGAATAGAAAATAGGATTGGGCGTAAAATAGTTCCTGAAGGCTGATTTTGCATGATTTGAGGGTGGCAACTTTGGGCTGGTTTTTGGGCTGAATCTGGTCTGCGTTGGGCTGAATTTGGGCTTGAATTTGGACAGCATTGGGCTTAGGACGGGTATCAAAATCTGGCAACACTGCCGCGGTGGGTTCTTCTTCTTTTCGGTGATGCGGAGGAGTAAGGAGCAGCCGTGCATCTGTCTCCTCAGAGAGAGGAACCCCGACATCACCTCAGCCATGGTGAGTAACACTGATCCCCGGACACGGCGCTCGGGGGGGCGGCAGCAGCCGTTATACAGGGGGGCTTCCCCCACATTATTTGAGCACCTTTTGGGGTACCCAGTTCTGTATGCAAAGTGCAGGCTGTTGCGATCAGGCTTAAGTGCTCTTTTATCAGATCATTGTTTCCTGCCCTGTTACCAGCTTTGCCCTGACTTTCAATCTAAATCCTCTTGTAGTCAGAGTAGGGAAGACCGCTGAGCTGGTAGTGTGGACCCTTCATCCAAGCAATGACACGTCAGCCCAAACCAGCCCTGCGATCTGGAGGGGTTTTATTTTATCTGCGATCTGGAGGAGTTTTATTTTATTTAACTTGTATGTTTAAGTCCGGGCAGTTACAATATTTGGATGAGCAGTGGACATTCTGTGTTCGTCTTTCTTAAACTCCAAACAGCAAACAAATAAAGAAAACAGTCAAAAAGTATTTGACAGCAGGGTGATCATCTGTTATTTGGGTCTCACGTCCGTTGTCTGTGATGATCCTTTTATCCGTGATTTGGGGGATTGCAGAGAGCTCCCCCGTCCTCTACGAGAAGCCTCCGAGCTCTGCAGAACTCTTCTTGGGGCGCCTCGCACTCCTCCTCTGGGCTCAAGGACAGCCCCTCTCCGGCCTCCAACAGACTGCGATGGACCCACTACCATCCTGTATGCCAGCTGATTGACACATACAGTAAGACCAGGGCCACTGGAATTATGCGGGAGGAGAAGGACAAATTAAGGCCAAAACTGATTTGCATATGGCTGGGTCCAAACTGGGGTGGCATGGTGACCACAAAATGATGGATTAAACCCAGATCTGAGACTGGGGGTGAATGTTTGATTTGTTCAGCGTTCCGTCCATCATTTTTTTGCCTGTGTAAGGTTAAGGTCCGTAAGAAAGTCCTAGAGGGTGGTCAGTATGGGGTCATCGGAGTCATTTCAGTGTATGTTGATATCCCTGAGGAAGAGCTGGTTGATGTGCAGGCCTGAGTTAGAAGAGGTGGTCTCCATTACTTGTTCGGTGAAGGGAAGGTTGAAACACTACAACTAGTGTGGACTTACTAGTTATTTGGAAGCAGAAACGTCAAGCCTTGTCAGTCAACCAGAAGTGCCACTCTAACAAAGCGGGGCATCTAGCAACAAAATGACGTATTCAGAAGGACTGCACTAATCAACATAAACTGATTGCAATCTTGAGCAAAATTAAGAGACTCTCCAATCACATGTAATCGCAACAGGAAGCCAAGTTCACTCACTGGCATCCAGGCAGTCCTGCTACTACACGTGTGCTATAGACATACAGCTCATACACTTGGGATATCACTGCAAGGTTCTGTCTCTTCACATTACATCTGAACTTTACACAAATGGAGCTAAAAGGCCACACTCTCACTTACACAGCTGAAAGTCCTGGTGCACATATGAGATAAAAAACAGTGTGCTACCGACACCACCTCATGTGCTAAACCCATGCCATAGGCACTGGTCCTCTGTCCTCTGTCGACTTTGAGGGTACGATTGTTGCAGCCCTTCAAGTCACAAGATGGGTCCTATGCTTTGAATTGTCCAAGATACACCTAGACCTCTGTTCACTTGCTAGATTAGCTTGACGCCAAGGCCAAAAATAAATTAGGATACCTGTTTCACATGTAGTCAGGCACTCAGGGCATGGGAACAAACACTAATACTATGCAAAGGACGTTCCAGTCCCAGCACTTTATGGTGAACACCAGGGTGCATGTCTTTGTTGAGGATGAGAGGAGCTTGGTAATCCCAAACATTCCAAGAATCTCAAGGGGCGAACCGAGGGATGCTCTGGTGAAAAGACTCAGTGCCAGACTGTTTCATAGTGTGGGTGCTTGCTTCACATTAAATTTGTTAGAAGACAGAGTACTCCAAATGAGGGCATAATTTTGATCATATCTTCTTAGGGCGCAGCTGTAGGTCTCGGAGAATGTTTAGCTGAAGGCCACAAAATGCAGCATGATTTTTTTTTAAATCACTTTCGTTTAGATACCAGGAAGCATTCAGAGCCAACATTACACAGCATAAGCAGCGTAGACAGGAGACCACTTAACATTGTGCTTCCCCAAAAGTGTAAGACTTGTCAACCAGCATCACTCAGTGCATCCGATCAATATACGGGGGAGTTGTGATCACTGGCTTCTACAGTGCTCAAAGGTAAGCAGCACATTACTGTTAAAACTATTTGCCCACAGGTAAAATTTGTCAACAGTCCCTATTAAGGGGATGGACAGGCGTTAGATATCGCCTTAGGCATTACTTTAAATGTGCTTTCCCTGTATGAGGTGCAAATGTAGATGGAGGATTTAGCTGCCCTGTGCCATATGAATACCCAGGTCATGTTTCGTGTGTCCAGCTGGAGCTCCACCGAACATCCATGGACGCATGTGAATATCTGGAAGGGCTGACCCGCTTACAGTAATCTACATATACTGGAGATGGCTTGTGACATACTACCCTCTGAAAATAAATTCTCCATTTTAGTGGTATCTCTGCTCCCCCTCACCCCCCACCGCACCCTGTCATGCCATTCCCAATAAAGGAGAAGAGTCAACCGTAGACATCCTCTGATCTATCCTGAAAGGATTTACACCAAATACGAACAAGCATTTGCAATGCAATAGGTCTCGCTATTGCGAGAGTTTAAGCTATTGGCATTGTAAATGACAATGCCTTTTATAAATTGGTTTTAGAAACCAATTCGTAAGTAAAAGGCTTACAGGCACATGCATCAAGGTAGGATTTTGTGAGTCCCTAATTGCGATTATTAAAGAATCGCAATTAAGGACTCGCAAAAGCCTATGCATGTAGGAATCGCTATAAAAATAGCGATTCCTATACATTCCTTAATTGTGACTCGCAAATTGTAAGTCGCAATTAAGGAATGGCTTCCCATTCATTCCTATGGGCCTATAGGCCTACAGGCCTACAGGCCCATTGGAATGAATGGGAATTGCATGCGCAAATTGCGAGTCCCAATTGGTACTCGCAAATTATGCATGCAATTCAAGGGTGCAAGGGTGTCAAAAGGACACCCTGTTGCACCCCTGAAATTGTACTGTGCACCCATGTTGCGCACACACATGCCCCAAGGGCATGTGTGTGTGTGACATGAAACTTTGAAAAATGCACTTTAGTGCATTTTTCACAGTTTTTGCAAAATATCGTTTTGTTTTATTTCACGGTAAATTGCGGCCCCGAATAGCGAAATCGCTATTTGAAAGTGCTTCTTGCATTGCATTTAAGGAATCGCAAATTGTGATTCCTTAAATGCAATCGCAATTTGGGAAATCGCAAAACATTGCGATTACCGAAATTGCGCATGCCAAATTGTTTGATGCATCGCAAAAGCCCATTTTGCGATTGCAAACAGCCGATTTTTGCGAATTGCACCGTTTGCGATCACAAAAAGCTTTGATGCATGTGCCCCATTGTCATTTACAATGCTAATTGCTCAAATTCTCACAAATGCGAGACCTATTGCATTGCAAATGCTTGTTTTTTATGCGACCCATAAAGGTTGAGTAACTGTTTAAGCATGCATCTGTTGCAGACACTATGGGTGGCGCACAGGACAACGGCACTCCAAACACGAAACTAATAAGATACCCAACCTTTAATCAATCAGAAGAAAACTGACAAGCACTAAATGCATCTAAAAATTATTGTAACTTAGTGGGGTATCCAGAAAAATGAGATGAGCTGCCACTCACTGGTGGGAGGTCTATTGTTCAAGTCTTTTTCCAAAGCTGCATTCTCTACTGGGAGCACAATCAATTCTTTGTTTTGTCCAGGGGCGACTCGGAGCGTCGCCCCACTGCCCGCAGAGGCAAACCAAAAAATGAAATGATCTTAATGCAGATCATTTTATTTTTCGTCCTGTGGCTGAGTCTTGGGGTGGGGCCACAGCACTGCTGCAGGGGGAGGAGGAATGGTGGGCCCTGCTGTCAGTGCTCATGACGGTTTGGTCGGCCGTCTTAGGACGGCCAAACCGTCATGCGTACTGACATCTCTCCAACCCAGATGTGATCAGCAGGCACAGGCTCCCAGCTCCTGGTGGAGCACAAAACAAGCCCACTCCACCCAATTCTGACACTGCTCTCATGGTGTGGGCAGCCCCAGTATTGGCCGCAAGGGAGCTGGGAGCTTTAGCCTGTGCCCAGAGGAGAAGACCGGCGAGCAGAGCAGCAAGCAGAAGACCGGTAGTTAGGTTTTTATGTGTTTTTTTTTGTTTCAGGCCCCTTGCGCAGCCTCACTACATTTCCCTTACACCAGCCGCTACCAGTTTTGTCGTTGTAAGGCTGCAGGCATATACAAGGGGTGGATGCAGTCACACTTCTTTGTTCTTTTCCTGGGCCTGTCACAGATAGGGACGACACCCTTCAGAAGCAACTTTGCTCTACGAATGATACATGTGTAAGAGCTGGTGTCTACAGAAACGAATCCCAAGGCTGCAGGGAAAAGTTTCAAAACCACGGAGAAAGCTCATATCAAGCCCATCGCCATGGTTGGAGGTGTAATATAGCTGTTGGAGATGGTAAAGGAGTTGGAAACAATGGAGGAGGGAGAAGAAGCACATAGAAAAGGCACAAACAGACGTGAATGGAACTGGGCTTAGCTACCTCCAATCAGATGCTAACTGGAGCAAACATCGGGACAAAAATCAGCTTGACGAAGGGGTAAAGAACCTGTCGAACAGGAAACTGAAAACCGGAAGTTAGGAGTCATAATGGATTAGTAATACCTAGACTGGAACAAAGAAGAACTACTAGGAAAAAAAATGACTTGGCAGAAGGTTCTGATGGTCTGTACAGCTATTTATAGGTGTGCCAACGAAATCCTTCTGTTTAAAAGGGTTTGCAGCCAGCACCCATGTGTGTGGTCCAAAAATGCAATATCAGAGGATAACCAACCCTGAGGTGATTGGAGCTCCTGGAACCCCTTCTCAAGCAGGAAGATGTGAGGACGCTCAGAGCCCTCCAGACTCCACCCGTAGTGAGAGGGCGTGCACTGCTCAGCAGCCCTGCCCGACAAGAGCAATGCGCTTCTGGCCTGGCATCAGTAAGTCCAACAGTCTTGCAACAGCTTTACGCCTAGTACTACAAGGGTATCAGGAACAGATCCCATACTGGTGCTGTATAATGTGCCTCACCGCTGCTTAGTGAGGCAGTCTAGTGGTGTAGCATTCATACTCATGCACGTGACAGAGGCCTAAGCTCGCCATGCTTGCAATGAAATGAAATGAAATTAAATGAAATTTGTACTTGTAAAGCGCACTTATACCCCCAAAGGGGTGTCCTGGCGCTGTACGCATACCGCTGTGGAACCCTTCCTGGCTTTTCCCTGTGAAATGTCCACTCCTGGGCACCCCCAAGGTGAAGCCAGGCATCCCAGCGCTGTTGGGGCCGTTGTGGAGATTAAGCAAGCTATTGCCCAGAGTTGCAGAGTGGGACCCATGATTAGAATAGGCACCGAGGCGAGAATTATCAGGTCCGAGGAAATTGAGCCCAAGACCCGCCGAGGCGGGAATTGAATCCTGGTCCCGGGCCAGATCTCTGCATCAGGGTCTGCCGCTCTAACCATTGAGCCACACTTCTCCACTGCAATGGTGTTTGCATGCCTCCTGGAGAGGCCCCCAACTGGTACATTCTTTTCCCATCTTGGCTTCAGACTCTGGTATTGGAGGATGGCGATTAGGATGGGCGTAACTCACATAATTTGCTGTAGCATAACTACACAGCATTAAAACAAATTTACACATGATTATGGGGAATTACGCGAGGCATGTAAACCTGCATTTAGAGATATTTTCTTTGCGCACAATGCACGCATGCGTCCAGACTGAACCAGAGGATGCATTTTCCACTATGATAATATCATACAGGCAACAGAACACGAACAGCAGCACCCTGGAGCCACTCACACTCTTTCCTCTGCTCTTGGGAAGGTGTAATTGCATCATTTTCACTAATTTCCAACTACAAGACTAATGCAAAATTAGCAAAATTACTCTGATTCCTCTGGCGTCTTTAGAATGTTGCCCAGGCCAAATGGGGCTCTTTGAAACTGGCACAAAATTAAGGAAAGCTAGCCCAAATTCTACCGGTTGGGCTCCGGGATGTCCCCAAAGGAATTTGTATATATGTTTGCTCAAGTACTGCATTTTAAAGCACAGTTTTCACATTGCTCAAAAACCATGAGCTCTGAAAGGGAATTCATTAAATTTTGAAGCCTTTCATGGTGTGCCAGGTCAATAAAGTTGGGATTTATACCATTATAAAAAAAGTGTTCAGTTGATGTCCCCGTATGTTAACTCCTTTGCGCAGGGGTCAGCATTTTGTCATAGCTCCACCCCATCCCCCCTCCCCCCATGCCCCTTTATGGCAATAATTGCATACAATATGCCAGTGCCAGCAATTTGCCATTGACTGCAACTATATACCATTAGTGACCCACATGTTAACTATTACCAGTAGTATGCCAAGGTCTGCCTTTTATCATGGTTGCCCATCTTCTCCCATCACCACCACCTGCCTTAACGTGGTTGTCCTACCTAAAGGCAGGAATTATCTGCAGTATGTTGGCGCCAGGATTTTGCTAAAGATGTCTAGTATGCCAGTGCCAGTATTTTACCATGGGTGATCCTTAAGCCAGCAGCAGACTGACAAGCATAATACACTCACTCATATATATACTCCTTCATGCTCACTTACATTCATTCACTCTTATTCTCGCTTACTGTAGGAAAGAAAGATCTGCTTTCATGGTTACCCCCACTTTTTGCTGGTGTGATTATGTTTTTCTGACTGGGATCCTGCTAATCAGGACCCCAGTCTCTGTGTTTCTTACCTAAATTGGACATGGTCAGTACTTAGGTACACTTCAGATTGGCTAGTGGTGTACCCTGATCGGTCCTTAGTATATGGTAGTAAAGTACCCAGGGCATAGGTACACCAGGGGTCTCCCATGGCCTGAAGCATGTATTATACCACCCATGAGAGACCACTCAATTTGTAACTACAGGCCTGCCATTGCAGCCTGTGTAAGATGGTGCTAGCAACACTTACGACAAATAAGTTTCCATATATCTGAGGTCACTACACTTAAAACCTATACATCACCCCTAAGGTATGCCTTTCAATCCTGAAGGCAGGGTGCTCGGTTCTAAGTGTGAGGGTGCCCCTGTATGAGCAGGACACCCCTACAACCTTCGGAGTCCATTCTCCTGGGTTGTAAGTGCATCAGCCATTAAGATTCATAGAGTGGCCATGCGTCATTACCCGATGACCATCCCTAAACTGGCTGGAACGAATCCTGTCGTGTTTGGTATCAAACATGTTGGAATCATACCCCAACACTGTTACCGTTATGATTCCATGCATTGTAAAGCTCCTCCGGGAGGCCCTCAGTGCTCCCGGTATCAGTTTTCTAGACCCGGATAGCAAACTATGGCTGCTGCCGACCAGAGACACGATTCTGCCCTCCTGCTGCTGAGCCAAGCTCGAGCAGAGGAAGGCAGGACAATAGGTATCCTGTCACAGGGAGGTGTGACCACCTCCCAGACAGAACTAGGTGTATTGGGACAGGGTGGGGGCGCTTACCAGCGCCACTCAGACTGCTTGAAGGGCAGATCTCATGTATATTACATTTGGTGCCCTCCTTGCATACTCCAGTCCAAACCAGTTCAGGGAGCCACTGGCTCCCGCTCTGGCGTAAAACTGGACAAAGGACATGAGAATATCCTCTCCACTGTCCAGCCCCTCTTCTGGGAGGGACCCCTGAATTGTTCCAACCCTTTCCTTAGGGTACTTAAGGGCTTATTTGTGGGTGGGTCCCTAGATTCATCGTGGGACAAGATTCAGATCACATACCACTTCAACTTCAACCGTCTGGGCACTCTGGACCTCGCTGGACTTCACGTTGGGAACCGAGACTGCAACTGGGAAGACTCCTGCTGCTCCTGTTCTTGTTGTCCTGCAAGACTGCTGCAACGTCTGTGCCTGTGTTCCATACAAGTTCTTCACAGGGCCTGTGGACATCCAAGACACCCGAAGGAATCTCCCTTGCAGTGAAGGAGTCACTCCCCTGCATCTGCAGACACCGCAATGCAGCTGAGCGGTCTGCTGATCCTGGGTTCTCACTAACTCCGAAAGGCTCAGCAACACAGGTGATGGTTCTGCAACTCCCTTGAGGCCTGCACTGTCTTCTCGCCGAGTTTTAGGCCAGTATCCCTCGTCGGAATTGCTGGAACAGAACCACTGTGCACTGCGTCGACTTGCCGTTGCCAAGGCTTGTTGACTCTCTCCTCCAGAAATCTTCGGGCTCCAAGAAGCTTCTACCTCATGCATCTCCTGCAGCCAAGATCTCTGCCTGCATCGCATCCTCTGCACTGTGGGCCTTCATCTTTTGGTGAGCTGGTCGAGGTCCTCTTGCAACTCCTGTGCCTTCGGTCCATGGGTCCTCTCGCGGGTCTTCTTTGGCTCCAGTGGGCTCCCCTGCTTGCTCGGGGCCTGCTCTGACTTACCTGCTCGTGGTGAGTCACTTGGACCTTGCTGGTCCCGACAGTGCACCTTTTTCTTCAACTACGTTGGTTGCCATTGCCAAGGCTTGTTTGTGCCCCTGCCAGACACTGACCCCTTGGCCCTTGACATCTGACGTGGGACAGCTCGTGCACAGCTTCTGGTCCTCCTCTACATCACCTGGTCCGTACATCTGCAACTTCAAGGGCACCGTCAACTCTCCTGCATCTCCGACATCGGTGGGCATTCGTCTTCCATGCCTCCTGGTCACTCCTGAGTGGCATAGACTCTGTCCCATCTGCTTGCAGGTACCTCTCACCTTGAATCCACCTTTGGGTTCCACTGGACACTTTCACCTACTTTGCCAGCGGCATCTTTTCCGAAGTCCTCCATTGTGGTCTACGTCGGTTTCCGACGCAACTTCACCCCTAAGCACCCGGCTTCCCTGGTGTAGGTATCCCGGTTCCTGGGGTATCCACAAGTGGGGTGACTCTCCAACCTTCCATCTTCCACTGGGTTTCTTTGGGGTCCACTGAGAAGGGTCCTTCTTCTTTAAAATTGCAACATTGAGCACGCAGTCGTGTTCCCACTCTGCACACGACCTCCATGGGTTTCCTAGAAACTCTACTTCGGTGGTTCCTTGGGTCCCCAGCTCTTCTACGTCTTCTGGGTCCATTCTCGAATTAGGTCGTGGTTTGCGTTCCAATATTTTAGTATATGGTTTTTATCCCCCTGGGTACCACTGTGTATTCTGTGCTATTTACGAATTCTATTGACAAAGTATTGTGTGTATTGTGTTGTATCTCCAGGTAGGAGATAATACATTGTGTTAGTGAGTGTTAATAATAAATACATATTTTTATAACTACACTGTTATTCACTTAACCTAGACCATAAGATTAAGTACTGGTAAAACAACAAGCTGCTTTACACTCCTTCTGGACTAAGCCTGAAGGCTGCTCTCCAGAGCTACCAATTAGAGAGCTTTCTATGGTTGTCTAAGACCACTTGCATCACCATAAGGGTTGTCTGGATTAGTGAAGGGTGCTACACTTACATAAGTGAGCACCATATACTAAGCCAGCCTCTCCCACTTACACACTATATCACCCAGACACCTAGAAGCGACTAAGACATGTGTTACATAGAAGAAACTACAGAAACAACAGCTAGAAAAACACAATACTCTTAGTAAATGTAAGATGAAGTAAAAGATGTGAAATAGAAAGAATGACTGCATGGCTCACATGTATTACCTTAAGGGTTTTTACAGTCATTGTTGAGAAATCATTGTGTGCTTTTGCTTAAAGGTTAAGGAAATGAGTCTAGGACCTGATAAGGGCCCGTTTCAAAATGAGTTTTTATTTGCTTTCCATATAGGTCCACTTGGTTTAGAGCAGGCATGAAGGAGGTAGGTGGCCTTGCGAGAAACTGGCAGCAGGACAGACTGTTCTGTGATGGGAGGTGAGGCAAAGTGAGTCATCTTCTGCAGCTCCAGTGCTATGATGCTCTGCTGTGAAGCACTGCATCTCTTGAAGGAGAAACCAAAATCAAGTGGCTTGCTGCCATAAACAGACACACCGTGCACAGCTACAGCGTGCACAGTTTATCATCAGTGACTGCCAGACCGGCAGTCCACACGCTGTATAACAAGTATGTCGGTTGGACCGCCACTGGACCGCTGACGCCACCGGGGATCCCCTATCCTGCGGCGGTGGCGCAGTGGTCTGAGGCAGCAATATGCTGGTGGTGCCGCTGCGGCACCGTCGAGCATATTAAGAGTTGCCTCACCGCAACCCTATCCAAAAGGGTGGCAGTGAGGCAACTCAGGGGGCCCTGTAAGGGCCCCTGTCGCCTCTGTGCATGGGGGTGCATGCAGGGAGGTGCCTCACTATATTTCTGCACCCCCAGTTCCTGCATGAGAAGAAATGCACGATATGGTGCATTTATTCCCGTGCAAGGATGTGCTTTGGTGGTCCCACAGCGCTTCCTTTCTATGGCTCTCCTTTGAGCCTTAGAAAGGTACTGCCGTGGGGCTGCCGCAGCAGACACCGCCCGCCAGAATTTAACTTTTAATGAGGCAGGTGGTCTGACTTCGAGTTTGGCGGTCTTCCTGCAGGAAGACAGTCAAACTCGTAATCAGGCCCTTAGTCATAAATTAAATAAATGTGACGGACTGAACAACATTCCTTTTAGGGAGAGAGACACGAGAAATCTTACTTTAAAATACCAATTGAGGGGGGCGTGGCCAAGATGGTGGCAGAGTAGCAGCTCTCTAAATGAGCCGATAATAGATATTCCAGTGGCCATCCCGGGCTGCCGTGAGCCCACAGAGACAATGAACCCCATGGGGAAGATACAGTGCTAACGACGGGCTGTTTCTTTGCCTGCCGGCGGAGAGGGGCACCTGGCATCCGAGACAATCTCCTGAGCGGCAGACGCCCAGCAGCGGAGTTGCAGTACTGGGCGTAGGGATCCCACGCTAGTGGCTCCGGACGACTTGCTGCTAGTGGTTCCAGAGGGCTGAGATCCTAAGTGCATAGCTGCCAAGGTTTCAGTCTGCTATGTGTGACATTTTCATAACATCAGTGTAATCATGAGTGACATTTCAACCACTATGAGTGACACTTTCTCGCGAGCAAAATCAAGAAATGAAGACGTCTCGGACTCGCCCCAGCCCCCGCCGCAAACTGCACTGGGCATTGTGCAAGCCTCGGGAGAGGGAGGCGGAGGCAAACTCAGAGCCCTGCCTGGCAAAACACGCACCCGTCGGTAATTCTTTGTCTGAAGACAGACACTCAGTTTAGTTTGTACACTGGTCGGTGCCCAATGACCTCTGAAGGATTGACTCACAGAGCAGCCCTGCCCCTGCCGCTCGGCCTGCAGATAATTTAAACTGATGAAATATTATAAATGCAGATATCATCTTGCAGATAAACCTCACACTCTCTGACTCAGTCTCAGACAGGATGAAGAGTCAGAGCAGCACTGCCTGCAGATTTTTTTGTCTGAAATTCAGATCATGATCTAATAATTTTCAGTGTGCGGCTCGGTGCTAAAGTACACACAGTGTCAGTGGAGACTAGTTAACTTACCGCAGCGTCACTAGTGGCAGCAGCGCCAGTCCAGACTGCCCAGTGGCGGAACTTGAAGGGGTCACGGCGGGCGCACTGGCTGGCACACATGATGACCGGCTGCAGCACCACCAGTCACTCTGCTGGCAGTCGAGTCAGACTCCCCGCAGCGCCCGCGATGCCAGACATCATGCAGCGCCGGGGCCCGGCGGGCCGAGATGATCATCTTCTGTCAGCCTACTGTGGTGCGACTCGCGCTGCCCGCCGTCGTCCAGCGGGGCGGCTCAGGGCTGCTCAGCTTGGTGGAACTGCGCAGTAGGACCACGTGAGGTCATATCCAGATATTAATGGGCAGGCCCCCGGCACCCTGGTGAGTGTGGGCTGTGTCAGTTTCACAGCCTGGCGCGCGGCGCCGCGGGCGGCCCGGGCGGGCCCGGGAATAATAATTAAGCCAGGAGCTGGCAGGCGCAGCTGTGAGGCCGCAAATTATAACATTGTAGCTAGCACTGCAGCACTCTGACTCCAGCGAGCTGCATGATCCTTAACTGTTTGTGAGCCAGACAGAGCGCTCAGCGGCCTGCTGGCGGCAAGTCTGCTGGGAGCAGCAGAGCCGGCGCGCTAGTAGTAGCACCCAAGACAGTGGCATTAAAAATGCGTGACAAAGCATTTCAGTGCGGTGATGCGGAACACCACACTGAAATGCGTTAGTGTCACACGTGATGCGTGATACTTGGCAGGACTGTAAGTGGAGAGCTGAGCTGCCCAGCCCTAGGGAGCTAAGTGGGTGGCCCGAACCACAAGATAGGCCGATCTTAGCACCGGCATTGTCCCTGGGAGCGTGGCTCCGGCTCTCTACGGGAGCCGGCTGCCTTTCCGAGGGCCCAGGACCGAGACAGGGCCTCTGGTCGAGGACTGCATGGCCAGCACCCAGCCGCGGAGCCGAGGCGCTGAACGCCGGTACCCACAACGAGAAGACCCGGATAGAGCGCTGTTGGAGGTCCCAGAGAGCCGTGATTCCCAAAGGTGAGACGAGCCGTCCCGCAGAGCTAATAGGCGGCTCGCACTGTCAAAGACGCCAAATTCAGCAGCAGCACCATACATTGGTGAGTGACCCCAGTTTGCAACGGGAGCTGGTGGCCTTGCCGAGGGGCCTTGGGTGCGGGGCCAGGGCTGAGCCTGCTGATGATAGCGGAATGCAAGTCGGATGTCACGCAGAGCCTGGGATCCCTGAATCATACGGAAATGGTGAAGACAGTGCCCTAATGAGAGACCTGACGCGCTGCCACGAGGGATTCATACAGACGAGGAATCAGACATCGTGGCAGTAATCAACTCCTTTAACGGAGAACCCAGACCTGGTGACCTACGGCCTGGCAGGGGGAGACGAGACAGGAGTATCTGTGGCCATTGGGAACAGTAAGAAGAGCAACAGCTTCGAGATACACCACTAGATTTGTGGGACTAAGAATTTGCAGAATACATCACACGCACTGGCCTGTACACGACTTGAGCCCACATCATAGACCCCAGTGGGCTTATTTCTTCGCGGGATGACGTCCCACCGAGCAAAGAAGGAGGTGAGCATCAAAGACCTCCTGCAAAAGCCAGGCACCAGGAGAGCCGATGGGAGTGCCCCTGACCAGCCGTTAATACCCACTCAGGAGAGAGATATGGGCACGCTTGGTACCGGGGCGGAGGAGCCGATCACTCGACAAATTTTGGAACAATTGTTTGGCACCTTAAGTGAGGACTTGGCAGGTCTACGCCTAGAAGTCGCCGCAGACATAAAGCAGGTCTGGGCTGATATCATTTAACTAGGTGATCGCGTGGATTCTCTGGCGATCGCAGAAAGGAAGAGCTGACTGACCACGCTCTGGAACTGCTGGAGCTACGGGACTGCAATGAAGACTTCTGCCTGCACCTCGAGGACCTTGAAAACAGGTCGAGGCACTCCAATATCCGCATCAAATGAGTGCCCCCTTCAGGCGGATGCCGGGAAACTGGAGGATTTTGTGACTCAGCTTTTTAAACATTTTCGCACGACACTAGGCGATAAAGTTATTGCCCTTGACCTTACCCACAGGGCCGGACGGCCTGCAAAAGGCCCGGTTCAGCTGCAAGACATACTCACTTGCCTCCATTCCTACAAGTAGAAAGAAATCATCATGAACGCAACACAAGACATGGCAGTTGTGTCATTTGAGGGCCTACAGGTGGGCATGTATCAAGACCTCCCCCCCTCACTCTACAGTGGTGCAGAGCCCTGAAGCCTTCCAACGCCTATCTTTGAGAGAAAGGAATTTGCTACCGCTGGGGGCACCCCTTTCGGATGATGTTTTTCTGGAATAAGGAGAAGCATACAGTGCGATCCCTGAAAGAAGCGCAAGTAGTGCTGGGAGCCAACCTTGAGGATGGGAAGAATCTGGAGAAGCACCGACATCGCAGAATCAAAAACCAAGAAGGCGACGCAGGACGTGGAAGTATACACGCTCACGAGCCTCTGAAATGGAAAGCCCGAAGGAAAGAGAGGCTCTCTTCCGATAGTGGGGAGACTTCTACGGATTGACCCCAATGTCACACTAGACTGACCGCATTCTCCTCTAATTGATCACCGGGATGGAACAAGAGCTAGGCCATAGCGGGTGGAGCCGAACCCTACGCCACTATCCTTTAATCAGGGTGGCCTCACGGACCCTTACACTACGGTGATGTTGGTGCCCATCTCTGGGCTGTTTTTTTGTTGTTGATATTTATATTACTACACTATTTCCCTGGCTATCCCTTTCTCTTTTCTATCCTGTGCCTCTTTGACACACTCCTTTTACAAATAGGGGCAAGGGGTTATCTGACCTTTCCGGTGAACCTGGGTATGTTGCAGAGGGAATTCAGAGGGGGTATCCTGGAGCCTTTTATTATCGCCAATCTGCAGGTTATACCAGAGACTTTGCTGGGGCTCTACATGGGGCACTGCTCACTTGGGAACACTACCAAGACCACTTGTGGGCACTATCCTTTTTAACACACATTACATTTGGGGACCCCGCAGGGCATCCCCCTTTTTCATTATTTGTGGATATTGTTTTCCTTTATTGGAGTGGGGCACAGGGGAGTTGCTCTCTGATCCCCCTAATGAGAAGGCCCGAAACACTGCACATTCACGTCCATCCCTTCTTTTATGGCTCCCCTTAAGGTTGAGATATTGAGCCTCAATGTACGAGGCCTGAACTCATCTACTAAACGGCACGCGCTCATTGCTCTGCTTAGGGATTCCCACTGTGACATTTGCCTCTTACAGGAGACACACTTAATGTCTGCTGATTGGAATCGCTTTCGGTTGAGATGGTTCGATCGCCAATACTTCTCTTCCATAACAGGGAAGAAGGCGGGGGTGGGCATCCTATTCGCAGCACACTTCCCTGGAAAGGTGCTAGATACCCAAGCAGAGATACCTGGGAGAATGCTTGCGCTGTTAGTGGCAATGAGGGGACATACTTACACGCTTGCATCCATATACAGCTCAAATGATCACCAAGAGACGTTCTTTAGAGAGGCATTGACTATTATTCTTGAATCCCCAGATGAGGACCTTATAGTGGGAGGAGAGTTCAATATAGTGCCCAACCCCCAAATAGAAAGATCTTTTCAAAGGGTGGGCCACTCTGAGGCACTCTCGGATTCCATGAAACAGCGGCTGATAGAGGTGGGCTTGGTGGAGGTCTGGTGACGGCGCAATCCCACTGCTCAAAAATACACCTTTTTCTCAGCAGCTCATCAAACTTATGCGCGTATAGATTTCTTAGATTTCTTCCTGACGTCCTCCCGTGCCACACTGGCGACACGAGACGCTGAAATTGGGGTGGCGGTGCTTTCGGATCACTCTCCCATTACCCTCATGCTGCAGTTGACTGGGGAACACACTTGCCACAGAACATGGAGTTTGGATCACAAATTGCTCACATACGATACAAATATTAAAGAGATACAGGGGACCATACAGATCTATTTAGAAAACAATGATGACAGCCTTATTCCTGCCTCCTTGCTGTGGGACACTCTGAAGGTGGTGATCCAGGGTCAGTTTATAGCGATAGTGGCTAGGCTGAATAAAGACAGTAGAGACAAACGTAATCAATTGGAAAGTCAGATGAGGGAACTGGGGAGGGTGCACCGCTGTACAGGCTCGGTCCAATCCAGGCGTCAACTTACCACTGCGCGGAAGCAGTTGAAAGCATTGGATATCGACCGGGCAGAATACGCCCCCTTGCGTACTAAACAGCACTATTATGAAGGGGGGAACAAAGCTGGGAAACTACTGGCGCACCAACTCGGAGTCCAAATAGCTAAAGGTCACATTGCAGAGATCAAAGGATCTCAGGGGGAGATAATTTGAACGGGCAAATCTGTAGCTAACGTATTGAAAACTTCTACACTGCTCTCTATTCCGCCGACTCTCTGGACGAAGTGGCGGCAGCGACATATGTGAATCAAGCGCCAGTGGCTTCCCTACCGGTCTCAGAGGCAGCTAAAATGGACGTACAAATTCACCCAGATGAAGTGATGCGAGCCATACAGGGGCTCGCCTCTGGGAAAGCGCCCGTGTAGGATGGGTTTTCCTCCGATTTTTATAAAATCTTTGCATCTAAACTCACCCCACTGCTTACACATCTCTTTAATTCATTCAGTGGCACCGGAACTCTTGCTCCCTCCATGCGCATGGCGGAGGTTGTGGTAATACCTAAGCCGGGTAAAGACTCGTCACGATGCGCCTCATACCGCCCCATATCTCTGTTAAATGTTGAAGATATTCACTTGCATCCTGGCTGCTCGATTAGTGCCATATATGTAGGGCCTGGTGGACCCGGACCAGTCCGGCTTTATATAGGAACGAAGTTGCAGTGACGGGACGCGACAAATGTGTCACATTCTTGACAAAATCCAACGCTCCCAGAAGCCGGCCTTGCTTCTGTCAGTGGATGCCGAGAAGGCCTTTGATCGGGTCCACTGTCCCTACCTGCAACTGGCGCTGGCCAGGTTTGGTCTTGGTACGAGGTTCTTGAAGTGGGTGGATTGCATATACAATAATCCGGAGGCACGGATCAGGGTAAACGGCGGTACCTCTTGCCCTTTTCAGATCTTGAGAGGTACACAACAGGGGTGCCCACTGTCGCCCTTGCTATTCGCTCTATAAATGGAGCGTTTCACGGAACGTATCCGCCAGCACCCCACAATAACTGGGATCAAAATGGGCAACAGGGAGCATAAGATTTCTCTCTATGCCAATGATGTCATGCTCTTCCTTACACAGCCATTCACCTCTCTACTGGGAGGGTGATAGACTGCCCTATGTGGAATGGCATGGTAACCTGCTGTAAAGTGACAAAGTCTTTTACCATTCCAGGGAAAGTGGTACAGCTTTGGGTTGGTAACATACCATTCAAGCCAACCTAGAATGAATAAAAATAACCTCTGACATGTTTCAGTATTATTAGAGATCATCAGAGAGGCATAGCACTCTCCAGACATAAGGGAGCAATCATTATAAGTCAACAGAATGAACTGTCAGGCTTAGAGTGCGGCATAAATTATGAAAAAAAGAACAGGGAACCGTAGGTAGCTCCAAATTTTTAGGTGGTGAGCAATTACTTTAAATGGACCGCTCTACAACATCATTGACACTCCAAATCTGCTCACCTCAAATGCCTACCTTTCTAGCAAAGAGTTAACCAGCAAAGTCTTTAAGATTAGCAAGTGCCACCCATTACAATCTGTCAAATGAAAAAAAAAGCCTTTTACCATTCCAGGCACAATACTACAGTTTTGGGTTAGTAAAATACTATCTAACCCAACTTGGAATGAATAAAAGCAACCTCTGGCATGTTTATTTTGCTCTTATTAGACATTGTATATGAGATATAGCTTTGTCCAGACACATGGGATCAACCATTATGAGTCAGTCAGTCAGTCATAAACTTTATTCGGATTTACACATAAATCCATAAAAGCACAAGGAAAAAAGACAGCTCACTTTACAGCCTACAACGTGCATTTACATAACATCATTATTAATACAAGAGATTACATTTATTTTTATAAAATATACAGTTCCGGATAAAAATGCATAAAAAGCCCAAGTCCATTTTGTACAAACAAACGTGCAAAGTACAAGCAGAAATTCAATCAAGTGAATAGGATAAGGATAGAAAATAAAAAGACCTCAGCATTTTGACAGAGCCTAAAAGTGTGGAGGGGCAAAGCCAGGTAAATACTCTTGAACCTGAGGGCCATGTCACTATCTGACAGTACTAAAGTGCAGGGTCTTCCTAATGCTCATGCAGGCCCATAAAAACACAGCAACTGAGCAGCATATAAAAGGGTCTGGGAGAGATTTTAAAAAATATAATGCTACTTGCGATAGTCTAAAATTACGGCTTTTTAAAATTGGGAAAATATACTTTGCCGGAGCCAATTTATGAAAAGTGCAAAATAAAACAATATGAAGATCAGACTGCTTCGATATCATATCACAGGGGCAAGGTGAAAGGTCAGAATAGGTATACTTATTAGCCGGAAAGCCCAACATCAACGGAATTAAGTTCATCGGAGTCTGATTAGAATGAGTCTATGCTAGGAATTATTAGTAATTCCTAAATACGAATAACCTCCCTCCATGATTGGGGGTGTTTGTTGGTATAAAATCACCAGTTTCTTTAGACGATTCGATTCATAACGATCAAAGGCAGCCTTTTTCAAGTAAGATGTCTTAAGATCACACTTAGAAATTTTCTTGCAAGCACTTGGCTCCTCAAACAGTATCTTGTACCCGATGTCAGTAAGGGTCTTTTCCACGTAATGTAGCCACGCTATTTTGTGCCAGTTATCTAGTCTAAGGCAATCTTTTATGATCCGTTGTGTAAGGCTCACCGTACGCCATACCGAATGCCATAACATGATTGGCGCCATTTTAATGCTATCAGTCAGGTAGGGCACGCTGAGCTCTAAATGACATGCATAGTTTGTAGAGGACTTAGAGAGAGAGGCTAAACCTTTGACGAAGCTATCTTCCAGGCTTTGAAGAGAGGTGACAGCTGCCATACCCCAAACGCCTGCCCCGTAGGAGGCGGCAGAAACTGTTATAGCTTGGTAGATTGTTTTATTAGTTTCAAAAGGTTTTAGTCCCAGTCTTTTAGCGAAGGCTGAGTTTGCCCCTACACTCCTCTTCATCACTAGAGCCCTACTGTCGACCATTTTTGCCCAGCACAGATACTTGTCAAAAACGACCCCAAGGTAGGGAAATGAGTCTACCTCCTCCAAAATTCGAGTGCTGCAGTGAAAGGAAGGTGTTTTTTCCCCACCGACAGTCTCGGCACAAGAATGAAGGATTTCGACTCATTTACCTGCAAATCCACTGAGGCCATGAAGGCTACGTAATCTCTAATTAAACGCTGGAGGGCCAAACCTGTTCTGGCAATCAGGACAGCGTTGTCCGCATATACCAGTATAGGAACGCTGCGGCCGCCAAAGACGGGTACATCTGGGGTAGACCCCCTGAGTGCTTCCCCAACCCCATTGGTGTAAATAGAAAATAGTAAGGGGGGCGAGAATACACCCCTGTCTAACTCCCCTGCTGATCTTGAAGGGGCGAGTGCATTCACTGGTGTATAGTTGTCGAATAAAGGTTATTATTGCAGCATCGATCCCCATGATATCCATTAAGTCCCACAATTTACTGTGGGACACGGAATCAAATGCGGCACTAAGGTCCATAAATGCCAAATAGATTTGACCCCCCCTTAGCTCTGGTGTACTTATCAATTGTCAGGCTCAGGTTAAGGCACTGATCAATGGTGCCTTTCCCTTCTTGGAACCCGTATTGAGCTTCCATCAGTATGTTTTTGTCTTTGACCCACTCTTCCAGTCTGTGTAACAATAGGCGCCCCATTAACTTTTCTGTTGAGTCCAGCAGGGAAATAGGACGATAGTTTCTGGCGTTGTTCTTATCTCCCTTTTTGAAGATCAGGATTATTATACTTCGATTATTATACGTTCAATACTGTCTCTCATGACATCTTGAGAGACAGGTTGGCACATAGCGGAGTTAGGGATAAGGCGTTGGCCTGGATCACATCTTTCTTAGAAAATAGGCATCAGATTGTAACTTTGGGAAGCTATAAATCGGGAGAAAAATGGCTGGCATCGGGGGTTCCCCAGGGCTCATCTCTGAGCCCAACCCTTTTTAATCTTTATATGACACCACTCCTTTCTGATGGCCTCTTTTGATGTTGAATCCATTGCATATGCAGATGACACGCAGCTGATTCTCACGCTTGATAAAAACTCTACTGTGGCGGAAGATAAGTTCCACCAATGTTTAACAGCAGTGATGGATTGGATGAAACTTAATCACCTGAAATGCAACAGCTCAAAAACAGAAATTATGCTGTTCGGAAAGTCCAATGTTTTTAGGCCCGATCAGTGGTGGCCCTCAAATTTGGATGCCCCTCCTACAACAGTAGACACAGTGAGAAATTTAGGAATAAAATTTGACCCCACTTTATCTTTCCACAAGCAGGCATTTGCTATGGCAGGCATGTGTTTCCAAACTATAAAAACTCTCAGGAAATTTTTGGATCTACTCCCAATGCCTGCCAGAAAGACGGTCGCAGCAGCCCTAATTTTATCGCGCCTAGACTATTGCAATAGTCTATATGCGGGAACAAAAAAGACGGTCGTAAAAAGATTGCAGGTGGTCCAGAATGCTGCGGCGAGGCTGGTACTTAAACTGCCTAGAGACTCCTCCTCTGTCGCAGCACTTAAAATCCTACACTGGCTACCTGTCCATAAGAGGATTCTTTTTAAAATTTTGACCATCACCTACAAAGCCATGAGAACAATTGGACCAGAATATTTAAGATCTAGAATCAAGCCATACACCACCCAACGTACCCTGCGTTCATCCTCAGAGAATTTGTTAACAGTCCCCAATTTCAAACTGAAGACTAGGGGAGGAAAGACGATGGCGGTTCTAGGAACCACTGCCTGGAACACCCTGCCCACTCAGCTGAGACACACACAAACGGAAGCTACTTTCAGGAAGCTTTTAAAAACCTGGATTTTTGCTGCCCCAGATCCCATGGTGTTATCGCTTATCTAAGCTTTACCACCTAGTAGTCCTCCTTTTTCCGATTCCTTCTGATGTCCTTTCTCCACAATAGCGCCAAGATGCTCCTTGGAGTGAACGTTGCGCTATACAAAAAACCGATCATTTATTCATTCATACTTGACGACCATGTTGGAAGGGGGGCTGTTTTTACTATTGCGTTTAGCACATTCGTGAGAAGGGGGGCCCACAAGTCCTGATGTGTTAGAAATAAATCGATTGGGACCCCATCTGGGCCTGGTGCTTTCCCACCTGAGCATTTACCCAGACCTGCTTGTATTTCTTCCAGAGAGAATGTCAGATGCTTTCCAAGCGGAGGGGGTCTAGGTGGATCTTCTACTGCACCATTCTCTCCTGAACCAAAGACCCTCTCAAAATATGCCACCCAGTCTTCTTCTCCCACATAAACATCTAATGTGGGATCACCGTGATTTTTGAAAAACGGAGCGTTAATTGTTTTCCAGAAATCACCCCTGGATTTAAATAATGCAGCTTTTTCTAAATTGTCCCACGCCTCTTCTCTCAGGGATCTCACCCTTAACTTCCTGGCTTCAGAATAACTTTTCCTGAGAGATGCTATCATAGCACTATTTCGCGGGCGTGCATTCAGGGCTTTGTGCAAGGATTTGAGTGCTTGTGTGCAAGAGTGATCAAACCATCGAATTGGCGGGGGGGCGTTGGGCTGTTTTACACATGTCAATGCGTTTTTTACTTTACCAAGAAAGATCCCAAAATCAGAGGTGATTTGGTCTGGGGAATTCTCAGGGTCCAAGCATCTCATAACTAGCGCTATACTGTTATTTAAAATTAGCTGGACTGTTTTTTCTTTATCTATTTGATTCCATTTTAATTGGAAACCATTTTTCCTGCCCAACAGGGGTTTCATAATTTTCTGGGAGGGTAGAGCATTTATTAAACCCGTCTCCAATGAGGTGAAGAGAATTGCATGATCGCTAAATGGGGATGGCTTAATTTCATCTTGCTTAGTATGCGGCTGAGGTGAAGCTAAGACTATTATGAAATCAAGTGTTGATTCGGAATTGTTTCTTGAAAAGGTTTTAACTAACTTGTCAGTTGTGGGGTTTACCTTATTGATAATTAACAGGTTTCTAGTAAATAACAATTTATTTAGGCTTTGGCCATAATCGTGGTGGGTAAAATGGCAGATGGGATCTCCCAAGGTGTCCCCAAGCCCACATACCCTATTTTCGTTGAATTTGCATGGCTGGGTATTAAAATCTCCCACCCACAAGATGTTCACGACTTTTCCATGAGTTGCGCTAATACTAATCTGGATTTCAATATCTAAAAGTTCCACCACATCCTTCATATTACCCCCGAAATTATTATTGTAAAAATTCACTAATAACAAATCACATTCCTTATTCTCCTCTATCAAAAAAATGTGGAAGTAAGGACTCGGGCGCCTAAAGTTTTTTATTTTGAGGGGGAAGGTATTTGCAATCAAAGTCAGTAGCCCCCCTCTTGCTCTACCTGAGGTTGATGGAGCGCATCTGTTTGGAACGAGTGAAACCCGTCTAAAAATATTGGTTCGGTTGCCCATGTTTCTTGAAAGCATAAAAGGTCTGAGGGGGATATTCACAAGGACTTATCTCAGAGTTATCGCCACCTTAACGCAACAAAAGTGAAGATAGATTTAACGCCCCATTCACAAGCGGTTGCAAACTGCAGACAACGCAAGTATTCCCGCGATAACTGCCTCAAAATTTACCTCCACGGGTGACACCACCAACTAACCCTAATGAGATGCAGAGTAGGCGTTCCCGTGCAAAAACACATGAAAACACCACTACATCACTTTCACAACGAACTGCCAGATCTGCGATGCGAACCAAAAACAGGCGATAAGCCGTGGTAGCAGCAGGGAATTAACACCTGCCTTTTGCTGGTGTAAAGCAGGACGACTACCCGCAGTATGAAAGGGAGCCCAGCCCAGAGCCACATCTGAAGACCCACAGATGCCAAGGAGACAATGATCATGCAGCTCCGAGACCCATGAGGGCCACAACACCCACCCCCCCCCCCCTCAGAACCCCCCCCGGGACAAACACATACCTTGCACGACACAAGAGCCACATAAAGCGCATGATGTCGCACTATGACAACAAGAAACACGTGTGGGCAGAAGAACGAGAAACAGTCACTCATCATTGAAGTAACAACCAAAAACGTTATTGAATACAACACAAAACACCAATGCGGAAGACTCCTGTCGGGTCCGTCCGGGACAATCCTGATGTCACAGCCTGGAAAATAAAGCACAAAATCAGAACGTGTGTCATGCGCACATCAAAGGAGATGGACACAGAGAAACAGAGAAGGAAAGAAAGGCAGAGAGAGAAAGAGAGAGAAGGAAAGGAAGGGAGAGGGAGAGAGAGAGAGAGAAGGAAAGGAAGGGAGAGGGAGAGAGAGAGAGAAGAAAAGGAAGGGAGAGAGAGAGAGAAGGAAAGGAAGGGAGAGGGACACCCGCTCAGCAATTTCGGTGCCACTAACCCTGTGCAACCCCAGTCAGCGCCACGTGGTGGTAGGCCTGTGACGTCCGCATGGCTCCGGGTGCCACTAACCCTGTGCGCAACAAGTCATGGTCCCTTTATGATTGAGTATCGTGGAACGTCCATCATCCAGTCACCACCGGCAGTGGGGAATGTGACGTTGTCGGCCCCTTATATTGGCGGGGTCACATGGCCTGTGCCGGATGGGTGTGGTGAGCGTGCAAACCTGCCCTCAGGGAGTGGCCGTGACATGCTGACAACTAGACCAGCGACCTGCAGACCACTAGCGTGTACGCCTGCGACATGTAGCTATGTGGGCCCCCCCCTCGGAGCGTAAGCGGAGTGGTCTGGCCTGGCGTACGCCGGACCAGCGCAGGGCTTGCAACAATGACTCGGGGGCTCTGGGCGTGGTTCAGTCCATGTCCGGACAATGAAGTGACTAATGCGTGTTTCCCTGTTGCGGTGTCTGTGGCACCCGGAACGCAATCGGCAATGTAGCACACTGTGACTGGATTCCCACTAGATGAGCATCATTGACGTTGGGGGGAATCACTGAGCCTACATTCATCCACACATTCATACAGGAATGATGAAAGACTTGACACAGCAGTGCGTGTCTGAATGTTTAATGCACATCCAGTGGAGTTTTGCAGCTGGAGCAGTACAGGGCCATGCCAACCCCACTTCACAATATGGGCCCGTGGAGGGCCAGCCAGAGTCCATCGGGGAATGACAAGTACAGCGGAAGAGGAAGGGTACAGTCCGCAGTCTGGTCGCCGTGTCATTGGTCACTAAACAGGATATGGCAGTCCATGTCGCGGTCCAAGGTGAGTGCAGCAGAGTGTATCGGGGGTCAGTGGAAGGTCATGGGGCGATGTGCGGCACCAAGCAGAAACAGGCCAGGTGGCGGACATGGATGCTAGTGCCTCCTTCTGAACTCAAGCCCATCCACGTCCTCATCCTCGGATGATTGCTCTGCCCCACCTGTGGGTGGTGCAGTTCCGGCTGCGGCACTGTGTGCCACTGACACATCAGGGGCCGGAGGTGCATTGTCGGCCGCACTGTGTGGCAGTGACACACCAGGGGGCGGAGATGTGGATGGTGTAGGGGCAGCAGCATTCATCTGCGCCACGCCTTGTGGCAGCAATGCCATGATGAGGACATGCAGGGCATGGTAGATCCCAGCTACATTTCGCTGATGTGCAGCGGTGGCTGCCATCCTTTCCGCCTCCATCCGCACCATGTCCTCCATGAGCCTCCGCATGTGTGCCATCTCACGGCTGAGATCGCTGGAGCCACTCTGAGCGGACAGGTGTTCTTGTCTCCGAGTCATGACTCCAGCGATGTCAGCCAGGGCTCGTTGGAGACCATGGAGCGGCGTGTGGGTGTCCGTTAGGGACTGGAGGTGGTCCCTGATGGGACTCAAGACACCCATGGATGGCGTCAAGTTTGGTAGCCATGAGGTCGAACCCCACCCGCACCTGCTCAGCCATCTCCCTCTGGACCTCCAACACACGGCGTTGGAAGGCCATGTGTTGTTCGGGGGGTCTTGGGAGACAGCCGGGGTTGTGGGTGCCTCCTGCTGGGTGGTTTGTGGAGTGGGTGGGGTCTCCTCGATGCAGGTGGGCTGCCCTGGTCCTGGAGGTGATTGGCGGATGAGCTCAATGATGTCTTGGAGGGCGTGGGTGTCGATGCTGGTGGTGTCCTCCTCGTCATCAGTGAAGAGTGGCTGGGACTGCTCTGCAGGTGGCGTTGACGGTGCCCCTGCAATGTGAAGGGGAGATGCTGTGTTACAATGTGTCCACATGTATGTAGACGCATGGTACATGTTCACATTCGGACAGCATGGCAATGTACATTGTGACAGGCTGTTGATCAGGGCCATGATCCAGAGTCATTGTGGGTGTGCACTGTGCTCTGCTTGATTGTGCATGTGTGCCATTGTGGCCATCTCCCCCGTCCCCCCAGTACCTGGTGGTTACTCACCCTGTTGCCGTTGTGTGGTGACATGTCGAGCTGTGTCCGGTGCCCCGACTCCTGCCACAGTCTCCACACTGATGACTGTCGACACCAGCTCCTCCATGTCATCCAGCTCCAGCTGTGGCGCTGGGCTCCCACCTCCAGTCTGCATTGCTGCCTTCTGGTTGCCTGCGAGTTTCTCCTTGGTCTTGCGCTTGATGTCAATCCATCACCTCTTGACCTCGTCCATTGACCTCTTGTGCTCTCCGACGGCATTCACCTTGTCCACGATGGACCGCCATGATCCATTTTTGGTGCCCAATGACACATTGGAGGCGACGAACAGTTGTTGATGGTGTTCTATCACCTCCATGACCAGGATCCTGTTCTCCTGCGGACTGAACTTCGTCTTCCTCTTCTTCTTGTCCTTGCTCTTCCCTGTCACCGAGGTCCCAGGCTGTCGTCCGGGGTGCTTGTGGGGTTCCGCTCGTCCTCTGCGCCTGCTCCGGCTGCCTCCATGGTGCTTGGGTGTTGGTCATTTTGTGTTTGTGTGTTTTTTCTACTTTTGTAGTGATTTTTCCGCCTGCCGTGTGTGTATGGCAGGCCTGGCGCTGCTTATCGCTGATTTCCTCATCGCGAATGGGCTCATCGCACGTTTTTTGGTGTTGGGGTTTGTGTTTTTGACTCCGTCGCGGTGGTTGTATCGCGGACATTGGCCGCGTTTTCGGAGGACTATCGCATGGTACCGCCGTGTTGTGAATTCCAGGTTAACACGGGGTTATTTTCCCGCGATAGACTGCGATGTGTAAAGTTGCGTTAACATTTTCTGGAGATGTTTAGCGCTCGTTCTTGTGAATATCCCCCTGAGTCTTGCCATTGTGCACACCAATCTGGATTGCTCAACTTTGCAGAAACACCTGAAGTATTCCATGTGGCTATTTTTAAAGTGAGTGTGGAGCCATTTATTGCAGCCTCCCTGTCTTGACAGTTTTGAATAGGCTTTATGTCCTGAGTATTTATCGTATTTGCTAACTCCCTTAGCTGGGTCGTGGCTACCCCTGACAGTCAATCACAGGATTCCCAGTTTACCTGCCGGGTTAAGGGCTCAAATCTGTTTGCTAAGACCAACCCATTTTTCTCTAAATGCCCTGACTTGGTGATGCCCGCTACACCCTCGGTTGTTAGACCAATGGCCTTTTTTGGTGGACCTGAATGAACGCTATAGAAATGTCCTAGCGGGAATACAGAAATCTGGGAAGAAAAGAGGAGATTGGTCTGAAAGTAGTGTAATAAGGACCGAGTGACATGTTTATTATTAAAATTTACCACCACGCAATCCCCCTGGGTTATTTTAGGAGAAGGGCCCACTCAACTCACCCTCCTTGCCATAATGATGTGTCTGGCCAAGCCCCTAGAACTATCAACTATATGGGCCCGAGAGTTCAGCCAGTGGAGAGATTTGTCCATCAGTTGCGCAGTATCTTCCCTTTGGCCATCCCTCAGCGGTGGAACATTTGTCAAAACCAGAACCAGAGAAGACGCGGCGGAAGGAAGGTCCAGTACAGAGTTGGAGTCCCACAACTGTGCTAGTCGGCCTGCAGTTCGCCCGCTGTCCTCAACGTGTCGTTGCCCCCCTCTGGTGTTTGTGACCCTATTAGGATCTGTGCTAGGGGAGGTAATGCATCTTGCTGCCTAGGATTTACTGACTGCCTCTGGATTGTTAAAGTTGGTAAATGAGGCACGGCATGGAGAGACTGGAAAGAGGGCAAAGAAGGCGCTACATCCTGCTCCAATTGCCCACTGGGGGAGCGAACAGACCTTGGGGGGAGGGTGGAGGGGCCATAGATGTTTTGGAATTTGTGATAATGTTATCCAATTTCTCCTCAATTTTCTCAAGTCTACCAAGGAATGGACCAAGCAGAGCCGTAACCAGATTTTCCAACTCATTCCAGTCAAAGTCAGAGTTTTGGCTGATGGCAGTTCTTAGCTCTGATCCCGTGGTAGGCTCTTTCTTGGCACTTTGGAGCTTCTTGTAACAGGTTGGTTATGCGCTTTACCCCCCCTTTTCCTCTTAGCAGCAGGTTGTGGGAACTGATCCAACTGTACCGGGGAGACCGTTACAGCTACAGGGGCTAGGACAGGGGGCAAAGTCTCACGGGGTGCCTAGCCGTATGTACAAGGGGTGAAACAGAAGGGGTCTGAGAAGTAGACTGGAGTATCTCAGGAGCACGCCTACCCTCCTCCAGAGATAACCGGTGTTCAGTCAATTCGATCTCGTATGACAGTACATTTGCAGCCCTGGATAGAAAGGCATCTAGGGTAGTTGATGTAGTCCCCCCGCCTTAATCATTTATGGTCTTTCTCTTACCCATCACTGGAAGTAGCCCAAACGAGTCCTGAGGATTCTTCTTTTATTCTTTTCACGCTTATCTGAGGGGGGGTCCAGCCCAGCCTCCTCCGGGCTCTGATGGGCTTCAGGCTATTTATGCGCCTCCTGGCGCTTCCCCTAGGACGTAGGTGGCGTGGCCGCAATGCAGGCTGGAGATTGTGGTCCACGTAGTGGCGGCAGACAGATAAACTTGAAGAAACGCCCCCCCGTGTCAAGGTTGAGCTGCTGGCGGTAAAATTTTACATCTGCAGCAATAAATGTAGAAAAAAAAACGCGTCCTAAACAATTGAAGCGTGCACTACTTAAGTCCCGACTGCTTAGGTTGTTTATCAACAGCAACACCAATCACCAGGAGAGTCATCTTGTCTACTCCAACACAGAGGAGGCAAATGTTGGGTGGTTGTAGGTATCCCGCTAGCGCTCCAAAAGAACTAATGGAGTTGCAGCTCGTCCGGAGCCCTCCGGGACCGCGCTGACTGCTATACAAAATGCCCCCGATGACCGGCTCACCTTCCGCAATCCTGGTGAAGTACCACCAAAAGTACAGCTCACATGGGCGGGCCGTTCAAGTACATGAAAGCGGGACTCTGCCACGGGGAGTGCAGGGAGCACTCCGAGCCCGCTCCGGTCAGGAAATCATCTCTGGCACAGCCCGGAGTGAGGCTCCGTGGCAGAACACCACCGCCTCGCTGGGAGCCCTCCTTTAGCTCACCGAGGCGGACACGGGGCGCTGGCTCCTTGCCGCCGAGCGAGATCGAGCGGTCCTTTGCGGCTGGTGCGGTGGCGAGGTTTCCTGCTTCCTGCTTGAGATGCGATTGTACCATTATGAGTCAAAACAATGCCCTTTCAGGCTTAGATTGCTGTATAAATTATGCAAAAAAGAGCAGGGAACCATGGGTAGTTCCCAAGTTTTAGGCAGAGAGCAGTTCCTTTAAATGGATCACCCTACAACACTTTCACCAAATTCAAGTCACACGACAAGACAATCAAATTACAGTTAGCAGTTATTTGTAAGGAATGAAAAATGCTTTAATTCTTGTTCCTCTTTGTGTTCTTTATTCTCTTTTAGCCTTTTAGCCAGTGCTTCAGCATGTTTGTCACGGTCTAGATTGTCACTCATATTTAAATAAACTAATGTGCCTTTGCCTCCTTTCAAGAGCACCGCACTAATTTGACCATTTGCTACTAAATTGTGTATTCCATGTACAGCGCCTGAGTCTCATGCACCCACGACAGTAACACCCTACAACACTATCCAGGATGCCTGCAATGTATTGTGTGTATGTGTGAACAAGGTCACTGTGTTGACCGAAACGCGTAAACTACGGCAGTAATGGCGCAATAAATCTTTTTGGAAAGAGTGTGGTCTGTGCCTGGTGGATTTTGACAGATCGGTACAGGAAGTGTTCAATATACATATATATTTATATATATTAAAAAAAAATTCCACTGGAAAAGCCAAAGGTTAAAGTAACGTTATAGTTAGGTGAACTATTTTTAATATAGTAAAGGACCTATCTAAGCTGGCATGTGTAAGCAACAAGATCATAGCTACGCAGACGATATGCGACGATCTGGCAATTTATTTTGATGAAAAGATCAATAAAATTATTGACAGACTCAATTTAAAGAACCAGTATGGGGCAGTTGATGAAAACAATTCACCCATGAAGCAGGAGAATGATCTACTAGCGTTAAATGTGGTAGAGAAACAGGACGAGAGCACAGATAGAGACTGCCAGCCTATTCTGGAGTGGTTTCAAACTCCCACGGAGGAAGTGTTTACTAATATAGCTCTGACTGTATCCTCCGGGTCACCGTTGGATCTCCTCCCACAGAGGTTGTGGAAGGAATTTAAGCTGGAACTCTTCCCCTGGCTACGTCAAATATGCTGCCAATCATTGATTAGCGGAGAGGTCCCAGAATGTTGGAAACAGGCAATAGTGACCCCGCTACTCAAGAAACCAACACTTGATCCTCTTTGTCCGTCTAGTTATAGACCTATTTCGCTACTACCTTACCCAGTAAAAATTCTGGAGCGAATAGTGAGTAAATCTTTGTCCCATTATCTAGAGGACAATCATCTACTGGACGAGTTGCAGTTCGGATTCCGTCCTGAGCACGGAACCGAAACAGCCCTAGTGACTGTGTTTGATGATTTGAGAATGCGAGCTGACAATGGACAATCGGTCGTATTAGTGCTGCTTGATATGTCAGCAGCATTCGATACGGTGAACCATAGCATTCTGCTAAATAGACTCAGAAACATTGGCGCTAAAGGTCAAGCATTAAGATGGTTTCAGTCCTATCTATCAGACAGAACACAGGCAGTGAGTATTCAACCCTTTACATCTCCAAAGACTTCGGTCCAACATGGCGTTCCGCAGGGCTCAGCAATTAGCCCGATTCAATTTAATATATATCTGCGTCCACTTATTCCTATCATCAAGTCCTATGGAGCAGAATTAGTCAACTACGCTGATGATACACAGCTTGTGTTTTCATTGGAAGGGGATCAAACAATTCCTATGGACAAATTCCATAAGTGCATGGAAAGCACCACAAATTGGCTTAGAAACAACTATCTCCAATTCAATGGAGATAAAACTGAAGTTGTTTATTGCACCAAGAGTAAAATAGCTCGTCCCCTACATGATGACTTCCGGTTTACCCCCACAGATACTCCATTAATTCCAGCCAATACAGTACGTAATCTGGGGGTACTAATGGATAACAATCTTCAACTGGACTCACAAGTAAACAAAACAGTTGGCACCTGTTTTTCCCTGATTAGAGCTTTACGAAAAATTCTCCCACTACTGCCAGTTTCTGCTAAAATACAAGTAGTGAGGAGCGTTATTCTGAGTAGGTTGGACTACTGTAACTCCCTGTATCTTGGAGCTCCAAATTCCCAGATACTAAAGTTACAAAGAATCCAAACTATAGCAGCAAAGCTAGCTTTAAACCGGCAGCGCAGATCCTCTGCTTCTCTGGCTCTAAGACATCTTCATTGGTTGCCGACTAAGCAGAGGATACATTTTAAATCTCTCTGCATTGTTTTTAAGGCAGTACATGGTCTGGGTCCTAGACCACTGCAGAGAAGATTCACGTGGTATACCCCCCCCAAGAAACCTCCGCTCACCAACAGCAAATTTGGTCAACACCACAAAATTTAACAGAGCTAGGACAGGAGGGAGAGCTTTTGGCTCCGTGGCTTCACGACTGTGGAATGAACTCCCAATTGACATCAGGCAAAGTGAGAACCTGATGCAATTCAGGAAGAAGTTGAAGACTTGGCTGTTCCCGAGGGAGGAGTAATACTTAGATGTAGCGTCTCCGACTCATCTTGTGGTTTTACTCTGATTTCCCTCCCTCCCCTTAGTCTTTTATCACTCTGTGGTGGCCGATCAACTACACCACATAACAACAAGGTACTCTCCCAGCGCCAGGATACCCGGCGGGTAACAGTGCGCTATATAAATATAGTTTACATTACATTACATTAGCGCCTTGAACTAAAAAAACACAGAAATTCAGCAGTTAGAGTTAGCAGTGCTAACTATAACTTTTGCCTCCGCAATGCACTGCTTGGGACCTCATATGACATCACTCAGGACATGTTCTATAATATCATTTATGACATCATTCATGACATATCAAATGACATCACTGATGATGTCATTTAACGTTACTTTAACCTGGTTTTTTTTTTTAAAGTGAAGTATGCACAGTAGAGTAACTGAATCATATATCCTGTGTGAGAACATTATTTTGAAAGGGAATTGCTTTCGTATTGTAACTTAAAAGGAAAGAGTGCCCACTTTGCAAAATGTTTCTAAAAAATGATGTTTGAATATAAAACAGAGTAATACAAAAATATTTGTGTTGAGAATGTCCATCTCATGGGCGCGGCCAAGATGGTGGCCAGACAAAGCCCATCCTGGGTAGAGGTGTCATGCGTCCTCCCCCAGGATTGTTGTATTCCTCTTAGGATGTCCGTATATAGGTTTTCCTGTATCATGTCCTTATATAGGCACAATTCGCCCTGCCCTTATATAGGCATAAAATCCCAGTCCTTATTTAAGCATTAAACCGTGCACTCCAAATACAGGCATGGTCCCCGACATCCGTCCACCCTAAACGTCACAACGAGTTCTTGAAGAACAGACCCTTAGGCTTCGGGAGTTTCCCTAGCACAGGACTATTGATTTCTTCAAGGACTCATCTATTATGCATGAACCGTTATACCTTAGGGGTTCATTCATGACATCTTCCGCTGTCCGACTCACGTCAATGCTAACATTGTGAGGTACCTCTCAGGTATAAATATACCTTCCCTAGCCCTTGTAAACTAGAGGAGACCTCGACTTCAGAGGAGCCCGTTTCCCGGCCTGACACACTGAGAAGACGCTGTCATCCCTGCACGCAGAGAGTCCAGCTTCCAGTGATCTGACTTCCCTTGCGGGGTGTTGGAGTTCGAGTCTGGAAAGAGATTCCCACCTCTCTCATTCTTAAGGTATGAGCTGATTAGAACCTAGAGGGACTCTTGGCATACTAGGCATACAAGACTTAACATACTCTTAGTATACCATAGTAAGGAATACTTCACCTACTTCATACCTCTCCTACACCTAGGTTAGGTTAGGTACATTGGGGTAGAACTAGCTTAGAAACGCATCGTATGAGTACTCGCATTTTTAGTCTATGTTATTTATGTAAATGAATATCTACTAAAGATCATGCTAGCGCAGTATTATTTATTTCTACTGCTTACACTGTACATTATTTATCTTGCATACTGTCTTGTGATCGTAACAGCACATTTTACTTATACAAGAAACAAGACTGTTCAATAAATCTTTTATTGAAACGCCCGTCTATTCTTTCTGTGTAACTTTGAGGAAAACTAAGTATGCACGATTGAGCTGAGTGAAACGGTTATCTATTGTTTCCACGACTCTGGGACACGTTCTGATTCTAAAAGGGAAACAAAGTGGTCATGTTTTGCGGCTGCCAGAAACTACTCCCTTCTTGTTGTCAAGGAGTTTCTAGTGTCCTCTGAGCTAGCTGGCACAAGTAATTAAGTTTAATATACTCGATAGGGACATACAGACCTCAGTCCTATGTCAAGCCTATAGGATATATTATTCCAATGCGCAGAGCCTATTAGGGAAATAGGAGCTACACTACATGGCGCCCAACGTTTGGTAAGGCGGTAATTCAACGCTAGATACTCAGTAACTCAGCAGTATCCAATAAAGCAAGAAGCTAAAAAACAGGTCAGGGAGATCTTAGATCAACTTGAATACCAAGGGGTGATTGAAACATGCACCTCCTCAATGAACAATCCTTTGTTTCCTGTCTCCAAACCAGACAACACCTATCGTCTAGTTTTGGATTACAGACACTTAAACACTTGTTGTAAAACATTTGCAGTGCAAAATGCACATAGCACAGCATTAATGAATAACATTGTGCGTAAAAAATAAAACCACATTAGACATCTCAAATGGTTTCTTTTGTCAAAACATAGCACCTGAAAGCAGGTACTTAACAGCATTCTCCATAATGGGGACCCAGCGTCAATTTTGTCGACTCCCACAAGGTTTCAAGAACAGCCCGGGGTTATTCTCAGCGAGAGTAACAGAGTTACTACAAATTTATGACAATGAGGCATTGTCCTATGTCGATGACATCTATCTGACGGACGATGACATGGACAAACACTTGAAAAGGGTAAGCACCATTATACTGGGCTTCGCCTCTGAGGGCTACAAGTTCAACTTTAAAAAGTCCCGAATTGCCCATCTCAATGTCCTATTTCTAGGATATGAGCTTTCAAGTGAAGGCAAGAGCTTGGCAGCTAACTTTTTAGAAAAGTGTGTGCTGCTCCAACCTCCAAAAACGCTAAAAAACGTACAATCCATCCTGGGTTTCCTAAACTTTGGAAGAACATACATTCTAAATTACGCAGAAAGGGTTAAACCTCTCTACACATTAATCAAACCTGATTTTTCAATCAAAAATTGGACACAAGAACACACAGAAATCGTGCGTTCACTACAGGCTAACATGTTAGCAACAAATCACTTACAAACACGCGTAAATCAACGCAATTTGGTGGTCCGAATAATTTCGGGTCAATGCGGATTCACTTACTTAACCTTCAATGAGGGTGAGAAAATACCAATCGCATACAAATCTCATTTGTACACACAAGCGGAAATGCGCTTCACTTCAACAGAAAAAATTCTGACAGCAGTTCAAACCGCTGTAGCAAAAGAAAGAGCCCTAGCACAAGGAAAACGCATTATTGTCGTAACCCCAGTACCAGCTTTAGAAGCGGTCACAAAAGCAAGCAGTCCAAATGCTAAAGCATTACATCCAAGATGGATACAGTGGGTTAATTCTCTTGCTGCAACAGATGTTGAATATGTTTTTGATCCAGATTTAAAAACACAAGCATTCCTGCAATATGAACAAGAATGTCCTCTGCCCACTGAAATTCTGCCTCTCGATCAGTACGAATTCATAATTTACACTGACGGATCCGCACAACCCGCAACAGGGGGTAAGCAAGCTTACAGTGCAGCATGTGAAATCGTTAAAGGTCGCATGCGAGATGGCATCTTCAGACCTATGGTCACAAAAACTCAATCTCTAGGAGATTGTACAGCTCAGCGAGCTGAATTACAAGCATTCAAACTGGCACTTGAAAGTACAGATCGAGAATTCCCCACACTGATAGTGTGCGATTCCTTTACTGTGTTCAGTCGTATAATGAATATATACAAAACTGGCTTGAAAATGGATTCAAAGATGCGAAAGGTGGCACAATAAAGCATAAAACGCTTTGGGAACAAGTAGTTCAGTTGAAAAACGAACTACCAAAGGCTCACGTGATCCACACACTGAGTCATCAACGTGATGGCGTTCACGTTGCAGGGAATTCATTGGCTGACGAAGCCGCAAAGGGGGCTGTTCAGACGGCTTCCGTAGCTGCGATCACTCGTTCAAAAACAAAAATAGACAGTGAGATAATGTTGGCTGTCAATGCTACAAGCAAAGGCAGTGGTGCAGCGTTACCAAAAAGTTTCCACTCAAGTACTCTTATGTAATTGATGCGAACAACGTTCCTTTTGCTCGAATCCCTGGAGTGGGGGATAGGGTAATTCCAAACATGGAACGAAGATTAGGACTAATCCTAGCAGCACACGAAGGGATAGCTTCTGCCCATGCAGGTGTTTCTGCAACAGTATCTTTACTCAAGCAAAGATATTGGTGGCCTGGCATTCGAAAACAAACAAAGAACTATGTTTTAGAATGTGATATATGCCAACAGATGAAAGTCTCTCCAGTGAAATGCCCTGCGCAGACACCCTTGTTAATTTCAGACAAACCATTAGCTTGTGTTTACCTGGACTACTGCGGTCCCTTGCAAAGGGACGGTAACTATAAGTATATCATGGTTGCAGTGGATTCATGCTCTAGGTTCCTATGGATATGGCCTCAGCGCTCGGCTGACGCTCGAACTGTTATAAAAGATTTGCGAGTCTTTATCGGCACATACGCAATAGGCACGCTACATTCTGACCAGGGCCCTGCGTTTAGCTCTCGGGCTTACAAAGAAGCCATGGCCAGTCTGGGCGTTGCATTGCGGTACTCCTCTCCATTCCATCCTGAGGGAAATTCGGTTGTGGAAAGGAAAAACGGGACATAAACCAGTCTATAACAGCTAGGGTATTAGGTTCGGGTGATGGGTGGGTCAAACATCTTTATGGGGTCCAACGCTCATTAAATAACTTGCCAAGAAGTTCTCTAGGGGGGGTCACTCCATATGAGGTCCTATTTGGGACAAGAATGTGGGTACCAGACCTCGATCACGTAGGCACAGTGGTGGAAAATAAACCGTTTGATATCAAAGATCGTTTGGCTGTTTTACAGGAACTCAATGAACTGAGATCGAAACAAAGCAACGTATTCCTGCAGCCAACCACCACTGGGGAAAAACCGGCGGTCCTAGCAAGGCCTGTCTGGATTCCAAAAGTTGGGGATCTAGTCAGAGAAAAGATTGCGGACAAGAAGGAATTTGGACCTTCTTACAGACAACCAGTACCTGTCCTAGCAGTTCAAGGAACAAGAACAGCACTTCTGCCGCCCCTTGCTGGAAGAAAGGAGAAAAGATTTGTGTCCATCAACCTCATCAAACCACAGTATGTGGCCAATACTAAATAGTAGGCCTCGTGGACTCCGACCTAGTAGCAGACGCACTCCTCTCGCTACTATCCAAGAGGTTCAGACTGAAAGACTGATAACCATCGAGAATTCAGCAGTAACAGATGAAGGACTGAGCTACAATGCAATGGAACTCATCCCTCTTGAAAATCAAGTAACAGTTCGTCCAAATACACCTGTCTACACCAATGTAGCAAGTGATCAACTGGTTCCAGCGATTTCTACAAATCCTGATGCAATTTCAACAATTGACAGAACTGCTTCTGGCTATTTCATTAACTTTGATACGTTCTCAGAAGATCCGAGTGAACCTGAAACGACGCCAGCATCATTAACATTCAAGCAGCAAGTACAAGACTTTCTTCACTTTCTGAAAACAACTTATCTGGTTTCACCATGGATTGAACTCTGGATTATTTCTGGAATATTTTTTTTCCTGCTTTGGCTAGCTTTGGTTATGACTATGAGCGTGCTTATAAATGGCAGATACATCCATGTGAACACTGAAAGAAAAGATGTGAACTTACTTTTGAAACCTCATAAATCTTCCCATCGTGAAGCAAGAGACTTGTCAACAGTGAACATCACAGCCGTTCCTATACAGTATGGTATAGTGTGGGACAAAACAGAATTTGATATTTTTGGCCCGACGGAACAATTGAACATTCCACATTTGTTTAAAATTTCACTAAGTGATCTCATTTCGTCTAGTACCTATTCTGATGATTGGGACTTTGAGACTGTAAACGACATAATGTTTGACCTAGAAAAATCTGCTGCATTTTCTAAAAATGAATATTTAGAGGGTTCATCAGACTATGAACAGCTGTATTGCTATAACCACTATGGTCATCATTAGTTGCATAAATCTGCAACACCTAGAAATGTGTTTATGTTTAACCAATGGGAGCATTGTCCTACACCACCAAAAGGTAGTTAAAAAACATTTGTCAACAAGTTTCCATATTTTTCAGGTTATAATACCTCTGATCCAGAAACGTTTTACTATAAAAATGTAAACAAAACAGAACTGAAAATTATGTTAACAAATACAAAACAGATTTACTCTGCAGCATTTATTGCCCAACTGTCTAGACAAGGTTTCGACTTATGGAAGGACACAATAGACACTAAAACTGTCTGGGGTACTAAAGATTGGCAAGTGCAGGGGATAGAAGCTTTATTTAGAGCCTGTATCATCCCTGAACAAATAATGTTTTTGAATGAAACCATCCAACAAACATCTTGTCTTGGACTAGCCAAGATCAAAGAGATGAACACACCTTCTGTACCAACACCTGCAAGTGATAACAATACACAGGCAGCGGTGACAGTTGACACAATACTACAACTCAACAGATCTAATCCTGATTGGAGAAAATGGTTGATCTGGCCCACAGACACAAACAACTGTCAGGAAAGATTCCTGAATAAAACTCAGGGCTTTACTATTCATAGGCCAGACCCAAGATACGTCCAAAGACAGCATCCGGGGGTAGTAACAACATATAGTGTAGGAAAATTATGCCTCGATTGGCTGCATAAATCTACACTACAGGATGTGAAACAACACTTATCCTTACTTAAAGAGGACGCAGACCTTAGGGAATTCTTGCTTGGACCAAGAAAACCGCGTCAAAAACGTTTCATATATGCCGGCATTTATGCTGCCTATAATGAAGCATGGAAAGTGTCACAGATAGAGGCTGCAGAACGAATACGTGAACTTGATCGTATTAATTTAGAGAAAACCCTCTCTGTAGTCGACAATGGGTTAACAACTTTGTCCTCCAGAATATATTCACTGGACGGCATTGTATCCTCTGCTATCGACATACTGGAACAAGATTTGGCGATGTTACAACAAGGCCAGTCGCAATTACGTTCTATTGTGTTATTAAGCTGGACGCCGCAATCTTTGCGAGCGGGCTATGTGCCTTGGCGTTTTATCAACACAAAGGCTCTGTTTGCAGAATACAATCTCACTGATAAACAGATCGAACTGGCACAAAGAGGAGCAAAGTATACAGTGCTGCGCATTGAAAAACAGGAAAAGTTACCATTCACAGTGGCAGAAAAACCAGCTACAGAATGGCTTATTCATGGCAAAATCACACTACCTGTGACTACTTTTCAGTTTCAGTATTGCCTCAAACAAATGCAAGCAGGCAAATATGAAAGGTTGGGTAAGGAATACATCAAGACATCTTGGAATTTACCATACACATATAGATGTTGGAGTGGGGATCGTGAAGTGTTTCTGAGCGGTACACACTGTAAAAATGCACTGAGCGGTTCACTGATATGTCAGGACATTTCTTTACACGGGGCTTGTAATGGTTCTGTGGCAAATTTGTTTTGCCACCAGCAGGGTACACCAGCTGCTGTGATTAATCCAACGTTTGGACAACTTTCTAATGGGAGTTACCTCATGTTGAATGATCAGAGTTGCTGTGGCATGTTGCCAGGCATCCCATATCTAGTAACGGTGAACTCCAGGGTCACTTGCTGTATGCAAGTATTGTTTGCCTCAATAGACACAGTCAGGGAGTCGCCTTTGTGGCCTTCGCTGAACGTCTCTTTTATAAGATTTGATACTTTAAGCAGAATGAAAGCCATGCTTTTACAACAAACAGTGCCTTTGACCTCGGCCAAAGAAACCTATGATCTACAAGTAGCAAGGACTTCGGCTGAGATACAGTCTTTAATACGTACAAACTGCCCTATACATTTCGTAGAAATGATAGCACGTATCTTCAACATGTCTGATACAAGTGGAATTGTACATGTATTTAAGAGCATCTGTTCCAGCCTGTTAACATCTTTCCAGGCAATACTCGGAATCATCCCAAACTTTGCACATTCGGTGTTTGGTGGCATACCATTAATTCTAGCACTTGTTGCCGGAATTCTATTTCTCTTCCTGCTATTACGCTATGGCCAGCCTATTCGCAGACATCACTCCGAGCGAAATGGAGAAAGCTCTCCTTGAACGAAAGTGCCGTGAGCGAATAGTACAGCTTTTGGGCATGAATCGTCTACGGGAACTTAATACCACGTGGTTCCTGTCGTTCAGACCAATCTGGCAAGATTGTATCTTACCTGTTCTACGATGCCTGCTATGCGGTGAAGAATGCGTGTTGGACACCTGTCTAACATTTCCATCAGCTACGCCAACGGATGTCGATACTCTGCTGGACCCGATAACGGCCCATGCTCTGTGTTGTCCCCAGAGGCTACCAATCCTGGTGATGGCATTCATTGAGATCTCACAGACGCTTCCGGCTGCTGCTGAGGTACGAGAAAAGTCTACAGGCACACAGGTAACAACGGACGCAAACATTGCTGCGGCATCCTATGCTGAAAGCGATGCTTCACATCTCTGTGCAATTAATCTACTACACAAGGTGCTCCGAATGTCACCAGCTACAGTGGACGATATTTTGTCTACAGAAATAGATGATCTCATGTTTACACCAGACCCGTACACTGACTCTGATTCAGCCCACAGTGTTCCAGAGATGCAGTAACAATTTGGCCTTCATATTTCAAAAACTTGGAACTTTTCCCAAATTGAACTTTTTCCCATTTTTTCAAGTCAAATGGCACAACAATCTGCTTGAAGTAGAACTATTCTTATAGTACGGACTTCGCGGTACTTCCTCAGACACTTTATCATTGTGTTAGTCTAAAAAGTTCATTAATTTCCATGACATGAAATGACTTTGATTTTGTACAACTTGTCGATCATTTTTTTGTCACATGTAAATATTACTGCTTATTTCATTCGAATTGCATTTTATTTTCAAATATATGCCTGAAATGAAAAGCGATGCTTAAAATGTACAGTACTTTTTGCATTCTAATAGGTTTTTTAAATGCTTTTAAGAAATATTTTAGCAATATGCGGTACTCCATTTTATGTTTAGCATTTTAAATGTTTACCATTTATGTTATTATCGTACACACGAAAGTGGAGTGGGTGTTGTATTCCTCTTAGGATGTCCGTATATAGGTTTTCCTGTATCATGTCCTTATATAGGCACAATTCGCCCTGCCCTTATATAGGCATAAAATCCCAGTTCTTATTTAGGCATTAAACCGTGCACTCCAAATACAGGCATGGTCCCCGACATCCGTCCACCCTAAACGTCACAACGAGTTCTTGAAGAACAGACCCTTAGGCTTCGGGAGTTTCCCTAGCACAGGACTATTGATTTCTTCAAGGACTCATCTATTATGCATGAACCGTTATACCTTAGGGGTTCATTCATGACGTCTTCCTCTGTCCGACTCACGTCAATGCTAACATTGTGAGGTACCTCTCAGGTATAAATATACCTTCCCTAGCCCTTGTAAACTAGAGGAGACCTCGACTTCAGAGGAGCCCGTTTCCCGGCCTGACGCACTGAGAAGACGCTGTCATCCCTGCACGCAGAGAGTCCAGCTTCCAGTGATCTGACTTCCCTTGCGGGGTGTTGGAGTTCGAGTCTGGAAAGAGATTCCCACCTCTCTCATTCTTAAGGTATGGAGCTGACTAGAACCTAGAGGGACTCTTGGCATACTAGGCATACTAGACTTAACATACTCTTAGTATACCATAGTAAGGAATACTTCACCTACTTCATACCTCTCCCTACACCTAGGTTAGGTTAGGTACATTGGGGTAGAACTAGCTTAGAAACGCATCGTATGAGTACTCGCATTTTTAGTCTATGTTATTTATGTAAATGAATATCTACTAAAGATCATGCTAGCGCAGTATTATTTATTTCTACTGCTTACACTGTACATTATTTATCTTGCATACTTTCTTGTGATCGTAACAGCACATTTTACTTATACAAGAAACAAGACTGTTCAATAAATCTTTTATTGAAACGCCCGTCTATTCTTTCTGTGTAACTTTGAGGAAAACTAAGTATGCACGATTGAGCTGAGTGAAACGGTTATCTATTGTTTCCACGACTCTGGGACACGTTCTGATTCTAAAAGGGAAACAAAGTGGTCATGTTTTGCGGCTGCCAGAAACTACTGCCTTCTTGTTGCCAAGGAGTTTCTAGTGGCCTCTGAGCTAGCTGGCACAAGTAATTAAGTTTAATATACTCAATAGGGACATACAGACCTCAGTCCTATGTCAAGCCTATAGGATATATTTTTCCAATGCGCAGAGCCTATTAGGGAAATAGGAGCTACACTACAGGATGGGCTGGGTCCACGAAGCGGAAGCTTCAAAGGCCTGCTACCTTTGTAAGCCGTCCCTGCCTCTTGCTGCCCCCAGCAACTGGCTCCCTCCGGTTCTGACCCCCACCGTGGGTGGGAGAATCGGCAGGAAAAACAAGTGACGAGGAGAGGTGTGCCCACCTTTGCCAACCCCACCCCTCAGGTGGGGAAGGTGAGGTGAAGCACACATCTCAGTCACCTCCATCTTGAGGATGAGGGGATCCAGCCAATTAGAGAGAGGCTCATGCCGCCCTCCTACTAGAGGATGGCATAATAGGGGGTGTACCCACCCAAGGAAGGGACCTATTGGTCCCAACCTGCATACCCCTGTAAACGCCCCTAAATTTAGTATTAAGGGGTGACCCTGAACCTTGCCACCTCAGATTTGAGGAAGAAAGAAAAAGGACCGAAGAGCTGTACTGACCCAGAAAGAAGAGGACACCTACTGATTTGACCCAGGCCCTGCCGGCCTGTCCCAACTCAGACCTACCAACAGCAAACCCCAATGAGTCCAGCAGCCCCCAGAGCCCGGAGCACCTACCCTGCACTCATATAACCGACTCTGTCTCCCGTGAGCACCGGATTTGCTCACCAAAGACTCCAAATACAGAACCCAGATCCAGGCCGCTCCATGGTTCTGCACCACTCTGCCCCCGATGCCCACGGCCCAAATTCGAGTGGCCCAACACCACGAGGAGTTCTCCCCAGAGATTCTGACCTGGGATCTGGTGATCCCTGACCTACCTCGAGCTTCAAGTCGAACCCTGCAGCCTCAACCTGAGGGGTCCCCCCGACTGCGACAGGAGCTGGTAAGAAGACCCGACGCCTGCAGACATCCCTGACCCGGCGTCCCACGGCCTTGGGTGGCCCAATCGATGGTGTCCTGGCGTCCCCCAAGAACCCAACTTACCTCTCTTGCCAGTGGTCGCCTTCAGGAAGCCTCCATGCCCGAGCCTGCAGCCTTTTCTTCGAACCGGAGATCTCTAATGCAATCCACAGGGCTCCCAAAGTCTTCTTAGCACTCTGCATCCGCCTGCCTCTGTGCCGCTGGTGGTGCAGGTCTTGTGCTGATTTTTGGCCCCTGCAGTGCTGATCCTAACCCCAGGAGCCTTGCTCACACATCCGAGTGGCCTGCTCGTAAGCAGCCCCTGACAGAAGGCCCCCTTAGCCCCATTGGTTAACATTGGGCCCCTGCACTCTGCACCCGGACGCCCTAGTGCTGCTGGTGGTGCAATTGGAGTGCCTCACTGAACCTTGGGGAACCTTGGCTCTAACCCCCAAAAACTATTCTTGCAGGTCGTTTACTTACCTGCAAACCGATAACCTTCTTTTTCCCATAGGAACCAATGTTACGAGGTTTTGGTCCTAAAATGTTCTATGTTGAACTGTCTTTTTGTATGAAAACCAAAGTAACTTTCTCTAAACCAAAAAGTGTCTTACTTACCTTTGTATTGTAGTATCCATGGTGTGATAGCTAGGCATATCACCCTGAGTAGCCAATGTAATCCAAAAGTAACGCAAAAGTAACTAAAAGTAATTCCTATGCAATTTACATTGTTTTAAAAGCAAATACAAACCTGTAACAATTGCAATTCCATTCACAACTGCATTTCCTAGTAAAGTTTTGTACTTGGAAGTATATTTTACCTACTTGTACCAAGTCCTGGCTGGTTCTAGAAATAAAACTAAAGTATACCTTTTATATACTTACCTAATTTGTCTGGATTATTTCTCTGAGTGTGTGCCTTCAGTCTTGATTGAGTGAATACAATAAATGCTTAACACACCCTCCTGATAAGCCTAGCTGCTTGACCACACTACCACAAAGAGAGCTGTTAGTGACTATCTATCTAATTTAGCCTCTGCTATACCTCTGGGGATCCCCTGGACTCTGTGCACACTATACCTTACTTTGGCATAGTATATACAGAGCCAGCTTCCTACATTGGTGGATCAGCGGTGGGGCCTAAGACTTTGCATTTGTTGGCCTAACTTAGTCAAAAATTGACTTTAGTACAAATAATTGTTTTGAATTTACTATTTTTCAAATTTCGAAAGGTCTTGATAGGGCCTTGGATTAAGTCTATGTAGCGTTTTGTTAGAAACTTAAAAGTAACTGAAGTTAGGGGGAAGTACTTAGAACGTTTTGTGTAGGTCTTCTAAAAAGAATCCCACTTTAGTGAAATAATGAGCAACCCAGAGAACATGGTTGAGGAGCTCGACCTCACCCCTTACTCCAGCCTAGAGGTTAGAGAGTGAAGGCTTCTCTGTAAAGCAAAATAGATAAGAACTGGGTTCAACCTCACCAGAGCACAACTCCTAGAGTTTCTGGCAGGGCATGCAAGGAAACACCTCCCCACTACAGAAGGAGAAGATCTCCAGGTAGATGGGGAAAGTAGTGAGGATAATGAGGTCCTAAACCAACCACCTTAACTACTTAGGGAGGATGGCAACTTTGTGCCCTACCCCTCTAAGCCAAGAAGTACAGGGTCCAGATCCTACAGAGGTAGGGCTAACTCTAAACCAGACAGTGAGGACAACTTCACTGAGGAGGACCACCTTTTAGAAAGAATGGCCAAAAGACTTGAGCTAGAGACTAGGCTCCTAGCTCTAGAAAAAGAAAGACTGGAGATGGGCCTAGGGCCTATCAATGGTGGCAGCAATTTAAACAACAGAGAGAAGGAAGGGCCTTATGACCCTTAAAACCCCAAAGGGATTGTCCCTAAATTTGAGGATGGTGATGATATTACCAAATGGTTCAAAACCTTTGAGAGGGCTTGTGCAGCCAGGCAAGTGAGGAAGACTCACTGGGGGCACTCCTTTGGGAACAGTTCACTGGTAAGTGTAGGGACAGACTCCTGACTCCTACTGGGGCAGAAGCTGAGTCCTACGAACTCATGAAGGGCACCCTGACTGAGGGATTTGGACTCACTACTGAGGAGTACAGAATTAACTTCAGTGGGGCTCAGAAATCCCAGAGTCCGTCCTGGGTGGAATTTGTAGACTACGCAGTAAAAACACTAGGTGGCTGGTTGACTGGAAATAAAGTGCAGGGTTATGAGGGACTTTATAATTTATTTATGAAGGAACACATTTTAAGTAACTGCATCAATGAAAAGTTGCATTAGTATCTGGTAGACCTAGGTACAAGTTCTCCCCAAGAATTGGGAAAGAAGGCGGACCACTGGGTCAAGACAAGGGTGATCAAGACAACCACAGGGGGTGTCCAAAAGAAAGGGGTTACAAAGCCTCTCCAGGGGAAAGAGGGTGAGAAGCCCAAAGATAAAAGCCAAGGGCCACATGTATCAACTAATTTTGCGCCCGCAAACGGGCCGGTTCGCAGAATCGGCCCTTTCCGAAGGCAAAAAAAAGTATTTTTACATGTATCAAACCATATTTAGCGATTCGGTAACTGTTACTGAATCGCAAAATGGGTTAGCTATTCCGTATTTGGAAGGAGCGTGTTTAGGGCGTCCCTCCCAAATAGTGAATCGCATCTGTATGTATGAATGTCTTGTGAACGTGAATGCGGTTCTAAACATTCGCAATTTACCACCAACTTCAAGTTGGTTGTAACCCATTCCAATTGGGAAGGGGTCCACAAGGGCCCCTTTCCCCTGTGGGAATGGTGTCGAAAACGTTTTTTCAGAGCAGGCAGTGGTCCCATGGATCACTGCCTGCTCTTAAAAAATGAAAAGAAACCTTTTTTTTTTTTTTAAACGCCGTTTTCCGCATTTAAAAAAAATAAAAGATTGCTTTATTTAGAAGCAAAGCAAACACAAGGAGATGATGGACCTGGACCGGAAACAAGCATCCTGGGACCGGTTTTGTAGTAACACCCCATATCAGCCAGGCTAGCTTGAATCCAGTGGCAAAGTGAGCAAGGGACCCACCTCTGGGCCTACCCAGACAGGCCCATGTATACCTTTCAGGGAGTTGATGTGTACTATCAAGATGGCTGACACTGGGGACTGCTGTCTGAACCTATCACAACTAATAAATTTCACTTTGTGCAGCAAACACCAGCCACCAGTGACAACCATCTTGTAAGTACACTTACCAGCATTGTCTGGACAACACTCTTCCTGGTGGCCTGGTTTGGCTGGGTGGGAGGAGGAGTGTAAGTCTTACAAATAGAACCTAAGCACTCAAACCTCAGTTTATTAAAGTAGTTTGCCACAAAATGGCAGAAAGCACAGTTTGTGATCTCATCTGACTATGGAGTAAATAAACAATATACATGATCTGTTTATGCACAAAGCTAAGCAATCACACAATTTGATCCTCACAGCCATTCCCATGTGTATAATGAGATGAGAACAAGAAGCACCTCACTCACGCCATTCCCACAAATTTCAGGCTAAATAAACAGATTTTGAGTGTGTAGGTAGCCACACCTATGTGACTCCCAAAGACATGCACCAAGCCCAGTACACAGGCCTCAAAAATACCAACATTGGGAGATTACGGGGCACATGCATCAAGAATAATTTTTGCGATTCCTTAATAGCGATTTTTAAGAAATCGCTATTACGGAATCGCAAACACGAATGCATCAATATTTTCGCAATAATTTAGCGATTCGGTAAAAATCGCTATCGCAAATAGCGATTTCGCTATCACCGAATCGCTAATACCGAATCCGCAATTAGCGACTCGCAAATAGCTATTTACCCATATTGCTGCATTTGGATGACATCACAACCAGGAAGTGAATCTGGGAATGCACCCACCTGTTCACAGAGAGAGTCAGAGGAGGAGGCAGACTGTTTGGGCTGAGCAGGAACAGCTGTTTTGGAAGCAGAATCTGTGTGAAAACCACAGCATGGCTAAAGACAAAGGGGACAAGAAAGGAGAAGGAAGGAAAAGGAAGCTGAAATTCAGCGAAAAAGAACTGGAAATACTCATTGAGGAAATGGTGCAGAACCACGATAAACTCTTTGGAAAACTGTCTCTGCAGGTTGCAGAGTCATTAAAAAGAAAGATTTGGCTGGCTATCCAATCGAAGGTAAATGCAGTGGGAGTCACACAACGCGCAATCTCAGACCTGCGCAAGTGCTGGTATGACCTGCGCAGCCGAGCAAAAGAGAGGGTGGCTGAAAGGCTTGCAGAGGCTAAAAAAACTGGAGGGGGACCATCTGTGGAACGTGGCAACACACCCCTGGAGGACATAGTAGAATCTATACTGCAGCCAGAGGCAGTTGTCAGCATCACCCAGATAGACACCTCTGAACAGGCTGGAACGTGCCAAGGTAAGATCACAGCAAAATATCTTTTAATGTTACACCAAACTAAAACAGCCCCCAATGCAGATCATGCGTAGTGTAGTAACCCTGAGTCCAGTCCACATTTTACTTGCAACACCCAAAGGCATTATGGGAGTAGTATACAGACAAAGGTAAGGCTAAAGCAAGGAGGGACCAAAATAGCTTAAGTGCAGCAGAGTACAGCAAGGAAGTGACTAAACTAGACTCTGTCCGTAACAAAATAACTTTATTAAACAATGGCATGCGCTTTGTCACATATATGTACAACAAAAACTACTGAACTTGCACTGTTTCAAATCACAGATGCAGATGCACAGGAGAGTGACGTGGATGATGTTCACAACTCACAGGGACATGATGCACAGTCTGAGGAGGAATCAGAAGTGCCAGCATCCTCACCCATACCTGCAACCACTCGACGCAGGAGAATAGTCCCACCACTGCCTGATTTGGAGAGCGATGAAGAGAGCCGAACAGAAACTCCTACACAACAGGCTGGCCATACACCCCCACCACCAACAGAGGTACCAATGTGGCGCAGGTCCACACATTTCCGCAGGCGAAGGGCCAGGGCAATCATGACAGCTGCAGAAGACAATGGGGCTGCTGCCTGTAGTGGGCTGGAGGGCAAGATGGTCAAGGTCCAGCATCTACAACATGAGGATAATGCAGGGCCAACTAGGAACAATGGCAACAAACATGGGAGACATACGTGACTGCCTTAAAGAGCTCACCACTGCTGTTGTGGAAGGGCAAAGGGCAAACAATGAGAACTTTGCAAATGTGACAAAAACTATGCATGACTTGTGCAGGGTCATTCAGGAAGACCATGCATCCCATCGTCGGAGGCATCACAATTTGATTGGGCGCCTAGACGGTTACACCAGGGCCATAAATAGGTTGAGCACAACGACAGCTCAGATGAGCCACTGCTGCGGGGATGTGGCCAGGGGCCTCATCCAGGTCGCCAATGCAGTGGAACAACTCCAGACTGCTGCAGTTGGTGGCAACAACGTTCTTGGAGGGGGGGATAGTGAGGAGGCCTCCAGCCTCAGTAGCCTCCTGGCACCTGTTACAAATCCCAGGAGGCGCAGTTCTAGGAGCAATAGTGGCACAGAAGGCTCAACAAGGTATGTGGCTGGGCCAACTGAGAGGCCCCCGGGAGTGCGTGGCTGGAAAAAGTGAAGACATGGACATGGACTATTCTGGTGAGGTAACCAGCAGCATTAACATTGTTTGTACTGACTTGTAATTGCCATTGCAATGGGATATGATTTACTTTCTTCACACTACAGTTATCTGCACCTGGTATGTATGCATTAACACAACCACTATATTGTTACATTAAACCGTTGAGCACCTACTGTGTTGTCTCGTGATTACCCACCTTAAAAGAAATGTTGAGTGATTTCTGCACGTCTCTGTCTCCCCTCTGCTGCACTTGGACTGCATCCGCTTGTGGTGGTTGTCTTGGTTGATTTTCATCCTCAGGCTCGCTGTCAGACTGTACCAGGGGTACGCCCCTATTAGTTGCTATGTTGTGCAACATGGCACATGTGGCGACTATTTTGCAGCAGGTGTGAGAAGTTGGCCTGGCATATGCTGTCCACTAGTTATAGTGGGCACCTTGCACCAGTCCAAACGACCCTTATTGATGATAGGTTTAAAGACAACCTTTATTGAAAGCTATCCTAGTGGTAGCTATGGCGAGCAGCCTTCAGGCTAAGTCTTGAAGGAGTGTAAAGCAGCTTGGTTTACCAGATTATAACCTCTTGAATGACCAAATGAAAGGAGAACCACACCAGGTATATATATAAAATATATGTATTTATTTCTAAACACTCACTACTAATCTCTTTATGAGATTAGAGTCCAAGATACACAATATCACAGTATTAAAACAACAGTAAATAGCACAATATACAATGGGCCCCAGGGGGGGACCAAACCATATATTAAGAAAGTGGTATAAGAACCACGACTTGACTAGACACAGTGCCTAGAGCACGTAGAATCGCTGCGACCCCTAGGAAGCACCCAAGGTAGTGACACAGGAGACCCACGGGGGACGTGTGCAGTGTGAGAACACAGCCGCGAGCGCCGTAGGATTCCTTGAGGAAAGTCGCGGTTGTAATTTTAAAGCAAAAGGACACTTAGGAGAGGACTTTGAGCAAACCCCTTTAGACTTAAGGGGTTCTAGGGCCAACACCCACAGGAGCACCGGAGTACTCGAGTTACTTCAGCCAGGGAAGCCGGGTGCATAGGTATCAAAGGGTGTCAGGAATCGTCGTTGTTTTCAATGGCGATCTGCTGCAAAGAGCTGCTGCCGTGAAGAAGAAAAGTGTCCGGGGTGATCCAAGCCTGGATCGAAGATGTGAAGAACCTGAAAGCAGAGGGGACAGAGTCTGGGTCACTAGCCAGTGACCAGGAGCGGAGCAATCCAATGCCCACCCATGTCGGGTGCTTCAGGTGCGAAGAGGTGAAGCTTGACTCTGCAGCCACGGGGTCCAGGAGACGTCGAGGATGACCATGAGCCGGATTCGAGCTGTCCCACGAAGGATGTCGAGTGCTGGGGTGTCGGTGCTCGGATTGAACACAACAAGCCTTGGCAACAGCAACTCACATAGGAAGAGAAAAGATGCTTCCGTGAGGACCAGCAAGGTCCTGGGGACTCCCCAAGCGATGGAGAGTCAGGGCACGTCTGGAGCAACCAGGGAAGCCCAATTAAAGTTAGAGTTGCCTTCTTGGGGACCCACAGGTCAACGGACCAGGGATCGCGAAGGGACCTTGAGAGGAATCACAAAATGGTGGCCCACGGAACACTCGTTGAGTGTAGGCCGGCAATCTTCGGTGTAATTACTGCTCGGGGTCAGGGCTACAAGTAACCCAAAGCTCAGCCTCAGGGGTTGCCGGAAAGCTGATGCTTCTGCAAATGGACGCGGTGCCCAGGGGTTCGGGTTGCACGGTCACCACGAGGGATACGGGCCTCAGACTTGCTGTGGGCACAGATCGACCTCTAAAACTTCAGAAAACCCACCTCCTGTGTAGCAATATTCTTCGGAGTCCGCAGGAGCTTCGGAGATGCCAACCGGTCAGTTGCGTTAAAGGTGCCTGCCTTGCAGGGGAGTAACTCCTTTACTCCAAGGGAGATTCTTCAGTCATCCAGCATAGTGTGGATCGTCGAAGTACTTGGTTTCTGTGTCAGAGTTTAGTCCAGGTGTAATCTAAAGTCCTGTAGTCAGGGGTTCCTACTTTATACCCAAGGAAGGAGTGGGACAAACTCTGGGGACCCACCTATGGGAGGGTCAGGAAAGAGGGGTGGCTACACCCATTTCCTTTGTCCAGTTTCGCCCCAGAGCAGGGGCTGGTAGCCCCTGCAACCGGTTTGAGCTGGACTATGCACAGGGACACCAAATGTGCCCAAACTGCAGACTTCAAAGCACTCTTAGAGTGCACCCAACCAGCCCCAATACACTAAAGCCTGTCTGGGAGGTGGTCACACCTCCCTGTGACAGGAAACCTATTGTCCAGGCCTCCCCTGCCGGAGTTTCGTCCAGCAGCAGGAGGGCAGACTCGTGTCTGTGGCTGCAGCATCCATTTTGTGATGCCAGGGTTCTGTTAAGCTGGTGCCGGGTGTACCGGTGGTGCCATGTTTCTCCCTCTAGTAGGGTGGAATCATACCTCCCACCCCAGTTACTGGGGTGGAGGTATGATTCCAAGGTGTTTGACACCAAACACCACATGTTTCCATGCAGCCATTCTCAAGTTAGCATTTACCGCGAGGTTATAATGCACTTAAGAGTATATGGTTGGCTGCATCACAAACAACCCCGGAATAAAGATTGCGAAAGCTGCAGAGGGGCTCTGCTCATCCATGGGCACCCTCTCACACGAAACCCAGCACCCTGCCTTCAGTATTGTTAAGGCCTGCCATAGGGGTGACTGATAGGTTTACATGTGCAGTGATATGGAGAGATATAGGGAACCTATATCTCAGTAAGGGGTACATATACCACCTTACACAGGCTGCTGTAGCAGACCTGTTGTGTCATTTTAAAAGGCTTCCCAGGGGTGGCACAATATATGCTGCAGCCCCTGGTAGGCCTCTGGGGTACCTATGCCCTGGTACATAGTATACCATATACTAGGGACTCACAAGGGTACCCCAGAATCCAATCTGGAGTGTACCTAAAGTACATACAATCAATCTAGAGTAGAAAGCAGATAGACTGGGGTCCTGATTAGCAGGGCCTCAGTCTGGCTAAGTCGAAAAACAGTGAAACATCAGCAAAAAGTGGGGGTAACTATAAGAAGCAGATCCTACTCTCCTACACAACCCCCCCCCCAAACGTCAGGACATTAAACTAACCTTGACCAGTTGAGTCTAAGTGGAAATATCTGGAGAGTCCATCTGCATTAGCATGGTTACTCCCAGGTCTATGTTCCACTGTATAGTCCATCCCCTGTAGGGAAATGGACCACCTCAAAAGTTTGGGGTTTTCACCCTTCATCTGTTTTAGCCATAAGAGGGGCTTGTGGTCTGTCTGAACAATGAAGTGAGTGCCAAACAAGTATGGCCTCAGCTTCTTCAAGGCCCAAACCACAGCAAAGGCCTCCCTCTCAATGGCTGACCAACGTTTCTCTCTGGGGGTCAACCTTCTGCTAATAAAAGCTACTGGCTGATCCTGACCTTCATCATTCAATTGTGATAACACAGCCCCTACCCCCAACTCAGATGCATCTGTCTGGACAATGAATTGCTTGGAGTAATCAGGACTTTGCAGAATGGGAGCAGTGCACATGGCCTGCTTCAGGTCATCAAATGCCTTTTGACAGCTAACTGACCACTGAACTTTCTTTGGCATTCTTTTAGAAGTTAAGTCATTCAAAGGGGTCACTATGGATCCATACCCTTTGACAAATCTTCTATAGTACCCAGTCAGGCCCAAGAAAGCTCTGACCTGAGTCTGGGTGGTTGGAGCAACCCAGTCCATGATGGTCTGGATTTTGCTCTGCAATGGTTGAACCTGGCCTCCACCCACAAGGTGGCCCAGGTACACAACCTGACTCTGCCCTATCTGGCACTTGGTGGCCTTGATAGTTAGGCCTGCTTTCTGCAGGGCCTCCAAAACATTTCGCAGGTGGACCAGGTGATCCTCCCAGGTGGAGCTAAAGACAGCAATATCATCTAGATATGCTGCACTATAGGCTTCCAGGCCTGTAAGAACTTTGTTCACCAACCTTTGAAAAGTGGCAGGTGCATTTTTCAAACCAAAGGGCATCACCACAAATTGGTAGTGCCCACTAGGGGTAGAAAATGCTGTTTTGGCTTTTGTATCCTCAGCTAATCGGATTTGCCAGTAGCCAGCTGTCAGGTCAAATGTGCTGAGAAACTTGGCTGAGGCCAAAGTGTCTATGAGCTCATCTGCCCTTGGTATGGGATGGGCATCAGTCCTAGTGACTGCATTGAGACCTCTGTAGTCTACACAAAACCTCATCTCTCTCTTACCACCCTGGGTGTGAGGTTTAGGCACTAAGACTACTGGACTAGCCCAAGGGCTATCTGAGGGTTCAATCACACCCAAATCCAACATCTTCTGGACTTCAGTCCTGATGCAGTCCCTGACATGGCCAGGTTGCCTGTAAATCTTATTTTTAACAGGCAGACTGTCCCCAGTGTCTATTTCATGAGTGCACCAGGTAGTCTGACTTGGAGTCAGAGAGAACATATGTCTGAACTGATTGAGAACTTTTCTGCAATCAGTTTGCTGCTGGTCAGTGAGGCTGCCTGCCAAGGCTACACCATCTACAGATCCATCATCAGGGTTCTGTGAGAGCAGGTCAGGGAGTGGATCACTCTCTTCCTCCTGTCCCTCATCAGTAGCCGTGAGCAAGCCCATGTCTGCCCTGTCAACATATGGTTTCAGTCTGTTGACATGGAGCACCCTGTGGGGGCTCCTGGGAGTTCCAAGGTCCACCAGATAGGTAACCTCTCCCTTCTGCTCAACAATGGTATGGGGGCCACTCCACTTGTCTTGGAGGGCTGCTGGGGCCACAGGTTCCAACACCCACACTTTCTGTCCTGGCTGATAAACAGTCAGCACAGCCTTTTGGTCATGCCAGACCTTTTGTAATTCCTGCCTAGCCTCAAGGTTTTTAGTTGCCTTCTTTATGTACTCAGCCATCCGGGAGCGGAGAGCAAGTACATAGTCCACAATATCATGTTTAGGGGGTTTGAGAGGTAACTCCCATCCCTCCTTCACTAGACACAATGGACCCCTAACTGGATGTCCAAACAGAAGCTCAAATGGGCTGTAACCAACCCCCTTCTGTGGAACCTCTCTGTAGGCAAAGAGAAGGCAGGGCAAAAGTATGTCCCATCTGCGCCTAAGCTTTTCTGGGAGACCTTTAATCATGCCCTTCAAGGTTTTGTTGAACCTTTCAACTAAACCATTGCATTGTGGGTGATAGGGGTGGTAAATTTATAATTTACTCCACACTCCTTCCACATAGCAGTCAAGTAACTAGACATGAAGTTTGCATCTCTGTCTGATACTACCTCCTTAGGAAAACCCACCCTGGAAAAGATTCCCAGGAGGGCCCTTGCCACCACAGGAGCTGTGGTGGTCCTGAGGGGAATTGCTTCTGGGTACCTAGTGGCATGGTCCACCACCACCAGGATACATCTGTGCCCAGATGCTGTTTGAGGATCTAGGGGACCAACAATGTCAATCCCTACCCTCTCAAAGGGAACCCCCACCACAGGTAGCGGTATCAGGGGGGCCTTTGTAGTGCTACCTGCCTTACCACTGGCTTGACAGGTGACACAGGAGTGACAAAACTCCTTGGTGTCTTCAGACATATGAGGCCAATGAAAGTGAGGGACAATTCTGTCCCAAGTCTTGTTTTGGCCTAGGTGACCTGCTAAGGGAATATCATGTGCTAGGGTCAAGAGGAAGCTCCTAAACTTCAGAGGTATAACCAACCTCCTGGTGGCTCCAGGCTTGGGGTCTCTACACTCTGAGTAAAGGAGTCCATCATCCCAATAGATCCTATGGGACCCACTAGCACTCCGAGCAGCCTCAGCAGCAGCTTGCTGTCTGAGGGGTTCAAGAGAGGGGCAGCTCAGTTGCTCCTGGCTCAGATCTGCCCTGGAAGGGCCCCCTGTCCCCAAGAACTCAACCTGATCAGGTTCATGCTCCTCTGGGACAGTTCCTTCTTCAGGACTGAGATCATCTCCCTCAAGAGACTGATCTGCATTCTGAGGCAGGGGGGAAGACACTGCCTTAACCCTACTGCTCCTCCTCTTGGGAGGCACCTGGTCCATTCTTCCAGAATCCAGGGCCTGTTCAGTTTTAGACATTTTTGCCTGTGACCTGGTCATAGCAAGCACATCTGCAGGGATGCCCAACATTTCTGCATGGGTCCTGAGCTCAACTTCAGCCCAAGCTGAGCTTTCCAAATCATTTCCAAGAAAGCATTCAACAGGGAGGTCTGCACTTACCACAACCTTCTTAGGGCCAGTTACCCCTCCCCAGGAGAAATTAACAACTGCCAGGGAATGGTCTGTCCTGACATTGCTAGCGTTGGTCACTTGGTACATTTCACCAAGTATGATCTGCTCAGGGGCTACAAGATCTTATGTCACCATTGTGACACTTGCTCCTGTGTCCCTGAATGCCAAAGCCTCTTTTCCATTAATCAAGGGCTGCTGTCTGTATTTGCCCAGATTACTGGGACTCACATAGGAGGACATATCCATGCCTCCATCACAGACCAGTACAGGCGGAGTTGGAACTCTGACTAGGCCAGAGTCCATCTCAGCTCCCAGGGTTAACCCTACTACACCCTTATTTGGAACACCACCACTTGGAGCTGAACTAGGGGGAACAGTTGCCTTAGGGGCAATGGTGGCTGGAGTTGAGTCTTTGGTCTTGGTACAATCACTAGTCCAATGGGTTTTCTGTTTACAGATTTTACACCATGGTTTCTTTTGGCCTTTTCCTTTGTTAGATTTGGACTCCCCACCAGATGCAGATTTTTGGGGCCCTTGAGAAGACTTCTGGTCTTAACCCTTCTCCCCACCCTTATCAGAGTTTTTAGAATCTTGCTTCTTGGAGCCACCACCTTGGTTCTGAACCTTCTGCCTCACCCTGGTTCTGACCCACTTGTCTGCCTTCTGACCCAATTCTTGGGGAGAGGTCAGATCAGAGTCCACCAGGTACTGATGCAACAGTTGATTTTGACAGTTATTAAGGATCTGCTCTCTCATGATTAAATTATACAATCCTTTGAAATCACACACCTTACTGCCAAGTAACCAGCCTTCCAGAGCCTTAGTAGCACAATCAACAAAGTCAACCCAGTCCTGAGTCTGTGCCTTTTGGGTATCTCTGAACTGTAACCTGTATTGTTCAGTGGTTAGGCCAAACCCTTCAATCAGAGCACTCTTCAGGACTTTGTAATTGTCAGCATCCTCTTCTCTTACAGTGAGGAGCTTGTCTCTACCTTTGTCTGCAAAGGAGAGCCACAAGATTGCTGCCCACTGCTCCTGAGGGACCCTCTGTACCTTACTGGCCCTCTCAAGTGCAGTTATCCATTTGTGGATGTCATCCCCACTCTGGTAGGGAGGGACAATCTTGTTCAGGTTCCTATGGTCATGAGGATGATCTCTACCTCTAGGGACACTGCTGGTGCCACCATGGGACCCTAGTCCCAATTTTTGAGAAGCTCTCTGAAGCTCTAGGGATTCCCTGTCTAAGGCCAATTGCTCTCTCTTGATTCTGAGTTTAGCTCTCTCAAACTCAAGCAGTTGGCATTTCTTCTCATAAGAGGATGCCCTTTTATGAGAAGCAGAGGACCCTATAGAAGTACCAGAATGATTAGATTCCTGAGAAGGAGATCTTGATCTTCTTGGTAGACTATTAACCCTTCCAGGTGGGGTAAAGAGAACTCCACTGGGGTCTCCTTCCTCACCTTCAGGAAGAATTGGATTTTCCAGGTTGGAATAATTTTGATCCTCCTGGCCAGCATCAGAGTCAGGGTCATAGTAGTGTTCACTACCTGGCCTTTCCTCTTCTGCTGCCCCACCCACTCTACCAACCTCATCAGACCCTGGGGTCTTATTGAGGTCATCTGCAAGCAACAACTTTATGAGATGTGTGGTTGGGCTTTTCCCTGTCTTCAATTTCCTAGAGGCACACATAGTCCTCAATTCCTGGTATGAGACATTGTCATACTTAGTTGGGAGAGGTCCACTGACTTCTGCCCTTGAAGACATGACTAGTGTGGTGTGGTGTATGCACCTACCTACTCTAGTGGGGCCTACTAAACCCTCTTGAGTTGTAGAAAGGGTGTGCTAAGCCCTTGACTCACAACTCTAAGTTCAGTAGAACTTACTGTATTCTAAACTTGATTTATATGTACCTATGTACCTATAGTGGTTTTCAGTTAGTCACTCAAAGAGATTATCTGGTAAAGCAATAGCAAGCTTGAATCCCACCGCTGCCACCAATGTGAGAAGTTGGCCTGGCGTATGCTGTCCACTAGTTATAGTGGGCACCTTGCACCAGTCCAAACGACCCTTATTGATGATAGGTTTAAAGACATCCTTTATTGAAAGCTATCCTAGTGGTAGCTATGGAGAGCAGCCTTCAGGCTAAGTCTTGAAGGAGTGTAAAGCAGCTTGGTTTACCAGATTATAACCTCTTGAATGACCAAATGAAAGGAGAACCACACCAGGTATATATATAAAATATATGTATTTATTTCTAAACACTCACTACTAATCTCTTTATGAGATTAGAGTCCAAGATACGCAATATCACAGTATTAAAACGAGAGTAAATAGCACAATATACAATGGGCCCCAGGGGGGGACCAAACCATATATTAAGAAAGTGGTATAAGAACCACGACTTGACTAGACACAGTGCCTAGAGCACGTAGAATCGCTGGGACCCCAAGGAACCACCCAAGGTAGTGACACAGGAGACCCACGGGGACGTGTGCAGTGTGAGAACACAGCCGCGAGCGCCGTAGGATTCTATGAGGAAAGTCGCGGTTGGAATTTTAAAGCAAAAGGACACTTAGGAGAGGACTTTGAGCAAACCCCTTTAGACTTAAGGGGTTCTAGGGCCAACACCCACGGGAGCACCGGAGTACTCGAGTTACCTCACCCAGGGAATCCGGGTGCATAGGTGTCAAAGGGTGTCGGGAATCGTCGTTGTTTTCAATGGCGATCTGCTGCAAAGTGCTGCTGCCGTGAAGAAGAAAAGTGTCCGGGGTGATCCAAGCCTGGATCGAAGATGTGAAGAACCTGAAAGCAGAGGGGACAGAGTCTGGGTCACTAGCCAGTGACCAGGAGCAGAGCAATCGAATGCCCACCGATGTCGGGTGCTTCAGGTGCTTCAGGTGAAGCTTGGCTCTGCAGCCACGGGGTCCAGGAGACATCGAGGACAACCAGGAGCCGGATTCGAGCTGTCCCACAAACGATGTCGAGTGCTGGGGTGTCGGTGCTCGGATTGAACACAACAAGCCTTGGCAACAGCAACCCACGCAGGAAGAGAAAAGATGCTTCTGTGTGGACCAGCAAGGTCCTGGGGACTCCCCAAGCGATGGAGAGTTAGGGCACATCTGGAGCAACCGGGGAAGCCCAATTAAAGTTAGAGTTGCCTTCTTGCGGACCCACAGGTCAACGGACCAGGGATCACGAAAGGACCTCAAGAGGAATCACAAAATGGCGGCCCACGGAACACTCGTTGAGTGTATGCCAGCAATCTTCGGTGTAATTACTGCTCGGGGTCAGGGCTACAAGTAACCCAAAGCTCAGCCTCAGGGGTCGCCGGAAAGCTGATGCTTCTGCAAATGGATGCGGTGCCCAGGGGTTCGGGTTGCACGGTCACCACGAGGGATACGGGCCTCAGACTTGCTGTGGGCACAGATGGACCTCTAAGACCTCAGAAAACCCACCTCCTGTGTGGCAATATTCTTCGGAGTCCGCAGGAGCTTCGGAGATGCCAACCGGTCAGTTGCATTAAAGGTGCCTGCCTTGCAGGGGAGTAACTCCTTTACTCCAAGGGAGATTCTTCAGTCATCCAGCGTAGTGTAGATCGTCGAAGTACTTGGTTTCTGTGTCAGAGTTTAGTCCAGGTGTAATCTAAAGTCCTGTAGTCAGGGGTTCCTACTTTATACCCAAGGAAGGGGTGGGACAAACTCTGGGGACCCACCTATGGGAGGGTCAGGAAAGAGGGGTGGCTACACCCATTTCCTTTGTCCAGTTTCGCACCAGAGCAGGGGCTGGTAGCCCCTGCAACCGGTTTGAGCTGGACTATGCACAGGGACACCAAATTTGCCCCCAGTGCAGACTTCAAAGCACTCTTGGAGTGCACCCACCCAGCCCCAATACACTAAAGCCTGGCTGGGAGGTGGTCACACCTCCCTGTGACAGGAAACCTATTGTCCAGGCCTCCCCTGCCAGAGTTTCGTCCAGCAGCAGGAGGGCAGACTCGTGTCTGTGGCTGCAGCATCCATTTTGTGATGCCAGGGTTCTGTTAAGCTGGTACCGGGTGTACCGGTGGTGCCATGTTTCTCCCTCTAGTAGGGTGGAATCATACCTCCCTTATGATTCCAAGGTGTTTGACACCAAACACGACATGTTTCCATGCAGCCATTCTCAAGTTAGCATTTACCGCGAGGTTATAATGCACTTAAGAGTATATGATTGGCTGCATCACAAACAACCACGGAATGAAGATTCCGAATGCTGCAGAGGGGCTCTGCTCATGCATGGGCACCCTCTCACATGAAACCCAGCACCCTGCCTTCAGGATTGTTAAGGCCTGCCATAGGGGTGACTGATAGGTTTACATGTGCAGTGATATGGAGAGATATAGGGAACCTATATCTCAGTAAGGGGTACATATACCACCGTACACAGGCTGCTGTAGCAGACCTGTTGTGTCATTTTAAAAGGCTTCCCAGGGGTGGCAGAATACATGCTGCAGCCCCTGGTAGGCCTCTGGGGTACCTATGCCCTGGGTACATAGTATACCATATACTAGGGACTCACAAGAAAACCCCAGAATCCAATCTGGAGTGTACCTAAAGTACATACAATCAATTTAGAGTAGAAAGCAGATAGACTGGGGTCCTGATTAGCAGGGCCTCAGTCTGGCTAAGTCGAAAAACAGTGAAACATCAGCAAAAAGTGGGGGTAACTATAAGAAGCAGATCCTACTCTCCTACAGCAGGTATCTGGCCTGTACTGCAATGCACCACCAGTTTTGTGTAGGCAGCGGAACCTAGATTTAAGTAAACCAAATGCCCGCTCAATCACGTTGCGTGTGGAGATATGTGCAGCATTATATCGCTGCTCACTCGGGGTACTGGGATTCAGGTATGGCGTCAGTATAAAGGAGCGCACAGTGTATGCGCTATCACCTACAGGAGGTAAACAAATAACATTTATCACTTTAATGTGTCACTATGGCGAACTAGTCTGCAAGACAGTATTACATCTTTTTACCAAGCAAATATCCTTCTCCGAATTCACCCGCAAGGAGACGTCTGTGTATGTCACTGTGTTTGAAGATGTAGGAGTCATGTGTACTGCCAGGGTAACTAGCCACTATGTCTGTGATGATGTTTTTGGAATTGCAGATGACTTGTATGTTCAATAAATGGTATGATTTCCTGTTCCTGTAAATGTACTCATTCACTGAGGGGGACAGATAGGTACATGCGTCCCATCAATGCAACCAATTACGTGAGGGAAAATGGGCTATCTGAAAGAAGTCATATTTAGTTTGCTGCAATTCCTGTGGTGTTGTGGGGCACTTTATATGGTGGTGTATCCTCTGCAACATGGCATCAAGGAATGAGTTAAAAAAGCACGATAGTGCACCTTGAGAGACACCTCCAGCTGTGGCAATTACTCCCTGGAAGCTACCTGACGCTAGGAGGTGCAGGCAACATAGAACCTGCACATGAGTGGGGATGGCATGTGTCCTGCGAGTCTGACGCTGCAGTAGTGAATCTAATTCAGCTATGAGATCATAGATTATGTCTGCATTCAGCCTATATTTATCATAGATCTCTTTCTCTGTCTGCCCTAGCAAAGTAACGCGCACTCTGAAAATGCGCTCCTGTATCCCCCTTCTTCTCTGTGCTGCTGCTCGTAGCCTCATTCTCCTCGCCATGACGTAGAGCGCTGCCATTGTGAAACATTCTGAGGCCTTCTGGGACTGTTTAAGTAGTTTGGTGATGATTAGCACCTGATTTGTCCACTTTGAAATGGTTACCACCTGATTGAATTTGTTCTTATTTAAGAAATGCTAATTGCGATTTTTCACAGATTCGCTATTTGCGAATTTTTGTTGCATAGCTTTTGCGATTTCCAATTTGCGATTACCTATTACAGAATCGCTAATTCAGAGTCGGTATTTAGGTAATCGCTAAATTTTGCAAATTTAAGGATGATTCTGCGAATATGCTTCATGCATTGCATTAGGCTATTTTGAGATCGCAAACAGCCTTTTTTTGCGATTCGCAATGTTTGCGATCACAAAATAGCTTGATGCACGTGCCCCAAAGAGTATGTATGTCACCGTGAAAGTACAGATGTGGACAACACCAACCCACCTGTGTCATTCACAGGTTGTCACAAACCAGTCAATATCTTTGGAAATGTAATGTGTACTAAACACAACATGCCCATTTATGCACATAGCTGGACATGCTCATTAATCCCCATCTTGTCTGAATTGCATTGTTCTCCCAAAAATTAGGCCAGCATCATGGATGAAGGCGGACAATCTGTCTTCATTAACTCATTCTTAGGTTCAGTCATCTATGTAATGGTTATGATTTGAGGGGCAGTAGACATTCACATCAATCATTGTGTCTTTTATGTACCCACAGGGCGAGCTGGGACCACCCCCGGAGCCAACCAGGACAACCAGTCCCAGACTCTGGTCGACCAGGAGCTCTCCGGCATAGATGTCTCTCAACCATCCTCGGTGGACGTGGAATGACCTGGGACATCAGGTTTGGGTAGCCAGACAGCACCAGCAGCGGCTACAGCAGGATCCTCTGTGACCAATCCCGCCTCAGCTGACAACACTCAGCTGACCCCTACCCTGACAGACACAGCAGCCCGAGCCACCACCAACAGCACAGCAACTCAGGGCACTCTGGAGTTGGCGGACAACAACACCCCTGTCAAAGAGGAAGGAGGCTCAGTGTTGACTGTACCACCACCAACTGGGCCTGCTCGGGTGGGTAGGGGTGGTGGGAGGGGCCGTGGGGACCTGCGCCTTCATGCAGCTGGTGCTGCTGAGGAACATCACCCAAACCTCTCCAGAATCCTCAATACCTATGAGTGTAGCCAGGGCGATTTTGGCCAGGTCGTGAGGATACTCCGGAATATTGAACAGCTGCAGGCTGCCCAAAATCAGCGTCTTGACACTTTTATGGGTAAAACAGATGAAATGACTGCGGTGCACAGGGATATTGTCACCTGCCTCCACCAGATCGCTAACAACATGTCCACACCTCCCTGTGAGCCCACAACATCTGGTGCATCAACATCTGCACAAGCCACAGGGAGGGACGTGGACTCTGGTGGAGAGTCCCCAGCACCGCAGTTGGCTGCAGCTGAGGGTCCCCCCGCAAAACGTGGAAAGGGTCATCCGAGGAAGAATCCCTGAAAGACAGATGGCAATCCATCACCCCCCAGGAAGTGACAATCTGCTCCTGATATCCTCCATTGTGTGCAAAGCGTTCACTTTGTTGACTGTCATAAAGAACTGTCCCACATTGGATGGAGGGTCTAAGTTGGACTTTGGACTCAAATAACTGTGGACTTACCTTTGAAGATTTCATCTACACAAACACTACAAACTCCTATCTGCACTTTGTTTGCTATTTTTAGGTCTCGCATAGCGTTGCAGCGCAACGCGCTGCTCGCTTTGCGAGGCATGCAGTATACACTATAGCTAGGGGAAGCTCCGCCCACTTTCCGTCCATAATTTTCATTGGCTTCAATCATAAATTCAGCATTGTGATTGGTTTTTGGCTCCTTAGTCCCGCCTCCTGACGGCCATGTCGTCATTTTTGTTCTTCCGAGGCTATCAGCCCCTTTACTTTAAAACCCGTTTTGTTCGCCTGCCTCTCCTCGTTCCCTCCCGCAGTCCATAATTTTTTGGACCACAACCACCCCCCCACCCCCTCCCATCCGTGCCTTCTTTAATGCCCGCACTTCCGTTTAAAATGCAATAGGGCTCGCGTAAATACGAGTCCTATTGCATTTTCAGTGCTTGTTTGTTTTTTGATTGGTGGCTGAATTTGCACTTTTGTCTCGCATGCGTGCGATGCCTCACATCGTACGCATGCGTGACAAAACAGTGGCGTTTTCCAATTCACTGTGGGAGGCAGAGACAGCACAAGCAGCGAAGCGGCGGCCTGCCTGGCCAATCACCGGTTGGCGTTCCTTGTTTTTGTTGCCTTCTGCAGTTCGCCGCGTCGGGGGGAGTGCCACAGTCAGCGCCGGTAACATGTCCTTCCAATCCCTTTCCTTCTCTTTCGCCGCCTTTTTTGGCCGGGGCGGCATCGTACTGTCCTGGCGGCTGCACCACGATGAGAGAGCGATGCCGGTCAGCCTTGCCAGCTCCAGCGTAACAACCCGCCAAACTCTTCTCGATCGGGCGATGGAACCCAACAGCAAATAAAGGCAGCTGAGTGGAGTCCGCCGCGAGCCGCAATATCTTCAGGTAAATGTTGAATTGATTAACTTTTTAGAGAGCCATCTCCTGTCGCAGTATTCACCGGATCTGCCTGGAGTGATCTCCGCGGCGTTCTAGGTAGTCGCCATCATGCTCACTAAGTCCGGCAAACCATTCATATTTCAATGCTGATTTGGTGTTAGTGGACACTTTTGCTGTTTTCCTAAATCCAGCTCCTTTCTTCATCATTTGTTCGAAGTAAAACAGAATATTATTCCCCCTCCTCTTTTCTGCTTCCAATATATAATTTATGTGCCTGACAAGCCAGTCACTAGCACAGGTGCCATCTGTTACTTATCACACGTACATTTGCCAGGCAGTGGCCACCCCTACCGAGCGAGGAACTGTGTCAGCAGTTTGATTCAGTACTCTGGTCTCACCCACCAAAAAACTACAACTCATTAAAACCGACACACTCACCCTATTGACTGCACACCTCTATACAATTGAATCAGAGCCCAGTGTTTTCAGGAAACTTCTAGAAAGTCATACCCTGGGCTAATAAAACTAATGCACAATGATGGTGAACTCTTGTTATCCACCAATGTTTAACTAAAGTTTAGAGTGCCCAAAATGAACATGATCCTTGCAACTTTGGGGTTGGTGAATCAGATCTGGTAAGCAAATGTATTTCTTTTGTCCCAGGTTCCTCACATCATTATGCCCAGAAGATTGTATCTGCTACATCAGAGAAAATAACATACTTCACCCCACACATCAAGCGAGCATAAAGTCGAAGTCTTCCAGCACTTAAGCCTCGAGCCTCATTGCATCATTTAGTAAATTAATAAATTCCCAAACATATCGTATTTGTACTATGATGAAATTACATTTACTCATGTACTTTTTACTTTATTAGGACAATAGCTGTATTGTGCTATCATATGACTATTTAAGTGAGTCAGAAGATATCTAACATGGCCTTGATAAAGGCTTGGGTTATGACTATTTAAATGAGTCAGCAGATATCTCCCATGGCCTTGATAAAGCCCCTGGTCATGTGTTCTAATACAACAAGGGCAGGAGAGTAATAGCTCTGAACCAGGGCTCGGCGCACTGGGATTTCGGAGTGTCTCGCAGGTGCTGATTGAGTAGTACAGTGCTCAGTCTGCGGAAGTCACAAATCGCGATTACCATGAAGTCAATACTGAGACATCTTGGAGTTGTGAGGTTGGTGGTGGTCATAGGAGGCTGGGTGGGCCAGGAAGTTTGAAGTGGGTACACAAGGCCAAGGCGAGAACTACCTCGAGGAATGAAAGGGGTAGCGTGCGAGGCAGGCTTTTGGTGTACTCAGATGTTCTCACAAAAATGTTTTGATGAGGGTTGTTGGCGAGTAGAAAGGGAGATGCTGTGAGGATTGTGGTGCAGTGGGAGCAGGCAGCTGTTGTGAAGGTGATGAAGGAGGCCAATCTCTCCCTGTGTCATCGTGAACTCAGGGGTTCCTTGATGAGTGTACGCAGACTAGAATGTCCGGGAAAGAAGAGAGCACCATGGTGTGCAGTGTGGGGCAAACAGTTTACCATGAGGCAATTAAAGGGCAGACTGCTGCAGACAGACTAAGTTTGTCTGGGAGGAGAGAGAGGAAGGAACGAAAATATATGATTATTTGGCATCAGCAAATTGTGTCTCCAAAGAATTTGAGTAGAGCGAGAAATATACATGGACGTTTTGGTGGAGTAAAACATTGGCTCTTGTGCAATGGGTTTGTTCTGTAATGTTGCAATTATAAGTTCTGGCAACTGCTGCTTTCATTAAAGGGCCCAATTACATTTTGTTTTCAAAGTTGCTTATTGATGACTTCTTTGGAGGGTAGAAAAGGAAGCCCCTACCTATAGGAGCACAATGCTGTGCCTGAAATGGCCTCTGGAGTTGTATTAAACCCTTTACACAAGTGTGGTGTGAATGGCCTGCTCTTTAATACAGATTTCTGAGAATTGGACAGGGTATAATAGGACCAGCAAGTAAAAAGCATGTTAAGAATCACATTCTTGCTAATGTAAACCAATGTTGCTCTCAGTTTTCTTTTTTAAAAACCTTTCTCCTGAAAAACATTGCACCGTTATTCTTGATGCAAAGAATGTTCAAGTGTACTGTGTAAAATAAGGTCATTCCGAGGTAGAGGTTAACCTCCTATGACTTTTGAAAATGATCCATTAGTACATACCTTCAAGACCTTCACGCCAGTTACATCCATATGCCTCATACTATTCTCACCCACACTCACAATCCTTCTGCCACACACTGCTCTTCTCCACCACACTCTCCATCCTTGTCTTCTTGCTCTGAGACATGTGGTGCACATGTGTGTGGGGAAGCTTGCACTCTTGGTTACCCTGCTCCTGGTCTTTGTAGGAGGGGTGTGTAAATTGACAGTGCTGTATCTATACTGCTCAGTTTTACTTATGGTGAATGCTTGCTCTGCATTATGTGGTGTACATTATATGTATGGGGAGCTCACACTGCTGGTTACACTGCTCCTGTTCTTTGTAGGATGTGGGTGTAAACTAACAGTGCTGTATCTCTACTACTCTTGAGGCAGGCCTGCGCCTCTACTGTCTATGTGCTGTCAGTTTTAATTATGGTGGAAGCTTGCTCTGCGACATGTGGTGCACATGTTGCGTGTGGGAAGCTTGCACTCTTGGTTACCCTGCTCTTGTTCTTTGTAGGAGGGGGGGTGTAAATTGACAGTGCTGTATCTCTACTGCTCTTGAGGAAGGCCTGCGTCTCTACTGTCTACACGCTATCAGTTTTATTTATGCTGGAAGCTTGCTCAGCATCATGTGGTGTACATATTGTGTGTGGGAAGCCTACACGGATGCTTACCCTGCTCCTGTTCCTCGTAGGAGGGGGCTGTAAAGTGCTAATGCTGTATCTCTCATGCTTGTGAGGTAGGCTAGCGCCTCTGCTGTCTACGTGCTATCAGTTTTATTTATGATGGAAGCTTGCTCTGCGACATATGGTGCACGTAATTCAACACAACACCACACAATTCCACAACATACAGTTCAGAACCACACAATTCCACACCATGCAACATAATTACAATCCATTTAATACCACTCAACACCACATAATTCAACTACACCTAATTACAGGTTACTCAATACCACATAAATACACCCCACATAAATCCACTCTATACCACATAACAATCCACATAAATACACTCCACATCATGCCGCATAATTCCACTCAACATAATTTCACACAATACCACACTGTTCCATGCTGCACTATTCAGCTGCATACAAATCCATTCCACACCACATAATTCCACACCAAACTACATAATACAACTCAACAACACAATTACACAACACACCACATACATCCAATCCACACCACATAACTTCACATCGAGCCACAAAATTCTACAGCACACCACATAATTACACTCCACTGCATACCACTCCATAACACAAAATACCATTCCAAATAATTACTCTCTATAACACACATAATTACTATCCATATAATTCAACAGCACACCATGCCACATAATTCCAATACACAAATCCACATCACACAATTCTACGCCACACAATTACACAACTAACTAATCCAATCCAACGCACATAATTCCACTACACGTCCCATTCATACACTCCATAACACATAGCTAAAAGATATTGCCATTTACAATGCCAATAGCTCTAACTCAAATCAATGCGAGACCGATTGCATTTCCAATGCTTGTTTTGTTGAGCTCTCCGCCATTGTGTGGAATGATCTCCCTACGTCATGCACTAAAATAAATCACTTTTCACAAAATACTTGCTCATGTCGTGACTTTGAATTCCAAAGGTACAGATTGAAATGGTGCACTAAATCACAAAGAAGAAAGTGTCAACAACATTGGTAACAAATTACTTCCAAATTGTGAACTAATGGCTTGTGAGTAAATGTACCTGGTCATAGCATGATAGATAGACACAACCAGGTTATCACACAACCTGCAGTACGAGGCACTGATTCAATTTAAGTCTACTGTTGAAAAAACTATCGACATTTGCAAGCACAATCAACAATCATTTTCAGCACACAACATCCTCATGGTACATGTTTTCTTTTCCAAAATAACCTTTGGATGTGTGAAAACAGACAAGGCACACATCAATGCCGAGCACAGGTTTATTCTCCAGATACAACCTGGCACCTTAGCCCAAAATCAGATCACATCACACAGTAACCAAATGCTACAAAGTAAAAAGAAATGAGCATCAGGTCAGAAGGAAGTGCATGCCAGGGATTTCCATAACAGTTCAATGTTGAAGTAAGTCACAGCATCATGGGTCTGTTGAGGTCACAACTCTGCGGTTGACATGGCAAAGTACCTTGGTAAGGAGAAACATAGAACAGAGTCAGGAACACACGATTAAGGTACTTAAATTTGGCAAAATATGTCATCAGAAGCACAAGAATCACAGTGTGGCAACACTGTACATGTTAACCTGCCCACTTAAAGGACACATCTTAGAAAAACCCTCAGGACAATTATCAGACACTCACAAGCATACATACACATTGTCCAGCAACACAACAACATACAATTGGGGATATTGACCTCCTCTCAATGCATACTTATACTCATTTGAAGAAGTTGTGGATGAGCTGTTGTCTCAAATCCCCGCCGTCATCATCATCACCACTGTCATCATGGCCCAGTCCTGGATTCTCCCTCAGTGGCGGATGCTGGTCTCTGTCATCCTGTATGAGAGGTATTTCCTTATGTACAGCCAGGTTGTGGCGCATGCAGCAAGCTGCGATGATCTTGTACACCTTCAATGGGGCATATTGGAGGGCTCCTCCTGTGCGATCCAGACAGCGGAATCTGGTCTTCAGCAGCCCAAAGGTCCGCTTCACGACTCGCCGGGTCCTATCATGGGCATCATTAAACCGCACTTCTGCAGGTGTGACAGGGTTACGGAGTGGCGTCAGTAACCCAGGCTGGTTGGGATATCCAGTGTCTCCTATATTTAACACAGAAAAAAGATTCAGCTGTCCGACAACAGAGACATCTGACATACAATCAACACATACCACAACATACCCATGCCACATCACCTACCAACAAGCCAGGCACAGTCAGGTTGCAGCTGAGACATCAAATGGGAGATGACGCTGTTCCTCAGGATATATGCATCATATGCCGAGCCAGGGAAACATGTACAGACGTAGGAGATGGATATGTCAGCCAAACATACCACCTGGACATTGATGGAGTGGTAATGTTTTCTGTTGCGATAAATTTGCTAATTTATTTGTTGTGGGATCAATGCAACGTGGGTGCCATCTATAGAGCCAATGACATGGGGTATTCATCCCAAGGCATAGAATTCCCCCTTGATGTCTGACAACTTTCCAGGTGTTGGGAACTTAATGTACTGGTCCAGGTAACGGAGCAATGCCTCCAACACATAACTAAGGACATGGTTGAACATGGTTTAGGACATTCCACCAGATGTTGCCACTGTGTACTGGAATGAACCGGTGGCAAAGAAATGTAATGCTGCCATAACCTTCACTTTGGGTGTCAGTGCAGTTGGATACATGCGACCAGGCTGCAAATGAGGTGACAACTGCTAAGACAACTCTTCAATTATTGGCTTTGTGAAACGGTATTTCCTGATTGTATCACGTTCTTCCATGATCTGTAGGCTAGGAAAGGGCCTGTAGACTGGAGGTCATCTGCGATACCTATGTGTAGAGTGTAAACACAGTTGGTGTTAGGTCACAATGTACACAGCAACATGCATTGAGACAAACGGAACATGAAATCTGAACACAACTAAAGCTACAGAACATTGGAAATACACATTTCAGTCAAAAAGGCTGAACTTAGATACATATCACAGTATTAGTACCCTTCCCAGACATGTTACCAAGGTATGGTGACACAGCAATTAGAGTGCTGTTGTGGAAACATCTCTTGTGTCTGTCACCGTTCATGTGATCAAGCATCACATACTCCAAAACTCCCCACCAAAAAAGACAAGAGTTAGATTTGTGAGAACAATTACATGGTTAAAAGGTACCCACACTAGGATCATGTAATGCCAGATATGTGTGACACATAATACACACAGCGTCTCACAATGTGAATCATGCACACTACTGTCACAGGGTCAACACTGTCATGTTGTCATGTCTGCATTACACACACAATCACATACACAAAACATTAAAAATGTAGGAGTTGCATATATAACAACATCATCCACTTAAGTCTGGGACACAAGGATACACTAGTAATTCACATAACAAACACAAGCTGATGTGGCTGCATAATGTCACGGTCTACTCATTCAAAGGTAAATGCTTTATCCATGACTTAGAAACCAAACATTTACAGTCAGAAATCATTCAGATTGCACACTGGGTCACACAGTCCCCAAATGCAGAGAATATGTCAAGAATGGACTTGTACATCCCCAAAAAGTCATTGGCACTGTGACCAAGCCTAGGAGGGTAAATGGAGTACGTTTGTATCATGTTGGTATTAGCATCAAAATCAGTGTGTCAGGTGCCCTTCAAGGTTGGCTCCTCATGGGAGTGTGACCTATTCATTTAAAGGTCCATTTCATTTTGAAAAAACTGACTCCACACATGTAATGCACTTAAATACAACAATTACAGAAGTGTCTGCCCTGCCAACCGATTATTGAAAGGATGCAGGAGCCGCATCCTAACCGATTCGGACACAGCCATAGGCTGCAAGTTGTTATAGTGACAGACGCGGGTGAGTATTCAAAGGACGCGGGAACCGCATCCTAACCAATTCGGACGCAGCCATTGGCTGCAAGTTGTTATTGTGACAGACGCACGTTTCAGCTTGTGTCCTCATCACGTGGAAACCGAGTCAGTAGCCTCCCATCACCAATGTATCAAAGTCACTCGCGGTCCGATGACGAGTTTTTGAATGTCGCGGTAGGCGTGTCGTCTGCAAGCAATGTAATGCATTAGACTGATTCGGAAAATGTGACCGACGCGAACCTATCAATTGGACATATGGAATTAAGACCGCATCTGCTGTTTACATATAAGTCTGTCTGTTCCCTAGAGACTTCACTTGCCTTCACTACCTGCATCATTCCTGCACCTCCCCATATCTCTTCTGCTGTTACCACATCTCCTGGGAGCTACTATGGCATGTACAGTGGTCATGGCCCCAGCTTTCACAGAAGAGGAGAACCAGGCCCTTCTGGACACCCTCCTGCCACTGTACAGCCAGCTGTATGGCAAACCAGAAGAGCAGGTGAGTGATGATCACACTGCATTTTCATTGGACATGTGCAATTACCATGCTCTACTAGCATTAGGAATCTCATAGTCAAGCATGTAAACTGTTTTTTGAAAGTGTAATCGTGTGTAGATAACTTTTCTGGGCAGGTACACTGCTATAGAAGTGTGTGTACTGGGGTAAACATCTTATCACTGTTCTCATGGGACGAAGTCATCATTGAACACAGGACAACTGCACATAATGCCAATTGTCTACCCCTTAGACATTGTTGCCAATATCTGACCATGACCTATGTGTACAAGTGTCTGACTCCGAAACATGTTGCATGTGAACTAAGAGTCAGTCGCCATGTCATCCTTACAGGTCAACTCCCATGAGAAGGCCAAGATGTGGAGGACCGTCGCCCGGAAGGTGCCCTCCGTGGGGTTGGAAACTCTGCGCTTCTGTCATTGCAGCAAGAGGTGGCAGGACCTTCGTGGCTGGACCAAGAAGATTGCTGAAGTCCAGCTGGGCCTGTCACTTCCAGGCGAGAGGGGCGGGTGCCCAACAATGACCCCCCACATGCTACGCATCCTAGCGGTGGTCTTCCCTGACCTGGAGGGGCAGTTGAAAGCCAAACAGCAGCAAGGAGGGGGTGAGTATGTGCCTTGTTGCACAGCTTTCTTTAACCATGCATGTTGTAGTATCTTAGCCTGCTGGCCCTTTTACAGGTCGGAAGTCAGCCAAACCCACTGTTCAGTTTAGAAAGATGCATATGCACAAGGATCATTAGATGCACGGTTATGCCCCTTTCATCAGGGACAAGTGAGGACGTTATGTTTAGGGTAGTGACAGTAGTGCCATGCTCATTTGATCAGCACAAATTACAAAAACATGTGCATGGAGATAACCTTCAGGAGTAATGCGATTGCACGACATGTGTCAGCACATTGACTAATGTATGACTTGTTCTCAGTGTGGTTTCAACAATCTGTGAAGTATGTTATTATTGGAGCACTCAAGTGTGAAAAGCCCATGCTATACATCCCGGCAGCAGGTGACGTCTATGTTGAGGCCTTGGTGAGTTTTGTTTGGTCAGTGTGCCAATGTAATGTCCCAGCCGTGGTCCTTTGTGTAATCAAATGTATCCCATGGGCCAATTACAGGTATGCTAACTCTGGTCACCTGTCACACTGGCCTTTCACATGATTGTGTGGAAGATTCCATTCACTCCATCCAAAATAGTGAGTCCATGTGTCTGACTCTGGAACTGTGCCAACCCATGCCATTCACTGTCAAACACAGGTGGCCACTGATGGAAAAATGGCTGAAATTGTAAGGTATGATGTTAGATACACATTCACAACGGTTGACATGTGTGTAAATGCTGTTGACTATACATACTTGAGGGCTTCGTAAACCATGTGTATGATGCATCACTGTCAGATTGAGAGATGTCAAATGTGCATCACTTTGAAGTAAGTTACCAAAATGAATGGAAAACAAGAGCAATGTAAGCTGTACAAAGTGTGCAATATGTCTATTTGAAGTGAGGGACATTCAGACTTGGCCCATACAAATGGGGACTTCTGCAGTTTAGACTGGATTGGTACACAGTGTTGACTGGACTCATGAAGAATAGAGGTTCGGTACCAATAGTCTGTATAGACAATGCACCCAGACAGCTCAGTGGCATAGTGTTCCACCAGAGGCATTGTGTAGATGCAGTCATCGGACTTGGAAGTGTGTTGACCATTGGTCACATCTGAAAATGGTGACCTGTTTACAATGTGCACAACTTTCTGATTAATCTTCATGAAACTGTGCATAGATCACACAAGACAGTGGGCCACGTGCCTCTCACACTAGCGATGCCTAATATCTAGGTGTCTCCGCAATAACAGTCAGATGTGTGACCTGACAGTAGAGAACATAAATTACAGGACAAATGATCACAATCACTGTTATCTGTGTTACAAGACTCATGCAATGAGTACGTAAGCTTAAAGTTTGACAAGGAAGTCATTTGACCTGTAACATTTGAGCCAATGGTGCACAATTTGATGACTAGGGATTGCAGAATGGATACCATGTCTCAATTCAATTGTGTGAATCCTATTTCCATTGTGAGCTCTAAACTCCCTTGCAGTAGATGAGACAGGTATGTCAGGACACAAGACCGTCAGGAGCAAAAGACGATACATCACCTGCTACATAGTGAAGAAGCTGACGTGGTTTTGCCATTTGATATTGATACACCCAATGTTGCAGATAACAGATAACATCATGTGTGAGGGAGCAATGGTTAACTGGCAGACTAACAAGTGCCATGTATGTTAATGCAGCAAGAGGTAATAGCAGTAGTCAAAATTATGTATTTGTTTGATCTGTGAAGATTTGTGATGTTACCTATGTGTCAAGTACATACGGATGACTTATGTCTTTTTCATTCTTATTCACAGCATCAGCACTGCGGGGGAGGCAGTGGGATGGATGAAGGGGGAGCAGTTCGCCAGTCTGGGTCCAGTGCTGAGTCGGAGGAGGAGGGACCCAGAGGCGTGGAGGGTGAGGGGAGCCACACTGAGACAACATCTGAAGTCTCTGAGTCCAAATTCAGCTCCAGTGATGACTCCCTTGTGGTGGTGGAGGAGACAGGGACTGAATCCTCTACATCGGAGACCACCACCACCACTACCATCTCCAACCTCTCAGCTGCTCTCAGGCCCAGTGTCCGTGGCCGCTCCCATAGAAGGGGAGGCCTCTCCTTCGCGCCAGGCACCTCACCCCCTGTTCCGGTCTCCCCTACTGCCCTGGGAGTGTGGAGGCCATAAAAATCCTGAGGCAGATCTCTGTGGGGCAGACAGCAGTGCTGAATGTCCTCCAAGTGCATACCAATCATTTGACACAAATGGTATCATTCCTGGAGGGCATTCACTCGGACATGTCTGCCCTACACAGATCCAATCAGGCTCTGGCCTCCACACTGACGGCAGCAGTTTCCCACCTCCAGAAGTCCCTCCCCCCTCTTACCTCTCCCCCATCCACAGTCCCAACTACCCTCCCTGACCCAAGCACACGCAAACACACACATGCACACACCTCAACAGCCACACACAGCACACAAACATACAGACACAAGGAGAAACCCACACACACACACACTCAGGAGACACCCAGCACACTCACCACCAGGGACATACCAGCAGACGACACACATGCATCCACAAACACTCTACAGACCTCAGAACCCTCTGCCTTCACACCCCATACCCTTTCCTCTCCTGTTCCCCCCTCAGCCCAGGCACCCCACCTTGTTCCCATTGAATTCTTCCCTACCAAATCCAACACACCCCCTCCCAACAAGCGAAAAATCCCCCCCAACCTGATATCAACATCTGCCCCCCCCAAGAAGAAACAAGGTAAAAAAACGACCCCCACAAGAAAATCCCCCCGGTCTCCCAAAAATAAATCCCCTCCAGCAACCCACACTTCCCCAGACCAGTACCTCCGTCCCCAAAACAACCCCGCCTAAAAAGACCAATCTCATAAGATAACATAAGACATAATATAGACAGCCCGAATCTTTCTGTACCACCAGACACCTTTTAGCGCAATTTAACGCCATGTCAAGTAGTCAAGTAAATTTTATTGTATATAGTTAATTAAAACCATTACAATTTTTGTGCATAAAAATCATCCAGATAATATTAAAAAGTAAAAAAGAGTTTACATGATGGCTTGTACATATTTAACATTGAAGAAAATTCTATATTGGGATTTGCTCCTCAATTTTAAAATTATGTTCATTAAATTTCATGCTCTACAGTATGTTACATTCTAAAATAACGGTATACAATTGCATGATTAAACCTAGAATGAAATCCAATCGGTTTGGCATCCCTTGTAGCCAGGGCTCAGGAATTCAAGAGTACTTCTTTTTCAGCTTTCTGTAATAATAAGCTGATTTTCTGCAAGAATTTGGTGGCCCTGCATGCTACCTGTAGCAGTTGACTGTTCAGTGCTAACATTACCGCTGGCCGACATGATCTGATTTGATGTGTGCGGAATGCCTGTAATAAATAATAGCGTCTCAAGTTATTCACGGTCGGACAGATGCACAAGAAATGAGTCAAAGTTTCTTCTCCTTGGCCACAGAGTCTGCAGAGTAAGGTTGGCCATTTTTGTCCCCATGCTGGAACTTGGTCTTTTGAGGTGAAAGCCCCCAACCGGATTTGAAGTAACAATTGTTGTGTTGTTGGTGTTATATGTTGGACTAGATATGGTTGGGGCGATCGACTCTCATATGAGGATAATACCATCCAGCCGTGTTTTTTCTTAGTCAAGGCAGCTTTGTCTGGAATCCAGGCTTTTTGTTTAGCAGCATTGTTAGCTATTTTTTAAAGGCTGCAAAGCTACAATTGGTATTCCAGGCGTCTTGCATATTAAGGGTTGTTAATGCTTCTTCTAATACTGTTTTCCAGGTGTTTTTTCCCTTTGTCTGGTTTTTTATTTCGGTCCAACAGTACCCCATCAAGGAGACCTCTTGTGCTGCTTTCAATTTCCAACACATCTTAATAATTGCTGCTTGTCTCACTGGGTACTGATTCAGTAACCCAAATTCCAAACGTACTTGTGCTTGGGATGCGAACTGCGGGATACGAAATATATGTTTGAATAACCCTGATTGTTGGACATTTAAAAAGTTAGCATCTTGTCCTTTAAATAGTTCGGACCCATATGTGAGAGTTGGAAGATATTTGGCAGCGATGACTTTTAATAGATGTGAATTGGATGGGCACTTCAGTTTTGTTTTTAGTAGAGTTAAAGCAAAGCGTAGTTTATTTGCCTGAGATTTTCTGTTTGATTGATGGGCTTTTAATGTAAAATTTGAGTCTACCACCACTCCTAAATACTTATATTCAGCACACTGTTCGATGATGTTTCCTGCTGCGTGCCATTTTAATTTTTTGTTTTGCCCTTTGTATGTGGGAAAGCAGATAACCTTAGTTTTTTTGTAGTTGAGGCACAGACCATGCTCCCCGGTGTATTCAAGCAGCGTTGTGATAGAGCGTTGTAAACCCTTCGGCGTGAGGCTGCATAGCACTATGTCATCCGCATACTGCAGGCTTCTTATTTTGCAGTGTGCTAACTTTGGCGGATCGCTTTGCATTTCTGAGAGCCTCTTATCCAGGTCTGCCGTAAAGATGTTAAATAGAGTGGGGGCCAGTACACATCCCTGCTTTAGGCCGATGTACGTTGGGAGCCTTGCGGTTGTTCTTTCGCCATTCCCTAATTTTATCTTGACCCACGTAGATGTGTACAGGTTAACAATGGCCCGCAATAATCTTGGCGGAATGCCCCAGTTTGCCATCTTTTGCCATAGTAGGTCCCTGGGTACTGTATCAAACGCTGCTTTTAGATCAACAAAACAGGTGTACAATTTGATAGATTTGCCCTTAGCTTTTTCGACGAGAAGGTTCAAGGCTAGCAAGTTACACATTGTATTTGTTCCCGGCCTGAACCCGGTCTGTGTGATCGGCAGGATCTTATTTGTAGTGACCCATTCTTCCAAAGCTGTGAGGAGGTTAGATGCATATATTTTGGCCTCTACATCGATAAGGGCGATCAATCTGTAATTAGCCGGGTCCAATCGAGCGCCTGCTTTGAATATTGGATGGAAGATGCTCCCTCTCCATGATGATGGTATGCTTTCTGTTTGTAATGCGTGATTGAACAGTGGGGTGAGTAGTTCTGCCCAAAATACTGGGTCATGTTTAAAAAGCCCATTTGGCAAGCCATTTGGGCCAGGGGCGTCCGTGGACCTTAGGTTTTTTATGACCCTTTGTACCTGATGGATTGTTATCCCTATTTCGTCACGATTTTGTTCGGACGCCTCATGCTTATATTGGTGTTGATTTGTGTGAGCCGGTTTTGGTGCTTGGTAAGTTCTGTTGTTCCCTTGATTTTGCTTTAGATAGTTTATCTAATCTGTTTCTAAAATGTTTGCGGAATGTTCGCGGAAAGATCTGTGTGCTATTTTGTTGATTTCCATCCAAAATTTCCTGTTGTTGTTTGATTTGCTTGTTTCCAATAATTTTAACCAAACTTCGTTTTGCTGTTTGTTCTTTGCTATCCAAACTTCTTTTTTGTATAATTGCCTCAGATTGTAAATTTGTCGTTTTGTGTCTTCACCCACGATCAGGTCTTTTCCTCGTGCCTTTCTCATTTCCTGGTTTAAAATCCTTTTTTTACAAACTAGAGACCCAAGAGGCTCATATCCTGTTGACCTAGGTTTGCTTCTGTTGTTATTGTTTTGGGCTTGAAATTTGTTAATTACACTTGAAATCATCTTTTCCCAATTTGCCCAATGATCTGGCAGTTCTTGTTCTTTTTCGTTTGACTGTGCTTTTTTTAGATGGATCATTATTTCTTCGGCGTTCTTTCCATTCCACGCTAGTCTTTTTAAGTTATATGGGCTTGGGATTACCGACAAGTCATTGCTTACTAGTGCCCTTACGATTTGAAAGCTAAAGTCAATTAATTGCAGGCTATGATCACTTTCGAGTCTGTGGATTATATGGTAGCTTACGATCTTTTCCAATACTTCCAGGTACACTATGGTGTAATCTAATACTGATCGAGCCTTTTTTGTTATTCTGGTCGGAGCTGCGGGCTGATCTTGTGGAAAGCGTCCATTTAGAATTATCATACCGATATCTGCGAATGCTGAGGCACACCGCTGGCCGTGGGTGTCCTTTTTTCGAAGGTTTGTTATTAGTAGAGGAATTCTCTTGCCTTTAAATATTTTTTTTGTATATTTTCAATGTGTTCTGCCTGTAACAAAAACATATTAAAGTCGCCTGAGACTACAATTCCCGCCTACGTGGAAAGTGGATTGCAGAGATTTGACCAATGCTTTGAGGGTTGCTATTTTCTCTTGTTTGGTCTTTGAATCTGGATGGATGTAAGTGTTACAAATCACCATCGACCAAGCCTCCTGAACGTCTTGGGCACCAGAAGATGTGTCCGACGGTAATCTGATTTTGATGCACTGAATCCATGCTTGTCCAGACCCGATCAGTTCATACTTCCACGGTATACTTGTGCTGAGATAAATAGATAATCCACCGGCAGCTCTGCCTAGTGTCCTGGCCTTGGTGGCCTGTTGTTGGAATCTTTGAAGCCGTTTATCTGAACGGACGTTGTTGACCAGGTTTCTTGAAATAGTAAAATATCAAAAAATTTTAAGAATGTTAATAGATCTGCATCCTCTGTTTTCCTGCCTAAACCATTTATATTCCACGAGCATAGTTTCATAGTACCATTTCATGCTTCATTATTCTTCTGTTCCCAGAAACTTGAAGCTGGGTTCAGTATTTTCCGGCTTTGAGTGCTTGCTCCCGATGTCCTTTTATGGATAATGCGTAGATTGGTCCATCCTACTTTGGTGCCGTCTGCAGGGCCTACTGCCCCCCGAAGTAGTCCACTATCCATTTGGGTTTTTGACACTGCCAGCTGGCACAGGGGACCTGGCTATCTTTCTTTTTCCATTACCATAATTTCGATTCCCCAATTGGCAAAAGCTTCTCTGTGCTTCCAAAATTCTTTGGCGTTTTTTGGGTTAGACCAAGTTACCACAGTTTTATCTCTCCCCTTTGCACTTGTAAGTGGTACAAATCGGATGCTTTCTATGTGATTTGATTTTAGATGTTTTAATGCTTCAATTGAGTTGGCGAGTTTTAAGATAGCGCTGCGATTAAGAATGTTGTGATTCCCTCTAGAGTTGTAATGCAGGATTAAATCTAGCGTTGTTGAACCTTCTGGATAGTTTTGTCCTTCATTATCAATTAAGTCCGAGGACCTAATATTTTCAGCATCCCGTTTGTGATTTTCTCCTACTGACACGTTTTGGGCGCTAATTTTTAATTTATTGACTTGGTTGAGCTGGTCGGTTTTGTTTTCCTGTTGTTTCGCCTGATTGCTTGATGCTGGTGAGTGGACTATTACCGTATCTGTCCACTGTGTAACACATTGTGATTGTCGCCCTATCACCGTGTTGTTACCTTTTTGATCCTTTCATAGTTTAGGGAAGTATTGAGATATACTTTTTTGTTCTACTCGAGACTTGTCTGCAAGATGGCTGTTTGTGCGACGAACTATAGACTGGTTGTCAATTAAATCACTTGGCTGGTCTGTTGTTAGGCCCATCAACGGCATGTTCGAGCTGCTGTGGTCATAATCATGTATAAGTTCCACCTTGTGCTTCGGTGGGCCTGGGGCTTGCCTCTATTTCCGTTGGCCCGAGTTCGAAGACTGTTCCGGGCCGGTTGACTTGATGGCCTGATTGAGGTGTCTCAAGTGTCTGATGTTGCGGTATGTGTGCTAGGGCTTTCTCACCTTTTTGTTTATTTTGCCTTGCTTTTCTCAATCTCTTTCGTTCTCGTTTTGTTAAAGGGTTGTTGGGTGTTTGTTGGTGATTTATCTGTCGCTTTGTTTCCTCCGTTAATCGATCGTTGGGTTCTTTTGTTTTTTTGTGATTGATTTGTGAGGGGCTGTTTTGTGATGTTACTTCATTGATTTCTGAAGTCGAGTTAATTGGATTGCCTTCCGTTGCCTCCATACTTGTTTTCGCTTTTGGTAAGCTATCCGGAATTTTAGCAAGCCTCTGTTGGTCTGGGGGCTTTCCTGTGCAAATGCTTGCAATGATGTTGTGGTAGTCGGTTGTTTTTTATACCTCTTCCAGGATATCTGTTAGGATTGTTGGCAAGACCTGTAGTTGGTTCATTATCCCGGCGCATTGGCATTCATGGTACATTGTCTGAGGGTCTTTCTGTACCCGCTCAATGAGCGAATTTAAGTCTTGTATTCTTCTATCTATACCAACCACGTGGGATGCCAGAATTTGCAAGAGGTCGATTTGTAGTTCTAGTTTTTCTGAGTGTTGAATTAATGCTGAAGATATTGTTTCCATAATGCCGATAAACGGCGGCCACAATGGGGCCTGTGATAATTGAAAATGTTCTGCCCAATTTGCTCCTACTTGCTGGCTTTGATGCATGTCTACCCTTGGTTTGTTCCAGATATCGTCTGCTGATACTCCTCCCAAACATGTGCCTGATTCAGATTGCGTTAGTTTATCGCTTTTAGTTTGGGAGCTTGGGCCGTCCGCTAGTGGGACTTTAATCGGTGTAAGGATAATATCGAAATCGTGGTCATGAGGAAGCCCTGTTTGTAAGATTAATGGAGATTCATTCGACTCGTAGCAACTTATTGAACTTATTAAAAACTCCTGTGCTTCTTGCATTTCTGTGGGTGATTTTTTAATTTGGGCTTCCAGTGTTGGTTCCTGACTGACCATTGAGCGCTCTTGTGCCTCCTGTTTATTTGTCATTGGGTTTGCGGTATTTTTAAGCTCGACCCCGATTTGGTTTGTTGGCATTCCTTTCTTTTTTATTTCGAGGACCGTTATAATCGTTGTGTCCGTGCTTAGAGCTGACCGCAGGCTTCCCCCGCAGTTGGTCTCCTGAGCAGAGGCGAATGACCCAAGGCTTGTAGATCGTCGCTTTGTTTTTCCCTCTGGTGACGTTCCCCCCTCAGCCCAGGCACCCCACCTTGTTCCCATTGAATTCTTCCCTACCAAATCCAACACACCCCTCCCAACAAGCGAAAAATCCCCCAACCTGATATCAACATCTGCCCCCTCCCTCCCCCAAGAAGAAACAAGGTAAAAAAACGACCCCCACAAGAAAATCCCCCCGGTCTCCCAAAAATAAATCCCCTCCAGCAACCCATACTTCCCCAGACCAGTACCTCCGTCCCCAAAACAACCCCGCCTAAAAAGACCAATCTCATAAGATGACATAAGACATAATATAGACAGCCCGAATCTTTCTGTACCACCAGACACCTTTTTAGCGCAATTTAACGCATTATTGCCTGGTGGGTCGGACTCCTTTGTACCATTAACTGTAAAGGCAGTCCCTTGTCGTACAAAGAGAAGGCACAGTAGTCAAAATAACATGCTAATGCATGGTAGCCTTTTTTGGAATATTGCAGGATTATCGACAAAATTAGAATCCAAAGAATGGGCTGACTTTATTGGAAAATATAGCATTGTATGCCTACAGGAAACCTGGATGCAAGATACTGCACATATAAATGGTTTTTATTCTATTCATACACCAGCCATAGCCTCCCTAGGTGGACACGATAAAGGGGGCCTGTTAACTCTAGTTTCTACGACATTGAATGTTAGACTAGGATAAGCGCTGCTTGACTCACCTCATTTTCAGATTATTAACATCCTGCTTAGGCAAAATTTGAATCTGGTTCTTGTAAACTTTTACCACAATAATTTTAATAACACAAACATCAGTATTGCTGAAGAGCTGGAAGTTGCACTTTCAAGACATATTGAGGAGATAAATACGGACTTTGTGGTATCTTGGGGAGGTGATTTTAATTGTAAATTATGTCCCTTCACGAAACATTCAGCATGTCATTTAGTAGCCGGGGACACTGATGGTGGTCATCATTTTTATATAACCCTTGTGGGAATATTTTTAACTCACTATTGTCAAAATTTTCTCTTTTCTTAACTGTTGATCTTATTGAAATGGAAGGCCATGATTTAGTATCTTTTGTTGGGAAAGGCAAAGGCACGTTAATTGATTTTATTGCTCTGTCTTATTATTTTAACACACAGTCTGTGACTTTTATTATACATAAAATCTGTCTTAGTGATCATTATCCCTTAACTTTGGAGTTTGAGAGTCAATCTGATGACTTAACCACCCCTGTCAGATCATCCCCACTTATTTATGATAAAAACAAGGGGTTATTACGAAAATGGTGTACTTCAGACCCTGTTTTGGTTCTAAATCAGATTATAAAAACTAATTTAAATCAAGTTTTAATCTGCGTGGATGACAGTATAAATCCCCAAGTTATGATAACATCTTTCGAGGCCATAACGCAGACAATAAAGGCGGTATTGACTAAGAAACAAAGAGATAGATCACGAGGAAATAAAAGGTGGTTTAATAGTCAATGCACACACCTACATAATAATTTAATCAAGACTCTAAAAGCCAGATCCCGAAATTCACTTGAGGCAAAAAAGTCACGACTTGAATATAAGCAGGTGCTAGAAAAACACAAGCGAGAAATTAGGCAAGATGCTTGGGAGCAACTCCATGTAGCATGCAGGAGTAAAGACCCTAAACTTTTTTGGCTAACTGTAAACCAGGATTATTTTAATGGTACCAAAAATGGAAGTATCAATGTCACAATTATGCCTGATACTTGGGTAGAACATTTCTCCGGCCTTTATAAAATTGGTAGCGACTTACACCCTAGCACTAATCTTCAATACGGGGCACCAACCCTCGCACCCCTGACAATAGATGAGGTGGAAAGGGCCTTATCTCAGACTGTGAAGAACAAGGCCTCGGGCCCTGATGGTATCCCTGCGGACCTGTTCCTAGACAATATTCCCCTATGGCTTCCATTATTAACAAACATTTTTAAATGCTATGCGGCCCAGGGTCCGCCTGAATCGTGGCGAGTAGTGACAATAGTTTCCATTTTTAAAAAGGGAGATAGGTCGGACCCTAAATGTTACCGGCCCATACCTCTAATTGATTGTACTTGTAAGATTATGGGCCGAGTATTATTGGAGAGATTGGAGGATTGGGTAACAGAAAGTGGGAGCTTTTCTGACATCCAATACGGCTTCAGGAGTGGCTTGGGCACAGTCGAACAGTGCCTCAACCTGCACCTGGTCATTGGTAAATACACTCTAGTGAAGCCTGGATCACTTTATCTTGGATTCATGGACTTGACGTGTGCCTTTGACTGGGTGCAGAGAGGAAGGCTCTGGGAGAAAATGCTGACCATGGGCATTGACCCGCCCATCGTGCATTTCCTGGCAGCCATGCATCAGGAGGTGACGGGGAGAGTTCGATATGGAGCAGGTGGTGAACTTACTGCCCCAATAAGGATGGATCGCGGACTTCGTCAGGGCTGCGTCCTTGCTCCCTTTTTATTTTGTTTATATATAAATGACTTGGAAAGCCAAGTCAAAAGAGGGAACGTGGACGCTCCGCTGGTAGGTCGCAGATCACTACCCGCACTGTTATACGCGGACGACTGCGTATTGATGTCCAGAACCGTGGTGGGGCTGCAGAGGCTCCTAACTAGCTTTAATAATTTTATGAATGATCTTGGTTTAAAAACCAATGTAGCGAAATCACATATCATGGTGGTGGGCAAATCTTCCAAGGTTCTAAAGACATGTTACATAACAAATGAAAAATTGTCTTATGTGCCGACCTTTTCCTATTTAGGGATTTTGTTCGATCAAAAAAGTTCTTGGCGCCATCTAGTTGAGGCTAAGATCAGGGGCTTTAATCAAAATGTGGAGGCTATCTTCAGATTTACCAAAAAGTTAGGCTCTAGGCCCATTAAAGCAATTAGTGATATTTATAAAGCTCGCACGTGTGCTGTCACTCTGTATGGCGCTGGAGTTTGGGGCTCCAGCAATATTAAGGGCCTACAGAGGGCAGAGAACACGTTCATGAAACGACTTTTGACTGTCCCTAAAAGTACTGCTGCCACTATTTGCCATAGTGAACTTGGTGTGACCCCGTTGTCCTTTCGCATACATCTAGCGCCTTTATTGCTATGGTATAACATCTGAGCAAAAGAAGAAGCAGCCCTGAATCGCGCTCTCATCTTAGACTGTTTAAAATTAGATTGTTTTAAAAAAAAATCCCCTGGATTATCTATATCAATGACCAGCTTGAGAAATTGGGATTGTTAGATTGCCTTAAAAGTCCTGGAAATATAGCCAAAATACCGAGAGCCAGGCTGAAAAAAGAATTTTTTACCCATTTGTATCTGGCTAGAGACAACCTGGAGAGGGGAAAAAAAAGGGTTGTTGACCACTCTTTGTTAGTCTGCTCCCCATGTATTGCGCCCTACCTCTCCTTCTATTTCAGTCATGCTAAAATGTTTTATTTGATAAGGTTCAGGATGGGCATTTCTCATTTACTGGTCTCATACCCGCGTGATGCGCACTGTGATGCTAACTTGGATCTGTGTCCATGTGACTCAAAGTCAGTTCAGAGCACTTTGCATTTTATGTTTTTTTGTAAATTTTATACTAAATCAAGATGTGCCTTTTTAAAACCACTTTTACGATTTTTAAACATTCGAAAGTGTCGGGCTGCGTTACATTATTTACAACTTTTAAATGATGAATTCATTTGCTTAATGGTCTTCAAGTACATTTCCACTGCCGTTCGGCATCGGAATATTGTTGGAAAATGATTGCCTTGTATTGATCATATTATCAGGCCTGGGACTTAAGACTCTTTTATGTTGAAATATAATACAATATTGCTTAATTCTGGAAATTGAAGTTAACATTTATATGGACTTTGTATATAGATGTCCTCTCAACGTTTACTATTAACCTGACTGAAATGTGGTTATGTTTTGGAATTATAGCCTTCAGTGATGAAACTGCTACAAGAGATTGACATCGGGTTACTTGTAACTGCTATTGCTATGGATTTATCAATTGTTTGTATTTTATTTTATGAATCGCTTTTATGATGCTTTCTTTTATGGCTAGTATATAGCCGAATAAAGATTTTGACTGACTGACTGACCAATCCCATCTCTATTCCTGTCAAACCCCTCAAAGATTTTACAATCCCCAAATTGGCGAAGCCCACCCCAAACCCCCTCCATCTACCCCTACCACTACAGCTGCCCCCCCTTAAATCTGAGCCAACCGCTGCAGTGGAGCCACCACACTCTAAATCTGACCCCATCACTGCAGTGGACCCAACCAACCCCCCTGATCCCAGCCCTCCCAAAACCCAGTCCTCCCTAGTTTTGTCCCTTTGGTGCCTGGCATGCCCCCTAGATGCCCCTTTGTAGGCTGGATGCAGGCAAGCAGTGAGGGCAAATACATTTGTGGCCCTGAAAGACATTGACTGTCATCGGACTGGCCATTGGCCTTTTTTGCATCATAGACTCAACTCATATTTTCGCTCAATAAAGCATTTTCTATTTATTTTTTCAAATTTCTGTGTCCTTAAAATGGATTTTTGGATAACTGTTATTCGTGTGTAATATGTGGTGCAAGTATACAATGATGTAGGTATGGTGTGGATTGCATATGGTCAGTATGTATCCTAGATTGTTGTGGCTACTTTGGCTAGATGTCAACATTGGTTTTGTCTATGAGTGTGACATGCAGTCACAACGTGTTTTTTTTTATAGGAAACCACAGTTCTACATGGTTCATGCTTTCAGATGTCAACATAGTGCAAGTGTTGCAAAGTACAACAGTTCATGTGAAACATGCTGCATATGTTTATAATGTGCTGGAGGACCACTGTCTCATCAATGCACCTGGATAGATATAGAGTTTGACAACATGGTAGTGAGTTTGGATACACCCATGCACACAAAGTAATGGCACAAATCTTTCAAGTGACTTGATTAGGATAGGCAATGTCAAGTCCTGTTCGTACATTCTGTGTGTACAATATTTGTCTGTGATTGTTGATCCAAAGGCCCTTTAGGCACCCTCATATGTCACAGCTGAAGGTTTACCTATTCAGCATGACAATGCACAGCAACAATCCCCTTCTTGGCTCAGTGGATGGAAGCAGTCTGAACCTCAGTTGTTGATACCAGAAGTGGTGTAGAGTGGTTTAGTTCACGGTGGATGCTGTGTGCCAGTCTGGGCTGACGCTGCCTATGTTCAGCTGCCCAGGGCCTCACAAATGCCAATGCTTACAGAGCCCAGCAACATAGCAGCCACTGTTACAAGCTACAGGTGGACTGACCCCTCCCTTGGGTTTGCATACATAGTGCATCAGGATGAAGCTGAATCAACACACAACACCCCTCACCTGGGACACTTAGGAATGTGCTGAGATGTCAATGTGTTTGGCACCATCACACCTTTTGCTCATGGACTGGAAGGTCATATTTTTGATACTGCCTTGGCTTTCATGCAACACTTGACTTGTGGTGACTCCACACACAGCGTACACAATGCATTGTCATCATTATGGCATGTGGCCACATCACTTGTAAGTGCTATGGATGTGACTGCAACCTGCCCCTGCCTGTATGGACTTTGGTAAATCCTATGTTACGCCCCCACAACTAAATTCTAACATGCATGATGTAATCGTGGATGTTTGGGCACTGCTCAACAGGGGTGAGTGGTTGTGTGGAGGTATTTTGCACTATCTTCAAATGACAAGTGTTTTGTCTGTCCAAGCCTGGATTTTATTTTTTCATACACACATCATTCGTAGTTGAGCATATGATTTGTGTGTAGGGTGTCATTTGTGCATGATTGATAATGTAGTCCTTTTGAGCTATGCTTGATGCTGTTCCAGATCACACTGAGCAGAACTATGAGTTCTATCATGTCTCTTGTATTGGCCTGTGCTACATGTGGTAAGCCGAGTGGACTGTGAGTTCACAGAAGTGTTGTGGGCCCGTCTGCTGTGCAGATGCTACATGAGTCAGTGCCACACCCGTGCTCTTAGTTGCCACACAGGTAACGAGGTGGATTTTGGGATGTGAGGCCTAGCTGCTGATGTGTTTTGCAATGTTCATGTTGCATGTGCTAAGCTAGCTTAAACAAGGGTAGAGGTGAGAGAGACTTGTGTTCCCTTTTTGTGATTGGAGTGGAGACTCATTTGTAATGGGTACTGGACAAATATTGTATTTTTCAGAGTGTAAGGTAGAAGTGTAGTTCAGAGACAGTTCTTGTGTAGGAAACGTGAACTTTCCTCATTGTTCAAAAGTTTTTGGTTTGAAATGCGGGGTGTGAGTCAGAGTGTGTGAGCTTGTAAGACTTGTGAAATCCTGTGCAAGGTATGCTAGGAATAGGTAGATGTGATAGAGGTAGAACCAGGTAGTCAAGGTTGGAGTCTGGCAGGAGATGAGAGCTGTAGTTTGTGGGACTACAGTGAGAGATGACTGTCACAGGTTAGTGTAATTGGGTAAGGATAGTTGTTGATGTGCAGAAGTCAAAGGAGATATGGAGCATGGTCCTCTGATGTGGATGTTACAGGGCCACAGTGAGACAAGGTTTAACTTATCATTTATAACAAAGTGGATACGTGTATGTCCAGAGTAGACAACATTTGTAAAATTTAGGGTGCTGTATGGTGAAATGTGAGGTGTTGTCCAGTTGATGTATGTTGTGCATGAATCTGTGGATGCATTTGTTTTTTAAGTGACTATCTGTACAACTTGATCAGAGTACGGTGTGTGAATGTTGATGTACAAATGACTGAGGACATATTCATTGAGCAATGTAAGTGTCTTGTTGAGAGATGTGCTGATGTGTTAAGTGTGCATGTCAGAGTGGGATGTGCTTGTACACATTGTGATATGAGTGCATTTCAAAACATTACTGAGGATGCAACTGGTGATCAGACTTTTCCATCTGACAAGTTACGTTTAATGTCTGCTGAGGAGGTTATGAGTACAGTACATTGTGTACATGTCATTTATGTGAGAGGTGATGTGTACATATTGATGAAGACTGTTGCTGTGAATGTAGATGTGGATGTAAGAAGGGCAGCACCAGTGTGAGATATTGAAATTAATTTAGGAAGAGTTTGAGTACAAGGCAGGAGCTTGTGGGGCAGACATGCTTTTTCAGAGAAATGCACCAAAGGGGGCTTATGACGTGCTTGTGTATGTGTGTATGTATGATATTTTTGAGAGATGAGCATGTACTTTGAGGTGGACGTGAGAGGGGTCAGACTCGCACGAGTAGAGATTATGCAGGCCAAGAGGTAATTTTGAAATGTACATATGTGTAGATTATGTGTATGTAAGTAGACAAAAACAGTTGGCCGATGAAATGTGAGGATGTAGTATGTGTTTGCTGCTGCTTGCTGTCTGCCACTGAATGTTCATGACTGATTGCTGGAATGGCCGCTTTGAGTACACTGGCCTATGCAGAACCTATTGTCCTCTCTGAACTATTTGCCTCAACCTAGCCTTGCCTTAGTTGTGTGTGGGCATGAGTGGCGAGTTACCCTTGTTGGTAGATGTTGTCACTGATTGATCATTCTTCCCCTTGGATACTGCCCTGGGATGGAGGAGGTGACTGTTTATATTGAAATGTCATGATTGTGAAACTTTGGATGGCAGTCCATTGCTTAGAGGGCTATAGCCCCCCCCCCAAGTGAAAAGTCAAGGATGTGTGTTGTTGGGCCACCTGGGGTGAGACTACTCCTGAAACGTATCCCCACACTTCCCAGGAGTCTACACACACATGTGTACTAATGTCATTCAGACTTTGAATGTCAGAGGTATGGGGACACCAAGGGAGATGGACTCATTGTAATGATAACTCTGGTTGTGCTGATGTAAATACAGTGCACTGTCATAAAACACACATGTGACACCGGCACATTACACCCAGTTCCATAGGTGTTTTCATTGTCAATGTATTTTTTCCACCTGTAATCTAGTTTGGCAAGTGTAGCCCTTGTGTGGGTCCATATGAGGTCCCATTTACAACATTAAAAAGTGTCACAGAGCCAGAGGGCAATATGTCTTTGTAGAGGGTCACCTTGATGTTTTTAAATATAAAAGGTGCAGTTTTTCATTACCAAATGTGGACAGAGCAAGCTACATTCTGCCCATATCCCTCATCCTCACAAGGTGTAGCCATATCCCTTGGCTTGAGGATGTCTATGTCAATTGTGTCTGAGAGCCACAGGTTCACCCCCCCCCCCTCCTTTCCCTGTGTCATCCTCAACAATGGTGGCAGCTCAGCTTACACAATGTGCTGTGCAGTGGTCCCTCCAACACTGTCAGTGGAACCTACGTCCTGAGACTCCTACTACTCTGCAGTACACAATGTTCACATTCAGAATGGAATTATTTGTTAGCAGCACACACTACAGCCTGAGGAGGTAGATGCTGAATTGGTGTGAATGACATTCTCAGAAGATGACCCTAGACACATACAGATTGGGTGTTGTGTGCTGCGCACCCAGTTTACACATGGTGACTGTAGCCTACATTGTTGTGGGCCCATGCATTTTTCGCATTCCTGCTGGATTTTGTCTCCAAATATTTCATTGACGACTGGGACACAACAACCTCTATGTTGTTTGAGTTGCAGTCACTGAATTCATTGCTGAGTGGCTGTGTCTGGGGACTTGTATGTTGTCTGTGCCAATTTCCTCTGGGCTTTGCTATAGACAGAGGCATCACTATGTCATCAATAGACTGCGGTTCAGTTGCAGACTGTGATGTTAGTCATGCTGACAGATGCTCAAACACACCACACCAATCTGATTGAGCAACTGGGTTGCTTTTACTTTGCCACATGACAAGCTGTGATGAACACAGAGTGGGATACGTCAGGGCAACATGTGTCCTGCCTCCTCTGTTGCTTGTCAACAACCCAGCAGATGTTGCTGATTATGGATCACCTTCCACAGATGCACAGTTGTGAGGCAACCAGCCATGAATTGTTCACAGTGTATTGTTATGGCCTATACCTTTCCCCCTACTCTGAACGCATAGTAGACGTTGCCTGATTCATGACTGGATTAAAGCTAACTTAACTTGATCTGGCAGCATGTGCAGTCATCAACATCCCGTTTGCTGGTACAAGAGATACTCAGAGTGATTCTGCGCACTGCCACGTTGGTCACTCATGCGTTGGACAGCCACCCTCCCAGTCACGATGATGCCTATGAGCTTTTACTTGGACCCAGGTGACTGTATCTCTCTTGGGCCACCTTGAGTTATTGGAGAGACCCACAATCCATGTGGCAATTTCTTCACTGTACATTGCTAAAACACAACAGTGCCCTGCTGGCTGGCCTGAGTGAACAGTGGTGGTTGAATGGCACGGGTCCACCAGGGGCATGTCAACCTGGCCTGGCAAAGCATAGTGTGCCCCAAGATAGTTGTGTCCTTTATGTATTTGAGTGCGGTGTGCGTGCTATCTGACCTGTGTGCATGTTAGTGATTGTATGTAAGGGATTCATCTATCTGAGTCCTGCTCTGGATCTGTGCTGGGGCCTTCCCATGTTTTTCTTCCTGACACATCCGACATCCCAGTTTGGTTGTGTCTCCCTATGATGACCTGTCCTGACACTGGTGTACTCATCATGACACAGGAGGTGTAACTGTGTGATTGGTCTGATGGGGGAGTGGAGGTCCAGGCTGGACTGTAGTAGTCAATTTGTTGTTTGTAGACATGTATTGATCTGTCAAAAATGTGTGCATCGGGTAAAGTGAGGTGGGAGATAGTAAATAAGCTAGGCCTAGGTTATCCATCTGATTGTGTGGATGTATTGTCTTGCGACTTGGTAGATCAGGTATTGCTTTCGACTTCACTTTCCTGTGTGATTTATACATGTTGTATTTTCTTTGGCAGCTATCCAGAGTAAACCATGTACTTCTTCTAGGGTGTTTGGGAAATAGCAAGGTAATATAGATGAATGATTTCACTTCCTGCAATGTGACTTCCTATGACATGAGATGTAGTGGTGTTTGTATGCGTTTCAGAACTTAGGATTTAGCCTGTGTAACCGATGCATGTAGGTGTGGGCATAGTGCCAGTGAATATGCCTCTGTGGACATACTTTTGTGAGTACATTGGAGTTTTGTTGCCCTGCTAAGTTTCGTTGTGTGTTGTGGTGGACTCATGCATTCACTTTGTGATACATACATAACTGTGACTATGTGCATTCCTGTTCCAACGTCAAATGTGTGTTTCTCCTAGTATTTAACTGTCTGATTGTACCTACCTAATGATGACATTCCCTGATTTGACATACACAACGTGCTATGGAACCAGGATCAGATTGGGATCCCAATGATGCTCGGGCACTCTCAAAGTAATTGGCACACATTCCTTGATCATCCCTTTCATTGTAGCCACTATGCATTTCCCTGGCAAGGGATGTTTCAAAAAGCACACTGCTGCTGATGAAGGGGGTGTGTGGTAGGTTAGACTGGCCAAATGAAACTTGCCTCCCTGCGAGGCCCCTATAGGCAACGCAACCTCCCTGCACCTACCATGACCTGACAGTTGGTCGTTGGGGGGAGATAACACTGCTTCTGTCAGGGCATGCGAGGCAGGGTGCCAAGGTGAGTATGTCCCAAAGGCTGGCCCTCAGCCTCAATTTACAGCACAGCTGTGAAGTGGGCAACATACTGGCACCACATTGCAGTGGCCTGGTGGTGACTGTGGAAGTAAGTCAGTCTCTTGGTGTGGTTTCAAAAGGCCGCAAAACCGTGTCCCACTGGTGACCCTGGTGCACCGGCCCATCGACCAATGTTCGATTGCCCGCATTCCCAATCCAAGCCTATACAGAACACTTTCTATTGGAACACAATGCCCATAGGGCTCTACGGGCTTCAGCCCCCCGTCATGTGTGTCAGCACAGGCTGAGACAGCTTCCCCACACACACAGACAGTTCTTGAGCTGCTGTGGGTGGCTGGTCTGTCGTCTTTACACATCAGCACACAAGTATTTCACATGTTTTTAAGAGACCATTGACTAGCTGATGTGGCTTTTTTGCTTTTTCAACAGTCCCTAATGCACCCGCATCTCCACTCTGCCCATTCCTCATAGTTCGTTGCACTACAATGGGGAAACCCAAAAATCTACCAAAACCCTCAAAAAAGCACCTCTTTGAGCACGATTTCCCCTTGGAGCACCTATTTACAAATGTATAGTTTATTTGCATGACTCAAATGCTGATATAAATGTACTTGAATTCACAAAATGGTTTGAATAATGTTTTTTATGGGTGATGTGATTAATATGATTGTTTGTCCACATTGAGCACCTTGTTTTGTACCATTCCTCATAGTTGACACTTAAATTTGCTGCCACAGTGAGATAATGAATTTCCTGCCAAGTGACCTTAGGCTTTGTTTTTTTGCTGTTTTCTACAGCTTGTACTCCACCCGGAGGTATTGAGGCACTTTACATGAGCACCATTTACATTAGTGAAGGACACATTGCTGTGGGTATTTGCCCCCCAACCCCCAAATTTGATGAACTTTGCTGTGGGTATTTACCCCCAACCCCCAAATTGTCTCTACATTGCTGTGGGTATTTGCCCTGACCCCCAAATGGTCTCTACATTGCTGGGGGTATTTACCCCCACCCCCAAATTGTCTCTACATTGCTGTGGGTATTTACCCCCCCACCCACAAATTGTCTCTACATTGCTATGGGTATTTACCCCCCCAATTGTCTCTACATTGCTGTGGGTATTTACCCCAACCCCCAAATTGTCTATACATTGCTGTGGGTATTTGCCCCCCAAATTGGATGAAATTTGCTGTGGGTATTCGCCCCCCTAACCCCCAAATTGTCTCTACATTGCTGTGGGTATTTGCCCCCCAACCCCCAAATTGTCTCTACATTGCTGTGGGTATTAACCCCCACCCCCAAATTGTCTCTACATTGCTATGGGTATTTGTAGGGGAGTAGGATCTGCTTCTTATAGTTACCCCCACTTTTTGCTGATGTTTCACTGTTTTTCGACTTAGCCAGACTGAGGCCCTGCTAATCAGGACCCCAGTCTATCTGCTTTCTACTCTAGATTGATTGTATGTACTTTAGGTACACTCCAGATTGGATTCTGGGGTACCCTTATGAGTCCCTAGTATATGGTATACTATGTACCCAGGGCATAGGTACCCCAGAGGCCTACCAGGGCTGCAGCATGTATTGTGCCACTCCTGGGAAGCCTTTTAAAATGACACAACAGGTCTGCTACGGCAGCCTGTGTAAGGTGGTGTATCCACCCCTTACTGAGATATAGGTTCCCTATATCTCTCCATATCACTGCACATGTAAACCTATCAGTCACCCCTATGGCAGGCCTCAACAATCCTGAAGGCAGGGTGCTGGGTTTCATGTGAGAGGGTGCCCATGCATGAGCAGAGCCCCTCTGCAGCTTTCGGAATCTTTATTCCGGGGTTGTTTGTGATGCATCAACACAGAAGGGAGCCAAGGGGGAAAAAAATCAAGCCGCCCCCCACTCAACACATTAACAACAACAAGGGCCTGACTCAATGGACAAAAATCTTTAGCCTTAAGACACTGGAGGAGTCCAAAATATTTTCTAACTACACCCCCCACGATGCGGTAGAATACCGCTAATTCAAGTGTCAAAATGTCCAATTTATAAACGCACTGTCACTACACTGCAGCCAAAGAATTCCCACCCAAAATTTAATTAAAAGAGGTTAGAAAAAGTGTGGGAGTGGAGAGAAAGCACCTCACGGTAGTAACACCAAGGGGGGCTTGCTAGTTGGTACTCGCTAGCACACCCACTTATCATCATTGGTTGCTTTCTCACCATGAAAAGAAATGTGTTCCAACATAAACGTTCTTAAACGTGAAGGAAGAAAACAGTGAGAGCAAGGTACAGTAAGCACTGTGGGTGCTAATGTCACACACGTGCCCTGCTGATCCCCGTGAGAAAAGAAAAGAAATGCAGTTCCCAACATTAAAAATGAGTACCTACTCACTGGCCAAATATGACTTTATTCAGTGCTGTGAGCGTCCTCAATAAAAATGGTTAAATTTAGACCATTATTACGTCCAAAGCGCCAACATGTTTCGTTGCTACCACTTTGCGCAACTTCATCAGGGCTAAGGGGATAACCAATCTTCACTTCACTTGGAATTACCACTTGGTCTGCAGGTATATGACAAATAAAAAGACAAAACACGTGCCAGGAGTAAATAACCCCCAATTTTCACCGCACAACATACTTGAATTGATGATGATAATGTAAAACCTTTAATTACCGAGTTGTTGCTAGTGTCCCTCGTACCTGCAACCCCCTCGTTGTGCGGTACGCGCCAATTGGTCGCATATCCGCCGGGTAACCATATGCAGTTATGGCACCTATAGACAAGCACAAATAGTAAAATGCTCGTTATGCATCACATCCTCAGACACAGACATTTTAGATAGAAAGTGTCTAAAGCTGTTGCTATGTCTGCCACTGCCATGGCTATCAATACTCTCCCCGCATGTATATACGCAAGTTTCACAGTTATTCAATTCACACCCGGGATTTAATGCCCAATAATGGCTATCCAGATTTATCACAGCACGTCTATTACACGGCTTATCTTGTAAAGAAAAATCACAAGTAGAGGGGGGTCCGTTTACAGGCCCCATCTTTGTAAAACTAGAGTCCTCTATACTATCCATACGGTCTCCCTCCTTACCGCTACCGGGAACTGTCGGCGTCTCAAGGCTACCTCCTTTCTCACACGGGCATCGCGAACATTTAAAGTTTAACCCGGGCGTACTCCGAGACGTCACCACGCGGCGCACTGCGTCACGTGTCCACGCCTCCAAGTCCTTCCCGGTTTTCGCGGGGGCCATATTGGAAAGGTAAATGACACTCTATTGTCAATGAGTCTTCTCCATACTCACTGGCAAAAAATATTCCAATATGCCCAAACCAGGGTTAATTAATTGTTATACATTAACCCAAATGGACACAAAGACTTGCCTAATTACCAGTGGCTGGCGCTCATTGATGCTATTATACTCCAATACAGTGATTCACACATTATGGACGCCAGACATTCATAGCAGAAACGTGACGGGAGGAAGATCTAAACTATTTTGCCACACAGTAAAACCCAACAAAAGGAAGGGAAAAATAAAACAGAAAACAGAACAGAAAGGCCAATTCTGGAACGAAAGGCGCACCATGAATCTAGCGATCGCATAACTATTCATAATGCCCCACGTCCCCAAAAAAATAAAATTCCACTAGACAAACCTATTGACTAGCCTCAATGTCTACTAATTTTATTCCATTCTATGGAATCATTTAGGCCACACCGGTCCACTCGTTCAGAAAAAATCCATTTAGCCTCTTTTCTTGCTAAAATGGTGTCAGCATTGTGCTTTTCTGCAACCACCCTTTCAAGTACTGTCCACTTCAGAGCCCTGAAGTCATGTTTCATCTCTTGAAAATGTTGCACCAGACGAGATGTTAATCTGCCTGCTTTCAAAGTGCTAAGATGTTCTTGAATACGCACTTTCACCTTACGAGAGGTGAGTCCAATATAATGTAACCCACAAGAACAGGTGAGCCTATAGATGACATTTGAAGTATTGCAGTTACTAAATCTAGTTAAATGCCATACATTACCACTCACCAGAGAGTCACTTTTAGTGGCTTGTGTAAGGTCACACACTGAACACCCACCACAAGGGTAATGGCCAGATGGTAAATTAGATGGTTGTGGCATCACAGAGGACCGTGTGTGGACCAATTTATCTTTGAGGTTGGGGGCTCTTCTGAATGCAAACCGCGGCAGCGGCATCTTCTTCGCCCCTGTATCCAAAATAGACCAATGTTTTCTTATTATCTGTCTCACTTTCGTTGAAAGAGGATCAAAGGTGGTAACCACAGGGAGACACTCGTCCTTTTGTTTTGTATTTCTCTCTAATAGAGCATCACGTGGAGTATTTAATGCACGTTTGCGAGCTCTTCTGATCACCTTGGCTGGTGCATTAAATACTCCACGTGATGCTCTATTATACTTATATTATATTATATATAGTTGAGAATACAATGATATTGACATTAAGAAAAGACGAGATGTCTTCTTATATGAGAATAGATTACCTGACCCACTTAATAATAGGGATTGGAGTACCCATGAAGAGATATAATACATGCCCACGGGGGCAAGGTGACGAATATGGTATCCTGAGATAGGAATAACCTAACATATAGACATGCGCCAAGTACCAGCACATATGGGAATAATGGGTCCGAATGAGACAGTATATGGCAGGTTACGCTATTGATGCGCATCATGGGGCGGTTAACAAAGTGAAAATTACATTGGACATATTTTCCCAGATTAGCTATTATCTTGCCTAACCACTTACACTCAAGGTACTCACGGAATTTCCATGAAGTCTTATGACTTTTTAAAATTTTGGGTCTGTCCTCGATGTCTATGAAATTGTGGCGTTATTGGTTTAAAGAAGATATAATAATAACATTAATTATGCAGATTAAACATAGAAATGAATTGTAAGAATTATGGTATGATAACTGAATTGAGGATATTGAACAGTCTATAAACATACAGCATTTCTTTTATTTTTTTGCATGCCTCACTTCATCTTGTTGGAGAGTGGGGCACGTTATTGTTGAATGGAAACGGCTAATTACCGGAACACCTTCAGCTGTTTCCTGAATAAACACATTTTGCAATTCATCCCAGTGTGCCAGCCACTCTTTTGTGTGGAAGAAGAGTTTGAACATTGTTACAGGAACTGCACCCAAACCGTGAGCACCGGCGCCATAGGTGGACGAGGACAGGTTTGCAGACCAGTTGTGTCGATTACTTTCCACTGCCTCACCACCCTTAAGAATGGCACTGATAATTGCTGGGCTGGATGACCTCTAAACAGGACCGCACAGATGTTGAGTATAGCTTTGGCCATGTACGGTGTGGAGTTGGCTGTTATTGCTGGCCTTTGTCCAGGCCCTGTGTCCCCTACCCCCCAGACAGGTGATCCCCCCCCCTTCCATGCTCCCCACTTGCTTTTTAAAGTTGTTTTCCGATCTCGTGTGATTCTTGCAGGAGTAAGGGGGTTGTGCTGGCTCCCAGGAGAGCTACAAAAATATATTTGTTTTTATAAATAGCATCCACTTGCCTAACAGAAAAATATTTCAACATTTTAAAATATGTACCAAAGTATTTAATTTAAATTATTACTTAATAAAAGAAATAAAATTAAAAAGCAAAAATCATTCCACAAACAAAATCTAAAAACTTACTATTAATTAATTAAAAATTTAAATAAAACAAAGAATTAACCTAATAAGTACAACATTAAAATTATACATAATGATCAATTAAATATAAATACCAATTAATATAAAAACATTCCAATTTTACTTTATTCACACCCTATTGTCCCACAAAACAAAATAACACAATATTAAAAACACAGGTGTAGTATTAGAATGCACACTAAAAGAAATAAAACACAACAAAAATTAAACAACAAATAAAAAAGTAAGTAATTTACGTAAGCAAAATTCAAATAAAATGTAATTACCTTAAAAAATAAGTCAATATTACATTTAAATACATTTTATTTTAAGTAACTTCCTACCCTAATCCCCTACAAACTCTACAATCCACTGCTAAAATACAACTTACTATTACTAATAGTAACATTTCAATTTACATTAAAATTAACAAACTAAACAAATAAATAATATAACAGTTAAACAATTTGCATAATTAATAATCATTTAAATAATTAATCTACACTGAAAACGATTTACTATTACATTTTAAATATTTATAATTTAATTAATGTCCCAACCTATTCCCCTAGAAACCCTAGAACATGCTACTACATTATAAATTGCTAACTAATTTTTAAAAATAAATTATCAAACTTCCTAAAATTACTAGCTATATTTAAAAAAATACAAACAATTCTATTGCCAATAACAACACCTAAAATGAATATATTAACTAAAACATAATAAATAAATAGAAAACAATATTTTCTACAACATTACAGAAAACTATATTAAAAACAACAACATTCTTGAAAACACTATATACCAAAAAAAACAATATTCTTGACAACGATATTCTGTCTAATAATATTTTAGTGGTATCGATAGCTCTTAACAATAGTTATGTCCCACGATCCATAAACTAATGATCTCAGACCTTTCAAAACTTTTTAAGTAAGCATACTCTCTAGGGAGGATTGAAAAAACTCTTGTCATTAACTGATGATAAACTGAACAAATTGAATGGTATCATCATCTGGGCCTAAGAGGCTAAGAACTCTAATGGTTCATGCTTATGTTTCCCAGTACAAGAAGCTCCTAACTCTTCAAAACATATTAGAATCCACTGTGGATAATTTCAGAGGAGACAAACAAACAGAAAATACTACATTAAGAGTAGGAAAAGCAAAGCTCCCCTCATATTCTTATAAAAGAGCCTTGGTTGCTCACACAAGATGTCACAATGATCAAAGTGGGGCTGGAAATTCATCACATTGCAGCTATGTCTTTGAATCCACCTGGAAAGGTGTGAACGTTTGCCCCAACAATAGCCTCTAGAACAGCATTTAACAAAAAAATCTGAAATGGACTTACTGAACCTGACGATTCATAGGGAATTTTGGGAAAACAAAGTGGCAAGTATGTCACTAACCTTTCAAAGAAGAACAGGAAAAGGTAGAAGAAAATGAATATGCAACTATAACCAGCTCTAGGAATCACAGGCCCAAAATTAAGAACAAATCAGAAGCATCGCTACCAAATCTTTACGACATATGGATCAAGCTTTGAATGAGCAGGGAAGTCAGAGCAATTGGAAGAGCAGGAAACAAATTAAATGACAACATTTGACCAGTAGCAGGGGGGGCAAAGCACCAGGCCCTGATGGGGTCCCTATAGATGTTTATAAAAGTGAAGTAATTTTATGGAGCCCAATTTTAACTAGAGTTTTTAACTCAGCAGTGACAGAGTCCATACCATCGTCATGGGGCCAATCTGTGATTGTCCCTATTTTCAAAAAAGGTATCAAATCCGAGGCGAAAAATTACCGTCCTATCTCCCTCTTGGACTCTTCAGTTAAGGTAATGAGCAGAGTACTTTTGGAGAGACTTGAAAATTGGGCCACAGAGAACGAGATTCTCACCCCAGTCCAATACGGTTTTAGAAAAGGGATGGGCACTCTTGAACAATGTATTAATCTAGAACTTTTAATAGGCAAATATACGCATGCTAAAGAGGGTAGACTGTTTTTATGTTTTGCAGATCTTAGCAGTGCTTTCGACCTCGTTGACCACTCTATTTTATGGTCTACCCTTCTTAACTTAGGTGCCCCGAAAGAAATTATTTATTTTTTAGCAAGGTTGTATGAGAAACTCTCAACCAAAGTGCGATATGGCCAGCGAGGGGAATGCACGCAAATCTTTGATGTCAAAAGAGGCATTCGACAAGGCTGTGTCCTAGCTCCGTTACTTTTCTCTTTATTCATAAATGAAGTAGATAAAACACTGAGGTTGGTACAGGCAGATGCACCACAGGTAGCTGGCAAACCTATACCTATTTTACTGTATGCCGATGATGCAGTGCTGTTATCCAGGACTCAAGTTGGCCTGCAGCGACTAATTGATAATTTTAGCCTTTTTATCAAGAACAGGAAATTGTCTATTAATAAAACAAAAACTTTTGTAATGACATGTGGCCAGAAAGCAAGGAAAGGCATTAATACATTTTATATAGAGAATTCCTCTGTAGATGTGGTTGATACTTTCTGTTACCTGGGTGTAACTTTCTCAGGAAATGGGAAATGGTCGAATGAATTTGCTAATGTACGCTCTAAGATGGCGAAGAGTGCCCATGGGATCTTTCGATTTGCAGCTAAGCTAGGTAGCAGACGTATTAAGGATATGATTGATATATATAAGGCCAGATGTGTCGCTATTGCCCTTTATGGTGCAGGTGTTTGGGGTAATAACCAACCCCAGATATTACAGTTGGAAGAAAATTCCTTCTTAAAACGCCTGTTGTGCTTACCTCCATCAGCATCAACTGAAATTATACATCGGGAAGTAGGCATTAACCATCTATCGGACCTCATCACCCTGCGGCCCCTTTTATTGTGGAGATCGATCTGGGCTAAAGAGGAAACCAAATTCACTCAAATCATTATTAAAGATTGTTTACTCCTGGATAAATGCTACAGCATCCCCTGGCTCAGAAATATTCGGGATTGGTTCAATACTTTATTCAATATCTCGATCCAGGGTGATTCAGGTTCCGTGATTAATATATCGAAACAAGAGATCAAAAATTCCTTACTGGCCCACCAAAAAGAGATTCGTGAGAGAGTGAATAGGAGGCAACAAACTTTTGTATTTTATCAACAGTTGGAGGTCGGGAGAGGTTTCCAGGATTATCTAACAGTAGTGACCAGGTCATCACATCGTTTTGTTCTGACCCGCTTGAGACTAGGTATAGTGCATCACTTGGTTGCTTTTCCAACTATGAAAACATGCCCGTCAATTGCATGCCCCTGCGACGGGATATCAAAACAGAGCACTAGTCACTTTATGCTATTTTGTAAGTTTTATTCTTTTTTAAGATTATTTTACCTAAAACCTATACTCCTAAAATTTAAAGTGAGAAGATTCCATGCTGCCAAGAATATATTGGTCTCTCTTAATGATGCGGGTTTATGTTTCTATGTGGCTTCTTTTATTCTGAAATCAATTGATGCAAGGAAATCAATTACCCTTGATATTTGATTGGGCTGTCTTCATGTACCGGATAATTTGTATACAATTTGCTGCTAGGGAATGTATTATGTAATGATTAATTGGATTGTATATGTAACGAATGTTTCATATGTATGTTTTATTCTTGTTTGTCTTATGTAATATGATTATTTGGATTGTATATGTAATGAATGTTTTATATGTGTGTTTTAACTTTGTCTGCTTTTATGGTTGTTGCACAAACCGAATAAAGTATCTTTTGACTTTTGACTTTGACAACATTTATCAACTTTTGGAATCCACAATATCTAATGGAAGCCTAGATGTTACCAGACGTGAAAGGGAAAATTTTACTTAGACTTAAGTCCCAAGAATCGATCAAACAACCAAGGCGGAAAGTAAGATAAATGATGACTAAGTAATAACTGTAGAGGGATTTAGGTCGGAACAAAGTGATGTACATTCTTCAGAAAATACAGAGGTAAGAGAGCAGGTTTAATTAAAACTTATGCTGTAGCAGAATTGGCAAGATCTGAGACTGAAAAGTCCGAGATCAACATATAAACTATAACTTTTGTCTCAATCCAAGTTCAAAGATTATGTGCAAAAGAGCCAAGGAACTCAATAAATATTTAAATTCCTTGCAAACAAACAAAAAACTATGACTTTCATCATATTTCAATTAAATTTAAACCTGATAAACAGCTGTGAAGAAGCAGTCAATGAGGAAGACCAACATAAAGAGAAACAGGGTGATGCAATTTTAAAGACTCTGCATAATATGACATAGTGAGCCTTCAGTGACAGGTTCCCTGCTAAGAATCCGATTAGTTACACCACATTGTAAAAACCAGGCTTGAAGTTCTGGATTATACATTTGTATCAATAGAACTAACTGGTTAGTAATTTAGGATTCAAGAACAAAAAGAGAGCATTGACTTTCCACAAAACAGAACCCTGTGTATTATGGAATATTTAGCCCCAAAAGCATGATAATACAACATGAGGCAGACTGTCAAAAATGAGGACAAATAAAAAGGAACATGACCAGCATAAAAAAGGTTGAGAACTGGATTGATAATACCATCCCTAATTTATCCTAAAACCATCTCTAATTTATATGCAAAAGATCTAGCAACATTGGAACCTGATCATCAAAGCAATCATAAATGCCTTGTATGTAAAACCTTTCAATTTCATCAGTAAGCCTATTAGGAGCGCATCGCTCAAACGCCAACCTTTGAGATAAAAAAAATTCAAACTAAATAAGGCAATAATAAAATAAAAAATACACAACCTATTGGAAAATTCCAAGTTAGGCAGATCTGTCAGAAAAGAATATATAAATATTACCTGAAATACACAGAGCAACAAAAGATAGATCTGCATCCGGCCTGTATTTTCCAATCCAACAAGCTTTATTCGACGTCAAGTCATAAGAGCATAGTACATACATACACAATAAAACTCCATGATATAATATATATATATATTTAAAACCAAGGATTGGAACTTCGTGACGTCGAGAATTCCATAGAAGGATAAAACATATTAAAATTACTATATAAGAATAAAACATTTTAAAATTACTATAAGGTACTAGGGCATAAAATCAATAAGAGTTCATTTCTAACATTAGGGCCTGGAATATATAGAAGAATTACAGTAATTAAAATACATTTCATACTATTATATGTAATTCAGACCTTATAGAATTGACTTAACGAACCCTTCAAAAGTGCCTATAGTGCCTTCAATCTGATGACCCAAGACCATCCAAGAAATTTTGCCATTGCAATAACGATGGGAGCTGACGTGTTCGTGCGCAGTATTCTTAGTGCCTCTCCACTCACTCTAGTCCCCATTGTCCTACAGATTGGTGCCAACCATGCATGACGCGGCCCTACATACACGGGGCAGGTGAACAACAAGTGGGCCATTGTCTCTGTCTGGGCCATACACGTGGGACAAACTCTGTCGCCCTCTGTGGTCCATCTTGCTGTGTAGGACCTAATGGGAAGTGAGCCTACCCTGAACTGAAAATATAATTTCCGTTCCTGGGGTTTTGTTATTATGTCCCAGTACTGCTCCAGGTGTGGGGATGGTTTAAAGTCCATAAAACAGCCCGTGAGAGAGGACATGTCCACATTTCTGTGTGTGTTAGAAATAATGGTGGCCCAGTATTTCTCTTTTAGGGTCTCCTTTGGCGGAAAAGGCACAACCGAGGGATTCGCCCAGAGCGTTTCCAAACCCATACTTACTTGGATAGCTCTGACCTCACTGAGGCATTTGATTTTGTGGAAACAATCAGCGCTGATTAGGTCTTTTAGACCTGCAACATAAGTTGCCAGTTCAGGGGTTGACCAGATTCTTCGCCAGTATAGTATAGGGCGGAGTATTTTCAGAAATCAGCATATATTTTGAAAGTATATTAATCAGTTTACAGACACTAATGTTAATATGGTGAAAAATAAAACAAATACTTTTGAATGGGTTATGCACATCAAGTCATTATGTTATAGTGAGAACCCAATTAACAAAGATTCTCCAAATCAGGAGTGAATAACAATCACCCCTCACGGAGACTGGCTAGAGAAGGAAAACAAAATAACAACCATCAAGACCAGCAGGCAAGCCTCGGCTCCAGTCCTAAAAGGCATCCAACTGGACAACTGCATTGTACATCATCTTTGCAGATTGTTATAAAAATTGAGTGATTCAGGAGTCATGGAGAGGATCAACATTGCATCCTATCCATAAAAATGGTCCATAAACAAATACTGAATGTTATAGGTTGTTAGTCTTGTTAGATGTATGTAAGAAATTGGGTTACTGTTTGAGGAGAGTGTAACCCTATTAAAGCAAGAATTACAAACTTTGTCAGGGTGAGGCACAAGCAAGCCCCAAGGAGAGGATGTGGTCTAACGGCTAGGGTGGTCGACTTTGAAGCTGCAGGTTCGAGTCTTGGCAGGGAAGTTTAAAATCCTGTGATTCTGGGCAAATCACGTAATCTCCCCGTGCTAAAATAAAAAATGAATGTGTCGTCTGTAACATAACTGGTGCTCATGTAAAGCATTCTGATACCTTCAGGTCTAGTTTGCGCTATATATAACTAAAACATTTTTTTTACCTCTACTCAGCCCTCTTGTAGCTTGGCAGAGATCAGTCAAGATTAACTTAGAGGCAATGTGTAAAGTAGCCACAAAGCGGCAACTGTGGATATCTGGTAGTGCTAGACCGGGAAAAAGTCACAAGTTCACACTGACTGCGATAGAGTGCAGGCTGGAGGCAGGGGCCCAGTTAGGCCTGCGCAAGCGCAGTGTCGGTTCGGAGGAGCTGCAAAGCTATGATTGCGAGGCTCAGCATCGTCAAGGAGTCAGTGGATGAGGAGGGCTTGTGATGCGAAGTCCGCATTGAGGATGTATCGCGCACCAACTGGTTTCGAATAAGCTATGTGGCTTGCTATGCGGAGTCCTGTGTCTTCGTCAAACTGCCATCAACTAGAGACTTGCGATGCGAGGGCTTTCGTTGGGGTTGTTCAGGGCAGCAGAGGAGATGTGTCAGTAGTGCTGGGTTCACAGATGGGCTGGCAAAGCACCTTCAGGTCCACTTCTAAGGGTCCAGGTCTGGGGTGGCACTACTTGGCAGGGTAGGACTCACAGATGTCAGAGTCTAGGTGCTAGGTGCTAGGTTCAAGGTTGTGGGAAGCCTAATATGTCCCTGAGGCTTCTGAACAGGAGGCCAGCCAACTAACCCCTTGGAGTCACTCTAGGTCCTGGATTTAGACATATAGGTCCAGTCCTTCTCACCTATGCAAAAGGGCAGCAGGGCAGCACAGTAGGGCAACAGTCCTTCAGAGCACCAGTTCAGCAGATTGGCAGTCCTTTCAACAGCACAGCAGTTTTTCTTCCTGGCAGAGTACACAAGTCTAGAAGTGTACTGAAGAGTTTGTGTCTGAGGTCCAATATTTATACCTGGTGCCCACTTTGAAGTGGAAGAAGCTTCCAGAGGATTCCACCCCACAGGGGTGCTTGGGATTTCCTGCCTTCCTGCCCTGGCCCCGGATTGTCCGGGGTCAGAATAGATTAATGCCAAACTATTTGTTAGAGTGCCCAGGCAGTGTCTTTGTGATGTGCAAGTGTGGTAAGTGACAGCTGCTTCCCCTCATTAACTCAGAGCAGCCCATCCTGCCAACACTTATCTCCCCTTCGTCCCATTGTCTGGGGGTAATACACAAAGACCAACTGCCAGCTCCATCTAGTCATGTGACCCTAGATACAGACAGCAGACACCTACTGGTTGGGATATGAAGATGCCATCTTTCTAAAAGTTGCAATTTTGAAATTGTGATTAAAAATCTGACTTTACCATTAAAGAGGGCTTTTAATTACAATTCTTTAGACACCAAACTCGATTTGCCTACCTGCTCCCAATTGGACGTTACAGCTTATTAACTGTAATAATGTAACTCCAATGTTGTCCTATGGGAGAGGTAGGCCTTGCAGTAGTAAAAAACAAATTTAGGAGTTTTTCAATACCAGACCTGTAAAACTTAAAAGTAAATGTCCCACTTTTTAAATATACTGCATCCTGCCCTCTGGGCTGTGTAGGGCCTACCTTAGGGGTGACTTATATTTATTGAAAAGGAAGGTTTGAGCTTTGCAAGAGGTTTATCTTACCAGGTAAAAATTATGCCTGGACGTACAACTCAGCTCCGCTCGCGGAGTTTGCGGAATTCGGCCACTCCGCATTCTGCAGAGAACACGGAGTTGCTGAAAAACTCTGCAACGGAGTGGAGATTTTTTTTGTTATCGCACTCGAAATGTCCTTTCACGCACGCGGTAGTGACTAGCCAGGCGCTCATGATCGCCCACGAAATTTTCAGAGCCCTTCGTGGTCGCCATGAGATTTGCTAGCCGCCCGCATTCTTCAGCGAGATTTTGTGGTCGGCAGCACGTCATTGGGCACACCAGTAACTTCTGGTGGATGTTTTCTGCCGTACGCGATCCTGAACGCGCAGGATTTACCGCAGCTGCAATCTGTGGAAGATTCTCTCCTCGAGAAACATCCAAATCTTCCTGAAATGACAATTTGGAGTCAAAACCTCCACGAATGAACATTTGGCATTGGTTTCTCTGTGCAAGGAGGTTTTTTTTTTTTTTTACTTTTTTTCCAACTGGGCCCCAGAGTCTCCAACTTCCTGTTCCTGTCAAGCAGGCTCCTCCCAGTGCTTTGTCCATCTTCTGGTCACTTTTCATTTGGATTTGGAGCTGGAAGGATCTCTCTTTGTGTGTGAGTTGCGTGCATATACCATTGGAGTTAAGGACTTTGTATTTGAGATTTCACAAGTAAGTTGAAAAACTGGTGTTGTTTGTTTGATTGGGGCCATGCACCTGGATTTATTTGTACTTTTAATCGATTTTCTAAATGTATTGTGGTGGGTGGCCTGTAGTTTTAGTAGGGGCCTAGTTATTTCTTTGTGAGTAAAAAATGTTGCACAGTTCACAACATTTTCGCCATGTTTTTTTTTGTAAATTTGCAGTATTGACTTGAGTAGGCCCAATGCTAGTCATGGGTGCGTGAAACAACTGTGGTGTCTGTTGAATTTGAAACATCATTTAGGCCATGGATGGATTTGGATGGAATACAAAATGAGTTTTTCTGTGGTATTTCATGTTTTTCTTTCTTCCTGCAAACAGTGTTTAAGTGGGGTAATGCCTTCAGGGCAAGTGTGTTGGATTTTTAGCGCTGTTAATTTTCGTTTTTGGTATAACAGAATTAATCAGTGCTGTCTTCTATCTGTCTAACTATGCCTCCTGTGTGTGTTTGCCAAAGTCCACCATTTGCCTTTGTTTCTCATGCCGTGGGGGCAGGGGCCATTTTGAATAGTCAGTGTCCTCAGGCCTGCATGTGTTCATTGTTTCCCAGGCCTCCTGGTTGTTTTTGTGGCCATGTGGCTGGCGGCCATGTTGTGTAGCCAGCCAGTGTGCTTTTTCCATAGGCCTGCATGTCTTTGTTCTGGCACTGGCCATGCCTCCTTGCTTGCTGTTTAACCATGTGGTCCGTGGCCATTTTGTGTAGGATAGGCACTAACAGCCGGTATGCTTTGCCATAGGCCTGCATGTCTTCTTTTTGTTCCCAATGCCTTCTTGCTCAGTGTTGTTGTTGCTGACCATGTGGCAAAGGTATCAGCCATTTTGTGTATCCAGCCAGTGTGGCCCTCTGCTTTGCCATATGCTTGCATGGATGGTTGAGCAATGAGATAGCAGTTTAATACATTTGTGTTATATCTTTGAGGATAACTTGCTTCACTTATTTATAATTTTGTAAAATTTTAATTTCTCAATTTAAGTTGTTTTTAATTAATCGTTAATTAAATTTTTTTATTTCAATTTTTGTAAGTTTATTACCTTTTAAATATATATATATTTTTCACTTTTTAAAAGTTTTAGTTTTAGCTTTTTTAAACCATTTTCACTACATCTGGCATCAATTAATCAACTTGTAATAAGTATGCAATAACATTTCAAAAGAATTTGAAAATGACAAAATTCTAAACGCTTTAAACTTGATGATCAATGTTTTATACGCACATGATGTTGGTGCACAGTGGGCGCAAGCACAGACTATTTTATCCTTGTCTCTCAGAGTGAGGAAGAGATGTATTGTTGACTTGTCTTTTCTTTTCTTTTTCTTTGTCTTTTTCTTATGACGCTTCCGGCAGGAGGCTTTTCTTCAAATTGTGTCATTATGGAATTTTTCCCCTGACGAAGGGTTCTTTGAAACCCGAAATGCATTGGGTCTGATTTCAAACATTGTTAATCATATTGTTTTGGTTCTCGGTTTGGATTGTATATATATAATTTTGGACTTTGGCTATCATTATTGTGATGATTATGAATTCTATCAATGTGCGTATAAAACATTGATCATCAAGTTTAAACCGTTTAGAATTTTGTCATTTTCAAATTCTTTTGAAATGTTATTGCATACTTATTACAAGCTGTTCAATCTTCAAAAGAAGCCTTAGGGACTAACGCTGTGCGCTGTAAGTCAGGAACGGAGGTTTCCGTTTCCCTCTTTTGCATATTTAGTCACAGGGCCTTTGGGCAGGTCCATAAGCTTCGCAGACGCACGCATTATTTTAATAAACACATTTTACACCAAAGGTAGACACACTCTATAATTTGGTGTGCAGGTGGGAAATCACTCTTCAGTTAGTAATTAATCTATTGCCCAAAAACCTCCCCCTTACACCCTTTTAATCATGTCATTTAAAGAGATAGCTGACCTTACACCTAATCAAGCAGATACAAAAGTATACTCTAATGAAGAAGCAGAATCAATTTACTCACTCATACAGGAAGCAAGAACATTCAGTACCACCCCCGGAACAGTTCAACAATTAATTTGCCAACTGGAATATACCATGCGTAAAGAAATCAATCAACGATTACATGCCACAACTCTTATTGAATACCATAAGGTGAAACGTATACCCAGAGGCCTCAGGATCGCCCTCAAACCCATGTTATTTAAATATAATAAAACATTCATGGCACGTTGGTACGCCATTTTGAATAAATGTTCGTTGGATCTCATACTCCTCATTATCGAGGAACTATCATCTATCTTAGGAGAACTTGCTATTGAGATAAGTACGTTGAAAGAGGATTTATCCACACGCATGGAAACAGAAGACTGGACAACAACTCTTAATGAAATTAACATTAAACTTGACGCACATGCTAAAGAAGTGCACGACCGGAAATTGCGTAAATTTAAGAGAGACACCATCGACTACAAGCTAGACGAAGTGTACTCGTGGGCAGAGGCATATGCCCAGAAAAAGTTTTTTAGAAAATCGGGCAACACATTGTCAGAAGAAAGCATTGCCACTGACCAGAATTTATCACTTCAGAGACCTCCATTAATGACTGGAAGAGATCAACATTCAAGAACCACTGAAGGGGACGTTCCCACCACTAGTGGAAAACAGGCATTTTTAGAACAGGGCCAAACGACCAACCATCCGCCAGACAAAGGAGAACTGGCACGAGGCAACGGACTCGCCGGGGACAAAAGCAAAAAAACAGGGGAAACATCCCGACCCCAACGCAATGTCAAGAAGACGACAACCTTGTCATGAATATCTCGAGTAGAAGTCTCACTTCAGCGGAAATGTCAGTACTTAACAAAGGTATGTCCTATGTACCATCATACACGTCCAATGCTTTAGAAACGGAAATAGCGTTTTTTAAGTTTATGCGAAAATTACGATTAAGATGGTTTTTTCACACCACTGTTCAAGATCAGACACAAACAACATCACCGGAAAGGTTCAGACCTAAGAGCACTTTCATTGCACCCTTTTCGCATAAAACTTTGGACAATTTTGAACTGCTGATAAAAAAGGATTTACAAAACATCAAGTATACTTCACCTAAACATCCTAATTTGTCTCTGAAGGAAAAAGGATCATACAAGCCTTAAGTCAGGATACTACCCTTCTCTTTCAACCTGCTGATAAGGGAGGCGCAATTGTAGCAATGGATAAGGCATTTTATGATCAGAAAGTGGATGAACACGTTCTCAATACTGATACGTACATTCAGTTACCAACAGATCCAACGCAAGAATTTATGGTGATCTTGCAACATATACTAGAGCATGCAGAAGACATGGGTTGGATAAATCAAACGACGAAACGATTTTTACAATCAAACGCTCCTAGTATACCATACATATACATGTTACCGAAGATGCACAAGGATGCAGAAAACCCTCCATTTCGTACCATTGTAGCCGGCTGCGGATCCATACATGAATCGATTGGGCAATACATTGATTACCATCTATAACCACTGGTTCAGTCATGGACCACGTATGTGAAGGACACAACGGATTGTCTTAATAAATTGGAAGACATACGCCATATCTTTGATGAAGATATCTTATTATACACAATCGATGTAGCGTCGCTATATACCTCGATCCCTCATGGCGAAGGAATAGAAGCTGTGGAATGGAGGCTACTGAACAGTTTGCAAGATGACACAAATCATGTTTTTTTATTAGAATTACTGCAGTTTGCACTGTACCACAGTTACTTTTCATGGAATGGAAAGTACTACTTACAAAGAACTGGCACATCAATGGGCTTTCCAGGGGCGCCTTCGTATGCCAATACCTTCATGGCTTACTTCGAAGACAAACATATTTTGAACAATGAACAATGGCAAAAACATCTGGTCACCTATATGCGTTATATAGATGATATATTGGTAATTTGGCAAGGGAATCGCACTGAACTAGAGAACAGCATCTACACACTCAATCAATGCAATCCTCGTATACAGTTTACACATGATATACAATCCTACAGGATTCATTTCTTGGACATCGAAATACGAAAAACCACCGCTGGTTTAGAAACATCCGTATACAGAAAGCCGACTGACAGAAACAATGCCCTTCACTATTCAAGCGCTCATCCGCTATCCTTAAAAAAACATTTACCTGTGTCACAATTAATTCGGATCAAAAGAATCACATCGAACGCGATGGAAACTGACAGATTAATCAATGAACAAATTCACAGATATCAGAAACGTGCATACCCTTTGCACATACTTGAAAAAGCTAAAGAGGTGGTGTCGTGCAAAAAACGTGAAGATTTACTCAAAAAAGTTCCGAAATCTTTGAGTAAACGGGAAGTGTTTGTTTTAAAACACTCTCAAAAAGAAATAAAAATCAAACAAATTCTCAGGAAGAGATGGGAAATCTTGGAACAGGAAACTGATTTCACTACAGTATTTCTTGATAAACCTCTTTTTGCTCACGCCAGACCCAAAAATCTAAAAGAACTTTTGAAGGCTTCACCCACACAGTTGGTAAAAACAAATAAAGGAATGAAGAAATGTTTTAATTGTGGACAATGCGGTAATGTAATCACTGGGAATATTTTCCATCACCCTCATCCCGGCAAAAAGATTAGGTTGAAACACACATCGGATTGCAACACTGAAGGGGTTATATATGCCATATGTTGCCCCTGCGGTTTAACATATGTAGGCAGAACATCGCGCAAAATAAAGACAAGAATCATTGAACACAAGAGCATGATACGTACCAGAAATTCCAACTCATGTTTAGCTGCTCATTGGATCAACACACTCCATACGATTCCACAGTTGAGATTCACTATTCTTGATTCCATAGATGCTCGCGCAGGCATAGATTACAATACTTTACTAGCTCAACGTGAAACATTTTAGATAGATTACCTAGGAACTTTGATACCTAAAGGTTTAAATGACCATTATGAATTGTCATGTTTCTTATAATATGGCCCTCTGATTGATATCTATTGCATTTATATACTGCGGCTGTACCTCTGTGCTCGCACCCACTGTCACCAGTAGTTTTCACTCATGTTTCACGTGGAGCACGAAATAGACACTGCCTAGCATTTCCGTGTTTAGCCTTTTACCCTTTTCCATCATATTGGGGTAGAGAATGAGACACGCTTTCACATTTGATTGAAGTATGGTTACATTTTTTGCAATGAGCACCAATGACGATTGGTTCATTGAATTTTCACTAATTTGTAGTTTTCGTGTTATATCACTGTCGTCCTCGACAAGATTGTGGTTGCACCAGCGTACTACCTCGCTTTCTCAATAAAGTTCGAATACTTTAGTATTCGAGTTAGGATTCCTTCACATTATTTAACGGGCTGGTGCGGAGCCCTTTAACACATGCCTCCTTTGAAGTCAGCTGATCAGGAAATCTGGTACACGTCAGATGCCGGTGAGTTTACAGCAGTTTAGAATGGTCGCACTACAGTTATATCGGCATTAGTTTGTTATCCGTTTAACACAAGGTTTTTTCCATTCACAGTACGCTCTTTTATAACGGAGATTAGGCCACATCACGAAGGTAAGGTTTACTAGACAATGAATTGGGCTTTGTTTAAGTGTTGGGTCACGGGATATTTTGTAAATTTCCCGTTAACTTTTTTCGCAGTTTTGAAGCTGCAAGCATTGGAGTACGGTAAGCGTAGAGGATCACTTGGTTATTTAGAGCAGCCGGCGCTGTACACAGCACGGCGCTAACACACATTTGATTTTTATTTATAGATACAGACTGCAACCGTATACAGGGGGTTCAGGTGTGAACTTCCCTAGTTTGGAGGTAATGATATGGCACTCACATTGGATGTCCGTTGGCACTTTTAAATATACTGCATGGATACACGGTGTTACATGACAAAGTTGTGGGCAGTGGGCAAGTAGGCACTTTTTCACTCGTTAGGATGCACCAGAGGCCACAGGTCGTTATATTAGCATATTAATAAGTTTCATTGCACTACATAGACACTTGTTCTGCATGATGTTGGTGCACAGTGGGCGCAAGCACAGACTATTTTATCCTTGTCTCTCAGAGTGAGGAAGAGATGTATTGTTGACTTGTCTTTTCTTTTTCTTTGTCTTTTTCTTATGACTGTTCCGGCAGGAGGCTTTTCTTCAAATTGTGTCATTATGGAATTTTTCCCCTGACGAAGGGTTCTTTGAAACCCGAAATGCATTGGGTCTGATTTCAAACATTGTTAATCATATTGTTTTGGTTCTCGGTTTGGATTGTATATATATAATTTTGGACTTTGGATATCATTATTGTGATGATTATGAATTCAATCAATGTGCGTATAAAACATTGATCATCAAGTTTAAAGCGTTTAGAATTTTGTCATTTTCAAATTCTTTTGAAATGTTATTGCATACTTATTACAAGCTGTTCAATCTTCAAAAGAAGCCTTAGGGACTAACGCTGTGCGCTGTAAGTCAGGAACGGAGGTTTCCGTTTCCCCTCTTTTGCATATTTAGTCACAGGGCCTTTGGGCAGGTCCATAAGCTCGCAGACGCACGCATTGTTTTAATAAACACATTTTACACCAACGGTAGACACACTCTATAATTTGGTGTGCAGGTGGGAAATCACTCTTCAGTTAGTAATCAATTAATTAACTCCATGTCTGCTGTAGGTGCACAACAGCACTAATTAGATTAATTAGAGTAACCAGTGACCACATTAAAAGATATTGTTTGTTTGTACTACTAATTGAACTGCAACAATGCCACGTTTCACTGATGTTCTTCTTGCTTCTTTTCTTTTAGGTGCACCAGAGGCAACATCACCCACAGTACTGCCAGACAGAAAGCCTGTGCACTTGTGTGAAGCTAAGTGCCACTTCTGACAGCTTCAAGATGGCCCCAAAGAAAGGTGCAACCAAGAAAATGGCCAGCGAGAAGAAGAGGGAGCTTACCACCACTGGTATGTCGACCAAGATCTTTTTGGGGAAAAAACTGTGCCTGCCGCACCAGTCCCTGGGGAGCAAGCTGGGAACCCCCCCTCGCATCAGTGGGCCCACCCCAATCTAGGCCCAAGCCCATGTCTGTCACAGAGGCAGTCAGTCTAATCACGGCAACGCCGACAAGCAGTGATGTAGAAATTGACTTATCCCTATCACAAAGTAGTACCCAATTGTTGCAGGAAACTCAGAGAAGTGGACAATAACAACAGCTGCAACCACCAATAGTAGTTCCTCCCGAAGTAGGAGCAGTTCAGTAGATTGAGCTTCATGCAGAGGAAGAAGAGGAAGCCGCTCTTTCAGAAGATCCATTGTCTTCCAGATCTCCAGCTAGAAAAAGGAGGGTTAGTGGTGCATCATCTCCTCCTTCAAGCCCCCCTTCTGATGATCTAGACACCACTTGGATCCCACTTCAGTCTGAGAGTGAGACACGCCACGAGAAGAGGCTAGGAAAAAGGAAGGTTCCAGGAAGTCTTAGAGTTATGAAGGCAGATATAGAAGAGGAGGATGAGGACGAGCCAGCCATCATAGATGCTAGCCCAGCCCCAGTGGAGACCGACGTTACCCCATCCCGACTGGCTGCAGGGATGTGGCACCACAGATACCAGCACCCCCAGCTGCGATATTTGCAAAGTCCCGGCAGCGAACTTCATCCACAATTAAAGTCAAACGTCAAAATGCCCACCTACCGCCAGTTCATCCTCCATTGGCAGTGGGACAAGCGTCAGAAAGTTGACCTCCCCAGTTTGGGACTTTACGGTTAGCAAGAAGGAGGTGAACATTTCCATATGCTCCATTTGCCAAGCAAGTGTTAGTCGGGGTAAGCTTGGTACAAACTATGGTACCGGGGGCCAAACAACCCATTTGAGAAAGCACCATATGATCCAGTGGGAGGCGCACCTTGGCGGCCCAAAAACTGCAAGTGTTGTTGGTGAAGGGGGTGAAAGGCTGAGCAGGGAATCCAATCCGATCACGGTGGAAGGTGACAAAGAGGAAGACATTTTTGTTACGCAGAGCAGCCTTCTCCCCAGCAGTGCAGTAGTATCGTCCACATCATCAGCATCGCAATGGAAAAGACTCCGGTCGAGACACCAATGCTATAGAGGACACATTGAGCCTACCACCGCCTGCTCTCAAAAAGTCACCTGCATCAGTGGCACCAGAAAATAAAATAATCCAGGCTACTATTCCTGGCATGTTTAGGCCGGAAGAGCAGGTGTTGACACTGCTGAGATTTTTAATGCCGCTCGGAAGCATGCGACAGTAGCCATGTTGGCCATGGAGAAAGCCCATACTGCTGCAAACATTTTGGAAGACTTTAACAACAAGGTCTTTGAATGGTTGCGACAAAGAGGGCTTAACATTGGATTTGTTGCCACGGACAATGGCAGTAATACAGTTAAGGCCATGGCCGAAGGTAGCTATTTCAGGGTCCTATGTTGGGCGCACTGCATCAACATCATTGTTCAGGACTTTCTCAAAATAGAAGACCAAGTAAAAAATTACTGTTCACCTGCAGAAGAATCTGCACTCATTTCAGTCATTCATTTAAAGCCCAGAAACTGCTAGGGGTCATTCAGGATGATAATAGAGTGCCAGTTAAAGCACTCATGCTGGAGGTGCCAACAAATTGGAACTCTACTTATTACATGCTTTTTTAAAATATTTCTTTTTATTGAATACATGACGACAGAAAAGAATAAGTTACTTACCTTCGGTAACGATGTGATGTATCTGTAAGAGACATAGGTTAGTTATAGATTCCTTACCTTAGAATTACCCCCAGGCGTCAGACTGGATCCGGAGAATTTTTTCTTAGCAGTACCCCTGCACGTCGGTAGGTGGCATCGGTCGACTCTGCGTACGTCATTGGCGTCATGTTCGCTGGGATGACGTCGTGGTGCCTATTTAGACGCCGCCCCTGCGGGCTGACATCAGTTCTGACACAACTTTCCACACCAGAAGCGCAGAGTCATACAAGACACTGACCACTGGTGCACTAAAACTAGGGCCCTGTAAGGGATTCCCTATCCTTAAAAGTCAGTTCGCAGAGCGGGGAGGAGAGGTGGAGCGGTAAGGAATCTATAACTAACCCATGTCTCTTACAGATACATCGTTACAGAAGGTAAGTAACTTGTTCATCTGAAAGAGACAGTTATAGATTCCTTACCTTAAAATAGATACCCCAGCAATACTAACCCCAGAGGAGGGTCTGCGAACTAAGTTCACACCAGAAAGTACAGGAGGACAGAACGGGCAAAATAGCCGTCCCTCCGGACTTGGCTGTCCAGGCAGTAATGTCTGGTGAACGTGTGCACAGATGCCCACGTGGCTGCCTGACAGATGTCGAAGAGTGGAACTCCACGTGCAAGAGCAGCAGTGGCAGCCGTAGCTCTGGTGGAATGAGCTCAGAGCCCCACTGGAGGTTCCTTTTTCGCCAAGGCGTAACAGACCTTAATACAAAGAACAACCCATCTAGAGATCGTACGCTTGTGAACAGCCCGACCTTTCTTGGCGCCTACATAGCCAACAAAGAGTTGATCATCCACCTGGAAATCTTTTGTGGGGTCAAGGTAGAAGGACAGCGCACGTTTAGGGTCGGGACGGTGAAGTTTCTCCTCCTCCTTGGAAGGGTGCGGAGGTGAGAAAAAGGTGGGCAAAGTAATGGTTTGTCAATGTGAAAAGGTGTAACCACTTTTGGAAGGAACAATGGTCTCGTCCTAAGCATCACTTTGTCCGGATGCACATAGAAGAAAAGGGGCTTAGAAGAAAGAGCTTGAAGCTCACTCACCCTGCGAGCAGAGATGATGGCAACAAGGAAACCTGTCTTCAGAGTAAGGAGCCTGAGAGGACAGTTGTGAAGAGGCTTGAAGGGAGCGCACATAAGATGAGTTAAGACAAGGCACACGAGGTGCGGGTCCGTCACAGACATCAGTCTGTGACAGGCGTCGCACGGCTTGAAACCCCTCCGACGATGAGACATCCCTTGCGCACCAGGAGTCGAAGACTCAAAAAAGAAGTCGACAAAAGTCGAAAAGAGCTTAGTCAAAAAGTGACTAAAGGGGTAGCTCTCTCTGGATCTGCGCTAGGCTGGCGCAGAAAAAGAAAGAACTAATGTCAGCGCGCAGGGGCATCGTCTAAATAGGCACCGCAACGTCATCACGGCAAACACAACGCCGATGACGGACGCGGAGTCGACCGACGACCCCTAATGACACGCAGGGGTGTAGTGTAGCTCCTATTTCCCTAATAGGCTCTGCGCATTGGAATAATATATCCTATAGGTTTGACATAGGACTAAGGTCAGTATGTCCCTATCGAGTATATTAAACTTAATTACTTGTGCCAGCTAGCTCAGAGGCCACTAGAAACTCCTTGACAACAAGAAGGGAGTAGTTTCTGGCAGCCGCAAAACATGACCACTTTGTTTCCTTTAGAATCAGAACGTGTCCCAGAGTCGTGGAAACAATAGATAACTATTTCACTCAGCTCAATCGTGCATGCTTAGTTTTCTTCAAGTTACACAGAAAGAAATAGACGGGCGTTTCAATAAAAGATTTATTGAACAGTCTTGTTTCTGGTGTAAGTAAAATGTGCTGTTACGATCACAAGACAGTATGCGAGATAAATAATGTACAGTGTGAGCAGTAGAAATAAATAATACTGCGAGAGCATTATCTTTTAGTACATATGCCTTTACATAAATAACACAGACTAAAAATGCGAGTACTCATACGATGCGTTTCTAATCTAGTTCTACCCCAATGTACCCTAACCTAACCTAGGTGTAGGAGAGGTAGGAAGTAGGTGAAGTATTCCTTACTATGGTATACTAAGAGTATGTTAAGCCTAGTATGCCTAGTATGCCAAGAGTCCCTCTAGGTTCTTATCAGCTCTATACCTGAAGAATGAGAGAGGTAGGAATCTCTTTGCCAGACTCAAACTCCAACACCCCGCAAGGGAAGTCAGATCACTGGAAGCTGGACTCTCTGCGTGCAGGGATGACAGCGTCTTCTCAGTGCGTCAGGCCGGGAAATGGGCTCCTCTGAAGTCGAGGTCTCCTCTGATTTACAGGGGCTAGGGAAGGTATATTTATACCTGATAGTATCTAGGAATGTTAGTATTGACGTGAGTCGGACAGCGTAAAGACGCCATGAATGAACCCCTAAGGAATAATGGTTCATGCATAATATATGAGTCCTTGAAGAAATCAATAGTCCTGGGCTAGGAAACTCCCGCAGCCTAAGGGTCTGTTCTTCATGTACTCGCTGTGATGTTAGGGTGGACGGATGTCGGAGACCATGCCTGTATTTGGAGTGCACGGTTTAATGCCTAAATAAGGGCTGGGATTTTATGCCTATATAAGGGCAGGGCGAATTGTGCCTATATAAGGACATGATACTGGAAAGCCCGTTTATGGACACCCTAAGAGGAATACAACAGGGGTACTTCTAAGAAAAAATTCTCCGGATCCAGTCTGACGCCTGGGTGTAATTCTAAGGTAAGGAATCTATAACTAACTGTCTCTTTCAGATGTGACAATCATGTTAGCAGTGTCAGGCTATTATGGACATACATAGTAGAAATAGACTCTCCCGTTTCCCACAAGTTGAGGGCCTAACACTATCACAGATCTACGTCACTCCCTTCATTTGAGGCTACATTCCCACCCATGTCGATGACAGAAGATCTCCTTATATATAAATATATTGATGGTCCCCTAGGGCAATTAGATTTTATATGATTAGAATCACAGGCACCATTACCCACTCTCATAAAACTAAAGGCAAGTGTAAAAAAAGCTCTAACTGCCTGAAAGGAATTAAGGCAGAATCAATAAACACAGCAAAACACCAGTTTGATAAAACTGCTATATTTTTTTCTTTTGAAGGATTTCCTAGTAAAGTGCTTAGATGGTTTGGGGCTTCAAGAATTAGGCCCATTTACTAATGAATGATGTAGTTAGCTACAATAATGACTGATATGATCAGACAACTTGAACTTTCTTTTAGCATCGCTGGTCTGACCTTTTCCATTTGCATATATTTTTTTCATAGGAGATCAGCCCACTGCAAACTGTCCAAAGTGATCTGACCTTTGTCTCACTCTCTGCGAGGTTTGGGAAGTCTATTGGATCTTGGGTCAAGGTATTTAGATTTTATCCTAATAGCTGGTCATACAAGCTGTCAACAGGCATTGCCATTTGCCAAACAAGAATCCTTGTGTTGCTATGTGCATGCTAGTTTTGTTATCACCTCAGGCCAATTTAACCTTTAACTCCCTCAGCTATAACCTACATCCTTTTGAGGATGTAGACAGTGGGAAAAGCGATGTACTGCAGTTCAGTCAGTGAAAGCATGAAGGACTGGGATATAGCTTTGGCACATTTGTCCCATCCACAGAGGTTAATCAAATTACATATCCATACAGCATTGCATTGTTCTTCTAGTAATCTTAATCTTCACCCTTGGCTTTGATATGCACCATTTAAGCTTTACAATCTCTCATCCACACTTTCACCATAGAAAACTAGTCATCATGCATTATCCAATCAATCCATCCATCCAAACATAGCTGCGAACAAACCTTTCATCAACATCCATTTACCCAGCCATGCATCCTTGCTTTCACCCATTCCATTCACCCATCCTGCTTTGCCTTAACCCATCCAAGCATTCCTTAGTATTTTCAACCATCCTTCACACAGCCATGTAGATTGATTCATATCATCATCATCACCCACCTAACATCATTCCTTTCACACACGTATCCTTTCACTAATATGTTACATACATCATGTCACCCATCCTTTCTCTTTCCATTCTGTTTTGTCTTTCCCATCAACCCGTCATTCTAAAAGTTCATTTATGAACCTTTGTCTGTGTGCTGAGTCACAGGTAGAAAAGGGCATACATAACTACTCAACTCCCACTGTATCTGCTAAAGCGGGGTGTTGTTCATGAGTCAGTCAACGCCCTTGCAGTATATTACTATTTGTCAATTAGTAAGCAATGTAACTTACCATTGCCCGCCCCTGCTGCCACTGGTTCTACCCCCTCACTGACCTCTGCAGCCATGTCCCCTCCGCTGGCACCGCCGTCCCTGGCACTGGTGGTCTGTGCGGGTAGAAAAAACATTACACATTTATAATTTGAGATGTCAGATACGCCTTCCCTGTTTTCTTTTAAGCAAGATATATAAAAGAGAAAACAAAACATCACTACAGTTTGGTTACAGTTTTTTAATCTCCTACCAACATGCAAAACATCACGTTGCTCATTTTGTTGATTGGCAATCATTAAAAAGCCAGGTAGTCAAGCCAAACAAAATCTTTTTGCAATTATGGAGGGGCAGAGGCAGAGTTACAATGAATCTGAGTTATTAAAGCGCAATGAAGTGGTTCAATGATTGGACATATGGTCTTAGTTGGCAAATGCAATGGGGCCACCCTCCTCATCATACTTCCAAGGACCAGCCATGCTGCATGGTCATTACATGCTGGTATACCATTACCAAGGCAATAATACATGCACAACACAGGGGGGTCCACCATGGCCATGGCCACTCTCTCCTTTTACAGTACTGTTTGAACATGAGCACGAAAAAGAAAGCCTTCTCAACAAACATGCGTAGAATACCTTAACTGCATTCACAGTAGAGTACATGACCTAAAATGGGTTCTCTGAGTCTTACTGTACCACCAGTCTATAAGGGGAAAGGGAAAGCAGAATAAAAAGGAAGCTACAGAATAGTACAGATAGTTTTGAATTCAAGTAATGAAACTTGAAATATAGAGAAAGTAAAGTAAGTAATAAATAGGATCATGTAGGGATACGAAGGATTTAGGAAACAGATCAAAGTGGAGTTGGAAAAAAATTTGAAGACTGGCAGTTAAAAGGAAAAAAATGTATTCTAAATGTGGAGCTGTAAAAGTAGGATCAAGATAGGCAAACAAATAAGGAGGACTTACTGGGCCCAGAAGAGCCATCTGCGCTAGTGGAGGAACCTCCAGCCCCCTCACACGCCTGTGCGGCGATGGTGGTACTTGTGGCCACATCACTCGTGCCCCTGATGTAAGAAATAAACAAAATTAAATTAAAAAAAGGTTAGTGGTACTGTTAATCTCCCCAAAAACGTTTTAACTGGAAGAGGCAAACGCAGTAACATATGATTTAACGTTTATAAATCAGATCTCTTCTCCTATTGCTATCGTTCACCTATTCCTTCATTTCCTAACCCTACCCTATTCCAAATTTCCTAAACTACATTGGAACTATTAGTAAATTGCAATGATTGATCTTTGCTTCTCATCTCATTCTGAATCTCCTACTCTCAACCTTTGACGGGTCACCTCAGTCTGCATTTTCAATGCAATCATGGTGATGCATGCATAGTTATTAGTTACTTAATACTTTCTACACATCACTAGGAAATCAGTGTCGTTTGGGGTTGGGAGTAGGTACTGTATGAGCTACAAGAAATAAAGGCACAGAGAAGTGAAAGAAGAATGCACTAGCTCACTGTCTAATACACCACTATCTCAGTAACAGGACAGAGGAGTCTCTGCATTACTTCTTAAATGACCAGTCCAAGCGAGCGCCAACAACACAAGTAGGATTAGGTAGCACCGCCAAGCACCTGTCTACTCCAGGATGATCAGATAATATTTGTAACATAAACTTAACTTACCTGAGTGCGAGAAGCATGCTTGCTAATTGGGAAAAAAATATTATCATAATATTACTCACCAAGCCCTGCAACCTCCACGCCCAGCAGGTCCTAGTACCGGTCCAAGATGTCAGCCCACTGGTGCCCCAGCTGCTGTTGGGTGCACTTGATGCCCAAACATAGGCAAACCGCCCGGCGCACCCTCTCCCAGCATTGCTTCCGCTCCCGGAGGGCGTAGCCACTACCAGGCCTGACGCCTGCTGCCTATGTGGAGGGGAGGTGGCGCTGCACATTAAAAACAAGTGCTGCCACCTCCACCTTGGTGAATAGTGCACGGGCTGCACCCCTTGTCTGTGCAGGCTACCACAAGATAGGCAGCTGCGGCTGGTGGTTGGGGGGGGCTGGCCATGCACTCCCCTGCTCTGCCATGGTGCTGGATGGGGGCCAGGGAAGAGAAGAAAGTAGAAGAATGAAAAACAGTCAAGCAAAAAGCACAAGAAAATAAAAAACTTAAAATACAAAACCACAAAGAGACAGAGCAACGAATATAATAAAAAATGAGGGGGAGAAAGGTTTTAGATGGGTAGGATTAAGAAGATTAGGAGGAGATCGAAAAATAGGCCCAGTACCATAAACAGAGCAAAATCCAAGATGGCCACGCCCATGCGAACACATACAAATAAAAATAAACTTGAAATACAAAAACACAAGGTCACACAGCAAGGATATAATAAAAAATGAGGGGTAGTTAGGTTTTAGATTGGTAGGATTAAGAAGATTAGGAGAATGAAAAATACGCCCAGCACCATAAACAAAGCAAAATCCAAGAAGGTCATGCCCATGTGAACCGCATGGTGCCGTTCGCATGCGAGGATGCACGTCGTGTTACGTTTAATGGAAAATGTTACGCGAATGGGCGCGACAAGCAACTCCGCCCGCTTGCAGAACTCTGCGTAGCTGGCTGAGTTTTTTAGACACTGTGCGGAGTTCCGCCTAGCTCCGCCCAGCCTTAGTCGAAATGGCAGTTTAAAACTGCACACGCAGGCTGCAATGGCAGACCTGGGACATGCTTAGGAAAGCTACTTAAGTTTGTGGCACAATCCGTGCTGCAGGCCCATTAGCATTTGATTTCCAGGCACCCTGGGTACATATGTTACCACTCTATTAGGGATGTATAAGTACATTAAATATGCCAATTGAGTATACGCCAATTCTACCATGTTTTATGGAGCAAGCACAAGAATTTTAGCATTGATTAACAATGGTAAAGTGTGCAGAGTCCTAAGGCCAGCAAAAACGAGATCAGCAAAAATAGGAGGGGTGAACACAAAGAGTGTGGAGGAAGGCCACACTAAGACTGACAGCCCTAACATGTGTCCCCCCTAGCTGAAAGTGCAGAGAAGTACCTAACCTCCTGGTAGTTCTCATCACTAAGGCAAAAAACTTGGAGAGACCATCAGCATCGGCCTACTCGGACCCAGGACGGTGTTCCACCGTTAAGTCCATTCCTTGTAGGGCGATGAACCACTTCAACAATTTGAGATTCTCACCCCTCATCTGCATCAACCATTTGAGGGGCCTGACAAGCTGCCAGGTCTTCCAATGTCGATGCAAAATACTATTCTAAGATACTGTTTGAGGAGTTGATCAAATAGGTTGATTACAAAAAAAAAGGAATTCCTTGGTAACAGATAGAGTTCAGGGCAAACTGCAGTATGATAGATAACATAGAGGAGCCATTAATATTTCTTTATAAATCAAAAAACAACAACATTTATTTGCCTGTTAGATTGATTTCAAGAAGGTGTTTGATAGCCTAGACGGGGGCCACCTAAAGGTCAGAGTGGATAAAGTGGGTATATGACCAACTCTTCTTAAAGCCATCATATTATAATACACAAAAAAGGTGAAAATAGGAGACAATTCATCATTATCTTACAAGATTCCTGTCAATACGGGCCCAAAACAAGGTTGTATCCTTGCCCCCTTATTAATTAATATATATGCCTCTGATACTGCCCAATTCCTAGCCAGCCAGCGTGACTTGGTAATGGCAACTTCAACATGGTGATGCACAAAATAGTTTATAGCAGTATTTCCCTTGCACAGCAATCAACGGGAGAGATTGCAGCAACAGCTGCTCCTTCTACCAACAGCTCCATATGGAATCCCTGGTGCAATATCGTTCTATAGTATATCACACAACCATGGTCACTGTGGAGTAGGGTGTACCTCGTCGTGACATACCCGTAAGACGCGCTGACGTCCCCACTCCTGGAACACGGACGTCAGTCAGTCATCATTCCACTCACGCAGCGGGAGACACACCCCCGCTTGCCGTGACGAATGTGGAAGACACGTGGCTCGCATCGGCCATTAGAGCCCTCCCGCCCTTCCAGATGACTTATTCTGACTAGCCTTCCGCTACCTGCGGATGGCGAGGCAGAGGGGAGGTGCACCAGAGCGGTCACGCACAGAGACTAGTAAGTGAGACTCACTGTTTATTTATAGAACTCTGTAGTATCCTAGTTTACTGTCCATGCTTGTGTATGCCATTTTCCACCACATGCCCTGCCAGTAGAATATTACAGTATGATGATGTATTACGGAATGTTGGGTGTCTGTCAAGAAAAGCCACAGTTGTGATGGGGCTGAGCAGCATGCTGGCTGCTCCTGGTGGGGCTCATCTACATATCTACAATAAATCATCTTGAACTACATCAATCTGTCTAGACTTCATTACTACATTTTTATGGCGACAATCTGGAAACTTACCCTCGTTCTACGTGCTCAACAAAAGAAGTCAATGTCAAGGAAGTCATGATGTTGAGAACAAGCATCAAACTACGATTGGAACAACGATTCTGGCATCCTGAGCCCCACCAGTGACCACTACACCGGTCGCCCCCAACCTCTGCTTGCCAGATCTTACTTCACATAAGCCTGTCTCAATGAATGGACTTTTTCAACCACCGCACAAGAACAGTGTGGCTCTATGGATTGTTCTGTCTTCAAGCACCTCTCAACATCAAAGCAATTCAAGCGTGTTGTCTCTGTGTCATGTGTCTACATCAATATGAACTGCGCCTTCAAGGGAAGTAAGCATTGTCATTTTAGACTTTCTACATGTCATCCCTATTATGAATGCTGCGCAGTTCGAGATGTTTAAGGTCATTTGGAGCGTCTGGGGTTGTGCAACCTTAAAGGCCGCCCGTGTTGTGTGGGGCGTCTACTCTCCAGACATCATTGTGTGGGTTTGACACGGTTGCCGTTTATTACACTGCATGGAAAGAAACTGCAATTAAAGAATCAGCTGAGCTGTGCCGGAGGCATTCTTTAATGGGAGTAGTATGCACCCTCAGACGGTGTGTTTGGCGTAGTGGTGTTTTGTCTCCCACGACGTACATAACGTGCCACCATTTTGTGTTTCGATACAACTACCAAGGACCTGTATCTATGCATTCTTCCTTTCAAGTATTTGCCAACCACGGCGTGGTGTTTTTCTTGCCAACCACGTTTTGTTCAGTGATAATAAAGTTATCGACAAGTTGAAGTTGACCGGGATCGTCGCGACGTGGTGATCGGCTGCACCATGAAGCTACAGGTATCCTCTTCTCTTTATTTCTGGTGTTTTGGCATGACTGATAACAGTGCACAGTCGTCGGGCTGTCACATAAGTCCAGATGTTTACAAAGATGTCAGTTTTCGTCAATTTTAATTTGCCTGATACATACCTCGACAAGCACTACTTTACTTTTCGTTCATCTCGGAACTCTGTTCCATTGGTTTTTTTTTTCAAGCCATGGTGCCCTTCGATCTTCAGTGGAGGTTTTCTGTGCACCAGTGCACTGTACTTTCAAAAGGTAACCAGATTCTTCCTTGTACTTCGAACTGCTGTTTGTTTCTCCACGCCTGCTTCACAATATCGCGGTGACAAGCACACCATTGACTCTCTTGATCCAAAATGGAGGTGCAAGTTTATTTTATCTATCACCGGGATTCCAAACAATTTATGTATTAAAAGTAACATCCTTTTGTTGTGTGCGAGCATTGTGGGAGTCTCATTCAATGCCACATGTGAACAATACTTTGCTTTTCTGTAGGCAAGATGGTTCATGTGTCATATGTATATGGTGACACGTTCACACATAGTTGTAACTCTCTTCAAATCATATTTTAAATGCAAATAGAAGTTTTAGCCTGTTTTACTGTATGCATCTATGTTTGGGTTTGTTGTACTACTCGCGGTTTCAAATCTTTTTCCAAGTATATGTCATGGGTTCTTACCCTTATATGTTACCTGACTATTGGCTATCCTCACTTATTGGGGTGTGTCTTAGGTTCATGTTCAATTTTCTATTATACCATTACTCCGCACAGTGTGTGTAGTATGGGATTTATTTCCATTACGGTGCACGTCAAGTGACCTCTACACGAGGTTGTCCAAGTTGTCCTTACACGGACGTCAAGTCATCTCTACACGAGGTTGTCCAAGTTGTCCTTACATGGACATCAAGTGACCTCTACACGAGGTTGTCCAGGTTGTCATTACGCGGTCTATTATATTTTTAACTCACACAGTGTGTGTCATATGGGTTTTAGTCCCATTATTACAGTGCACAACATGTGACCTTTTACGAGGTTGTCTCTACACGGGTTTAATCCCATTCTCAATTGTTCTTCACCTTGTTTACATTAAGCCTTTTTGCTTTACATTGTCGATTTTCCATTACTATGTTGTTTACAGGAAGTAGGAGTGATGTTATTGTATTCATTCATTCTTTCTTCACCCTGTTTACATTAAGCCTTATTGCTTTACAATGTCGATTTTCCATTGCTATGTTGTTTACAGGGAAGTAGGAGTGATGTTATTGTACTCATTCATTTTCTTCTCTGTTTTCTTTATTTCTCATGCTGTGCTTTGCCTCCTGTCATGCCTGTCTGGCCATTGGGTGTGTCTGGAGGTAGGGATCGGTGCTTTCATGTTTTTCCTTTGGTTTCTATCTTATTTGTTGTGTTATAGAAGAAAAGGAGATATGTAGTATCCTAGTTTACTGTCCATGCTTGTGTATGTCATTTTCCACCACATGCCTTGCCAGTAGAATGTTACAGTATGATGATGTATTAGGGAATGTTGGGTGTCTGTCAAGAAAAGCCACAGTTGTGATGGGGCTGAGCAGCATGCTGGCTGCTCCTGGTGGGGCTCATCTACAGATCTATAATAAATCATCTTAACTACATCAATCTGTCTGGATTTCATTACTACAAACTCCTCGGTACCAAGGGTTGTATCTCTCCGCCGCATGCAGCTGCCCTGTGCCTAGGCGACGCCCTCGCATTTATCAAAACGATACTCTCTTTCACTGATTACCCCTTCATTATAGGTAGCCTCCCGTGTCCAGAGACCTCGCAGTCTGGTGGGATGGTCTACCCTAAACTCTCAGGAGGGTGAGGACGTTATTGTTTTAAGCATGTTTTAATGTTCTCTTTACTATGGGATTCACAATGATGTATATACGCATGTTGGCATATGCCACCTTGCCAGCATGAAGCATGTTGTGGCAACATATCCATCTGATTTGAAGACATTATTGCGGGGTGAGCGCACATATGTGATTTTTTATGTAATGCATTGACTTTTCACTTTTCTTTTTATCGCAGGTAACTCATAATCAAGTGCATAATTAGTATAGCGCTCTGAAACAAGGGTAAGATGCGCGTTGACACCTTGCTATTCAAATACAGAGTGGGGTTATAAATTTAGCACTCCTCGCTCCACCGAAAAGATAAGGTCACAGAACACCAATTGCACAGACATTAGCCGAATAGCTGGCCTATGAGTGACTGATTCACTGCTCACTAGCAGGGACCTAGACCATTATATCCTCTGGTTCCCTGCCATTCTTTTTAACCTAACACCCAGTGGCGGCTCGCCGAGGGAGTGCTGCGGGGTGGTGAGGCGGGGCGGGGGAGGGACAGGATGGAGGGTTGTAAACTCCGGCATACGGCGCAACGGAGTTATGTAAATAAATAAATACATAAAACAATTTACATTGCACGCGCTGCAACGCCAACTCGGCGATGCAGCGCGCGCAATGTAAATTGTTTTATTTGTTTATTTACTTAACTCTTTGATGCAGTCCAAGTGTATAGACGGTCGAAGAATGACGTGGTTTGAGGCTTGAGTCTTGTCCCACAACAAATGAGGACCCACCCACAGTTAAGACCTTTTACCCTAATAAAGGGGTTAGGACAACTCAGGAGTCCCTTCCAGAGGAGGGGCTGGACAGAGGGGAGGATACTCCCATGTCCTATGTCCAGTTTCGTGCCAGAGCGGGAGCCAAGGCCTCCCAGAACTGGTTCTAACTAGAGTATGCAAGGAGGGCACCAATTGTGTCCTTCAAAGCAGTCTGGTGGTGCTGGCCAGCGCCCCCACCCCAGCCCAATACACTAAGACCTGTCTGGAAGGTGGTCACACCTCCATGTGACAGGAAACCTATTGTTCTACCTTCCCCTGCTTGAGCCCAGCCCAGCAGCAGGAGGGAAGAAACTTTTCTGGTGTTGGCAGCAGCACTAGCTTGCTGGCAGACCCTGGAAGGCTGTTACCGGAAGTACTGGGGGCTTCCGGAGGAGCCGACGTGCATGGAATCATACCTCCAACACCGGTAACGGTTTTTGGGTATGATTCCAACATGTTTGATAGCAAACATGCCCAGGTTCGGCACAGTCAATATGTAGTTACCCATCATGTAATGACGCATGGCCACTATATGTATCAAAACGGCTGACCGCACTTACAAAGCCCGGAGAATTGACTCCGAGGTTTGTAGGGTGTGTTCTGCTCATGCAGGGCACCCTCACACTTCGAACCGAGCACCCTGCCTTCGGGATTGAAAGGCCTGCTTTAGGGGTGACATAGGTTTTAATTGCAGTGACCTTAAATATAGGGAACCCTATATCTGTCGTAAGTGGTGTTAGCAACAGCTTACACAGGCTGCAATGGCAGGCCCGTAATTACAGTTTGAGTGGTCTCCCACGGGTGGCATAATACATGCTTCAGTCCATGGGGGACCCCTGGTGTACCATGCCATGGGTACCTCAGTACCATATACTAGGGACTTATAAGGGTACACCAGTATCCAATCTGGGATGTACCTAAGTACTTACCATAACCAATTTAGGGGAGAAAGCACAGGGACTGAGGTCCTGGTTAGCAGGATCCCAGTCAGACTAGTCAGAAACAACATAGCACCAGGCAAAAAGTGGGGGTAACCATAAAAGCAGATCCTACTTTCCTACAGTACTGGTTTCACGTTATCCTCATTTGTGCAAACATAACCATAATATTGTATGCTTTGCTGGTGCCAAAGGCGGGAAGCGGCTTGCTAGTCGCTTGGGCTCTGTCCCATTTCTAGTTAGCTGCGCACGCGCGCTTTCTGAGCACGCAGCAGGATACCCTAGAGTGAATCAGGTATGGCGAGCCATTCTCCCTCGCAGGTAGAGCGCCCGTATCCCCACAAGCCACCTCAGCGGGGGTCCTGACAAATGCTTCCCCAACGCTTACGTGGGCAAGTAACAAGTGTGTCTACAGGCTGTGCCTGAGGGGCTGAGTGCTTTTAAAGTGCCTACGGCGGCCTACTATTATTATTGCTGACCGGGGTTGCCCCCACCAAGCTGCTTGACGCAGTACTCTCACGGTCACCCCCACGCCCAGCGATAAGTATTAACATGGCAGGGTGCCAGTTTTGTGAGGAAGAAGAAGGCTATGATGTGCCTGATGACCGGACTCCTTTTGAGGAACACCTGGTAGAAGCCGTGGATGCCTCAGTGACCTATACAGTGAACAGGGCCCTGGCGGCAGCCCTTCACCAGCCACTTGCAGAGATATGCTCTTAAAGCTGCCCCCTCACCTAATCTCTCTCAAGCAGGGAAGTAACTGCAGGTCACAGACTGGCCCCCCATTGCCATTATGATGCGCATCTCGCGCTGTTCCACCTCCGACCATGCCTACTGCACGTAGGCCATGACATGGTGAATGGCAAACCGATCTGAGACCATTGTTTGGTAAGTCGTGTTATGAGAGGCATTAATTTGAGTAATCCTCCATGTCCTAAGTATTCATGTTTGTGGGACATCAATATTGTCCTCTCTTATCTGCAGAAGTGGCCAGCTAATTCTGATCTTTTGCGAAAACAGCTTTCAGCGAAACTGACCATGCCACTTTGCTTGGTGTCTTTAAGGAGAGTATCGGATGTGAAGTGTAGGAAAGTGGGTTTCTGTTGCAGTAACCCCCCCCCCACTTTTTGCCAGACTACTGATGCACTTTCACTTGATGTGCCCTGGGTCCCTGCCAATCAGGTTCCCAGGGCCTGTGTTCTTTCCCCAAAACTAACCCAATTGGCATCTCTGGCCACAGGTCAGCCCTGGTAAATGGTACCACAGGTACCCAGGGCACTGTGACCAGGAAGACCTCTAAGGGCTGCAGCACTTATTGTGCCACCCTTAGAGGCCCTGTACCTTTACACACACACATTGCCTTTGCAGGCTGCGTGATTTGGTGCAGAACAAAGTGAAGAGTAGACATGGCACACATCCCTGTGTGCCATGCCTACAACCCACTGCCCTGGCATAGAGCAGTCACCCCTCTAGCTGGTTGCCCTATGCCAGTGGTAGGGTACAGGTGCATGAGCCCTGTACCCCTACAGTGTCTAAGTCCATTCTTAGACATTGTAAGTGCAGTGCTGCCATTAAGAGTATATGGTGCTGGGAGCTTGTCATTACGAACTCCACAGCACCATAATGGCTACACTGAAAACTGAGAAGTTTGGTATCAAACTTCTCAGCACATTAAACCCACACTGATGTCAGTGTTGGATTTAATGAAAAATGCACACAGAGGGCATCTTAAAGATGCCCCCTGAAAAACGACCAGCCTCTGGTGGGTTCCCTGACTGGTACAAACCAGCCTGCCACCACAAGACATGTTTCTGGACCCCTAGGGTGGGAGCCTTCGCTCCCTGAGCCCAGAAACAAAGCCTTTCCTGGGCGGAGGTGTTCACACCTCCACCAGGCCAGGAAGAGCCATCTGTTGCAGGGGAGCTTCAAAGGCCTGGCAGCCTTTGTAATGCGACCCCCAGCCTCTCCTGCTATCAGGAGCAGGCTCCCTTCCTGTCTCCCCTCCTTTTCGGCGGGAAGACAGGCGGGAAAAACTAGCCAGCCCAGAAGGTGTGCCCACCTCTGCCAACTCCACCCTCAGGTGGGGAGGCGAGGTGAAGCCCACTCTTCAGTGCCCGCCATCTTGCAGATGACAGGCACTCCCCAATCAGGATTAGGGATTGTGCTCACTCCCCACGTGGGGTGAGCACACCAAGGGTGTAGTCATCCTAAGGTCAGTAGCCCATTGGCTACTGACCTCAAGACCCTAAAACGCCCCTAAATACAGTATTTAGGGGCAGCCCTGAACCAAGAAATCAGATTCCCGCAACCTAAGAAGAAAAGGATGAAAGAAGACGCCCAGCAGAGGAGACTGCAGAGAACAACTGACTTGGCCCCAGCCCTACAGGCCCGTCTGCAGTTTCCAGAGATCCTGCGCCAAAAATCGTCTTGTCCTGCAGCCAGCGACCTTCAGAGCCCTTGGGAGAACTGACTGCCTTCAACAAAGACCAGATCTCCTGTGAACAGCAGCACTGTTCAGAAGAGACACCAAAGAAAGACTCCGAGCCTGCTGAGGAAAAAGAAATCCGACGCCTGGAACCACCACTGCACCCGTCGCCTAAGGCCTAAATTTGAGTGACCCACCGGTCCCAGCGAGGTCCCCCAGTGCTCCAGAGTCCGAGTCCACTGTGGGTTGACCCCTCCAGGACTCCCCGACGTCGCCTGCAGCCTCTGCACGGAGACCCCCCCAACTGCAAGTGGCCCGGTAAGGTGAAATCCGACCTCAAAAGACACCCCTGCATCCAGCCGCCCTGCGCCCTGGAGAAAAGAACCCAAGGTGCACCTACGTCCCGAGCCCTCCAACTTACCTGCCCAGCTGTTGGGTCCTCCCAGAAGTCTTCCTGGACCGAGCCTGCAGCTGAAAACCAAAACCGAAAATCCCCATTGAAAACAACAGGGCACCCGACGCCAAAACAGCACTCTGCACCCAATGCCCCTGCGCCGCTGCAGGTTCACTTTGTGTGCTTAACCGGATCCCCCTTTGCCCTGAGCCTAACACCAGGAGCTTGGCTCCCCCAACCTAGTGGCCTGCTCGTCAGCAGCCACCAACCGGAGGCCTCCTATCCCCCATTGGATAACAGTGGGCCTCAGCACTTTGCACCCGGCCGCCCTAGTGCCGCTGAGGGTGTAACAAGAGTGCATCCCTGACCCTGGGGGACTCCTGAGTCTACCCCCAGAACCTCAACCCCCACTACCAAATACTTACCTCAAAACCGATAACACTATTTTCCTCCATAGGATAACATTGACTGTTTTTCTTGTAAAAGTTTCCAAGTGTGGAGTTTGAAAACCTAAAGAAATTCTTTAAAATTGTACTATTTAACCAAAAAGATTTTACTTACCTGTTTACAGGAATGTCCCAGAGTAGTATCCAGGTATACTACTCTGAGTAAGAAAAGTAATCTAAAAAGTAACTTACCTGGTATTTTACTGAAAGCCCATTCAAGTCTATGTACTGTATTTACAAAGTATTGCATTTCGCTGCAACCATCCTGTAAGTCAAAACAAAGTGCATATACAATTACAATTCAAACTGTTTACAAACTGCATTACTACTATAAAGTATTTATTACTTACCTGTGCCAGGCTTGCTTGGTTCTAGAAAATAAAATAACTAAAAGAATATTTTCATACAAAAACAATTGGTCTGAAGTTCAGACTTTGAGTGTGTGAATTTATTTGCTGACTGAGTGTGTACAACAAATGCTTAATTAACACTGTCCTCTGATACTGCTTTACTGCTCGACCACACTACCACAAATAGAGAGTGAGGTGCTATCTAACTTTACCTCTGCCTACCTTTGGGGTTCCACTGGACTCTGTGCACACTATACCTCACTTTGGTATAGTATATACAGAGCCAGCTTCCTACATGAAGGCATTGGATTTAGCAGGTAGTGTGTTTATTCCCAATGGTGTTTCGTTTACCCTGTCCAGGAGAACAAAGATATGTTCTAAACAGATCTCATATCCACATTTTCCAAACAATCCTAAATTATGTAAAGTGCAATGTTTGAAAGAGTACGAAGACTGTACTAGAAAATTCAGACGACTCATATGTGGTCAGTTCTTAATCTCCCTTCAGATACCTTTCAATGCTGTTTCTTCTGCTACCTTGGCAAAATGGGTAATTTGGCTTCCGGGAGAAGCAGGTGTGGACATTACCAGATTCGGTGCTCATTCAGTCAGAGGCACTATGGGGCAGATTTACGTTCCCTGGCGCATCCCTGCAAATCAGCAGGGATGCGCCAGGGAAGATGCGTGACGCAAGTTTACCCTTGCGCCACCACAGATGCGCCGCATTTACAATGCGGCGCATCATGGCGCAGGATAAACAGATGCGTGACGCATCTGTCGGCGAAGCGGTGGCGCAGTACTGGAGTCGTGTCGCAAGTGCGACGTAACTCCAGTACTGCTCAGGGGTGCCCTATACCTAACATGCTGCGTCACTCCTTACGCCTGCTTGAAGCAGGCGTAAGGATTTGACGCAGCAGGACGTAAAGTGACTTCGTGAAATCTTGTAGATTTCACTGCGTCACTTTACGGGGCTTCCTGCGCAGGAACGCCCCCTGCGCCGGCACGCCCACATGAAACCTGACGCAGGTTTCATGTGGCGCAAGGCTTTACAACATGACGCATCTCCCTAGATGCGTCACGTTGTAAATCCCCCGCAGCATGGCGCATGATTTGCGCCGCCGCTGCGTCACAAAAGTGACGCAACGGCGGCGCAAAAGCGGCGTAAGGGGCTTGTAAATCTGCCCCTATGGCTTCTAAATCTTTTCTTCTAGGTTCTCAATTACAGGACATCATGAGAGCTGCATACTGGTCTTCAAACTCGACTTTTAAGACCTTTTACTGTAAACCCATTGTGAATGTTGCTTCTGTAGTGGTAGATCAACTTTAAACAAGCATAATCCAAAGCCTCCTGTCCTGACATTGAAAAAATTAATTCTAGCTAGGGTAAGAAAGGGAAGGCACCCGGACCGGATGGCCTGCCTCATGAAGTCTACAAAGTTTTGGCTAGCACATTAACACCTATCCTAGTCGAAATTTTCAATGAGCTGTTTATGACAGGAGCTAAAATGCCTGAATCGTGGAAAGAGGCCATCATCGCACTAATTTTGAAACCAGGGAAATGCCCTAAGAACTGTGACTCGTATAGGCCAATATCGCTATTAAATTGCGATTATAAGATCTTCGCGAAGATCATGGCAAGAAGACTTAATGAGGCTATGACTGAGCTTGTACATGAATATCAAAAGGGGTTTATACGGGAAAGATCTTTGAAAGAGTTGACTTACACGCTTATCGGCTCTATAGACTTGGCTACAGCATACGAGCTCCCCCTTGCAGTAGTGGCGTTAGATGCTACTAAAGCATTTGACCGGGTAAACTGAGTCTTCTTACAAGCAGTTGTGAAGTCTCTCAAACTGGGAACAAACTTTTGCAAAGCCCTGGCGGGGATTTATGCCGCACCAGAAGCTAGGGTGCTGGTTAATGGCTTCCTGACAAATTCCATTCGGATCACCAGGGGTACGAGGCAAGGATGCCCCTTGTCGCCATTACTGTTTGATCTCTATATTGAACCGCTAGCAAGGAAAATTAGGAATGACCCAGATATTTTACCATTCCAATATAAAGGCTGGGGGAAGAAATTAGGTTTATATGCAGACGATCTTCTAATTTACACGACTCACCTACAGAGAACTTTGAGTCGCGTGATGACACTAACAGCAGACTTTGGGAAGATCCCTGGCTATGACATCAATAAAGAGAAGACAGAGATAATGGCTTGGAACACAGAGGAAGGGGATGAGAAGGTTAAAAGGGAAATTAGATACTTAGGGGTTAAGATCACTCAAGATATCACCAAGCTAACCAAGGAAAACTTTGAAAAAGCTAGGAAGGAAGTGGGTGGTTTGGTGAGAAATTGGTCACATCTCCCGCTCACTTTATTCGGCCGAGCTAATCTGGTAAAGATGATGGTCCTCCCCAAGTTTACCTTCCTATTCGATTCAATTCCTTTACCCTTTAAGAAGGAGTGGTTCGCGAATCTGCAAAGCCAGATTAGTAGCTTCATCTGGTCTTCCAAAGGGCCGCAGATAGCGTGGAAGAAATTGAGAAGGAGGGTGGAAAAAGGGGGGCTAGCGCTACCAGACTTGTTATTCTACTCCTGGGCATTCTTGTTACAGAATGGGAAAATGTTGCTAGATAGACCCACAAGCTCACAGATCGGGAGGCTACTGGCGGTGTGCTAAAACAGGTGGAAGGAGTGGAATGTGGCTTTATGCACAAATATGCCAATCCTAAATACTTCAAGAAAGTCAGGCTGAAAATTCTATGGGGCATGGATGAGACATGGTACAAGATTAAAAGATCTCTAAAGCTCCCGTACTTCAGTCATCTAGCCCCCATCTGGGATTCTCCGGGCTCTCCAGAATGGACAAAAGACAGGCTGGCGATACCGTTACGTGAGGCCAGTATAACAAGATGGGAGCATTTAATCCACGAGGGCCACTTGATAACTTGGGAGATGTGTAAACAAAAGACGGATGACAAGGTCTCAAGGTTTAAATTCCTCCAGATACAGAGTTGGTATCAATCTCCAGGCACAGCAGTAGGTGATCTGAATGAGCTTGAAGAGAGACTGATGTCGGGGTCTGTGGTGAAGACAGACATAGCTGCGTGGTACTGGCTGATGATCGAGTTGGAAGATGGAGAATTTACTCTGCCGGTGGAGTTGTGGGGAGGATGCTTGCCGGAGACTTCGCTGGAGTACCTATGGCAAGTATCTATGTCTATGATGTATAAAATAGTAAAACCTGCCTATTTAAGGAGAAATCATCTCTTCACCATCCACAGGGCTTATTGGACCTCACAAAGACTCTCGAAACTTGGAAAGGGAGGTGAGGTGGCTTGTCCGAAATGCAGCAGCATGAAAGAAGACGATGTGCATATGTTTCTGCATTGTCCAAAGATCCAGATATTCTGGGAGGGCGTGAGTAGAGCCTTGTCTAATATTCTGAAGATGCAAATTAAGGTAAGCGTTTCGCTGATTGTTTTTGGATGTCTGGACTCGCAACTAAAGATTGGCAAAAACCATGCGAAGCTGGTATTTTATGCAATATTACTGGCACGCAGAGAAATATGTAAGCAATGGGTCGCCCAAACCCCTCCTCGATACGAGGATTGGCTATTATCTGTAAAGAGTATCGTCACATTGGATATGTCGGACGAGGGAAATAGAAGGTATGAGTTCTGGTTACCTCTACTAAGGTGGATTGAGCAACAGGGAAGCAGGTTGGATCAGGGGTCCGATGATTAAGCCTACTCCGCCACAGCTGGCACTTTTCTGTCGAGCAGGGTTTACTCGCAGAAAGTGTGCTTTGAAGAAGGGGTCTTCACAATCCGAGGGTGGTACCGTGTGAACCCTATTTCTTTCATTTCCCAGCAAAAGGGCATGACACCCCAGATACGGTGCAAGTGGAATCGTGTTTTGAGGCAAATGAGGACAAAAGAAAACAAACGTTTTAATGTTCTTTTGCAGATGGTTTGATAATGTTGATTACGATTAATGATGCTGTGTATATGTAAAATATTGAAATTATTGTGTTGTAAATTGAATCATGCAGTTTTGTGCTGAGTTTATGATGTGTGTGCTTAAATTGGCAGCTACACGCCTGTTTTCATTGCAGGTTCTGAGCAGAAGACAGAATAACTGAAATCCACCTGGGTGACCTGGTCCCTCGCAGCAGTTCCCGATGTTCTGGTTTTTGTTACGCTTGAGGTCTTCAGTTTGAAGACAGTTGGGTCGCTTCAAGTTTCATGGTTTAACAATGCAAGTTGAGACTGTTAGCCGTCACTGGCAAAGAAAGAGGACTGGAAATGGCATCAGTCCAGTATTATGGGCAGAGTCATGATATGATTGGTGCACTGTTAATGACGTCATATATGATATTGGGAAATGTAGTTTTTAATTTAATTGGCTGCTGTGATTGTTTGCTAATAAACAGAGAAGAAAGAGTAAAGTGTAATCCTCGCCTCAGTGTCCTTAATAGAATTGAATTTTTTTTATGCCAGACTTCATTCTCACATGGCTGAGAAACAAAGTTTGAATTTACAGAAAACATGCTCTCATTTAGCTTCTGAAGCACCTTATATCACCTCTATGGGAAAATCATGAGAAAACAGTTTTCTGTCAAACATGATTTATGAAATCCCAGCAGAAGGCTTTTTCATAGGGTAAAGTCACCCTAGAACACACCACAATTTCTAAAATTAGTATGGTACCATCAACAAATGATTTATATTGCAACTAAAATCTGTTATCGCCCTTTATACGTTCTCCTTTTTGTAACCCTCAAAACCTGCTATTCGCTACAATGCATTTCAATGGGCACCACGCTTCAGAGTCCTGTAAGTGCTGCAACAGCATGTTGTCCATGTTGTGGCCAGACAATAAAGGGGGGGGGAGCATTTGGGGCCTCGATATATGCCCTTTGGGGTCTGGGTGTGCTCACTCTGCCCACTTACATATTTTTTTTAATACATTTTCAAGACACAGGGACCACGTCCCTCAGTCATGTAATGGCTGCCAAAGCATATTGTTCAGGTTGTCATCAATCAATCAGGATTGACTAGTCTCCTTTAACCCCTTCGGTGCGCGGCCGATTTTCGCCCTGTGCGGGGCGTTTCATTGAGTGGGCGGGTTCATGACGAGCTGAGCTCGTCATGCGCACACGAGCACTGCGCAGCATGACGAGCTGAGCTCGTCATGAGCACCGAAGGGGTTAAATTGGCCAATCAGAGTATATCTGAACACCAACTGTCCAAATATACAAATGTCATTTTCCTTTACTATCTCAAAAACTACTGAACAGATTTACACTAAATAACAAAAGGCATGCTTTCTGGACCAAAAGTTACCTTTTTGCCAAATTTGGTGTAAATCCGTTCAGCGGTTTGGGCTATAAGCGTATCTAAAATCTCTATGGGAATTAACATAGGAAACACACTTTTTTTTTACCCCCCCTTTTTCTCGAGCACTGCTTGACGGATTACCCTGAAACTTTCCATGCACAACAAGACCCCAATTTGACACTTTTTTAGGGAAAATTTCATGAAGATTCGTAAACGGCGCAATGTCAAAAAACGCTTTTTCTATGGAAACAAGGTCCTAACTATAAATACCTACTGGCGACAGCCAGTAGGTAATGTATATATAAATATGAACGTATTATTTGATTTTATTATTAGAAGATCCTGGCAGACATCTAAGATGAGGTTCTAACAAGAATTATTCGGTTCTAACAAGAATTATTCCAGTTCACCCTTAAATGCATGTTGATTTTAATATACGCTTTTCACAATTAATATGCCAGGTCTTTTGTGTTTATAAGTTTTCACAATAAAAAGAACAGACCTGAGGCAACAGAAATAATTTTTCCTGGTGAACCAATCAGGCCTGTAGGTGTTACTGACGAGCTATCACCATAACCAACTGAGGCCTCCTGTACTGAGCATAAGCTTTCCCACAAGGCAACCATCAGGCATATAGTAAAATACTATTCCTCCTAAGAGGCCTAAAAAAGATTCTTGTGCTACAAATCTTCCATACCCATGGTTTGTCAGAGGGGCTACCCAGCACCAAAATTCTTGCCTGTAAGCTTCAATACAGAGTAATAATAATCTACCTTTAAATGCATGTTGGTCTTAAAAAATGCTTTTCACAATCAATATGTCAGACCTACTGCCTTTTTCTTAACTTTTCACTATAAACCATCAGGCCTATAATATTTACGAGAACATTGGAATGTTGAACGCTCCTGTGACAGGGTGCCCTCGGAGAACGACTGCTGGTGCCCCGGGGGTACAGCTGAGGCATGCTTGGCATCCTCAGAAGGGCGGAGCCTCACCCCTAACCTGGATCCGGAAGCGGCCTCCAGGACGACCACAGAGGAGAAGCCAGGTGTTCAGATCGTGGGAGCCGGAGGAGAACGAATAGCGACACCAGGAGAACCTGTGACGGAGAAGGCGGAGGAGACAGCAGTCGAGCGACACGGAGGAGAGGGCAGAGGGCGCAGGACGGACGAGAGACAGGGAAGCCGACGTCGGACCAGCGGTGATCCTTTCCCCTGAGGAAGGAGCTATGGACGAGGCGGCCGTGGCTCTGTCAGGGAGCCACTGCTTCAGGCAAGTGGCTCACACAACTGGGTGACTGGTGGGCGGGTGGGCTTTTACCCACGCTTACTTCACGGGCCAATAGGGGGGCCCACGCTGAAGGCAGAATAGAGACATAGCCGGACCCAGGTCCAGGGATAGAGAGGACCCCGGGGTGGGAAGGGGTACATGTGAAGCAGAACGGACCCCGCATTTTCCCATACCCCACTGTCGTGTAGCTTTTCTGTAGTTCTGTCTTTTCTTTCACCCACTTCCCCTGTCAACCCGTGTAAAGTAACACGTAGAGCCCCAACCCGAGCACTCCCTGCACCCCTACGGAAGACTGTTACTGTGTTAGTGGCAAGGGACGACCACAAGAGAACTAATAGCCTCTTCCTTTTGTTTTCTTTTCTACCGAGGGGGAAGCAACGCCAGGGAACATACCGGACTGGAGCCATCCCGAGAAGGAACCCTGAGGCACCCGGGACCAAGGTCTCGCACAAAGACGGATGTTGGGATCCCATTCCGCCTATTTGATCGTTGTAGCGAACAGTCTGGCAATAAAACACCCTTTGCGCATCTACCACTGCCTCCTGTGGTTTGTTGTCCTGTGACAGCTCCATCAAGACATTGGAGTGCTCTGAGCTTCTAATGGCCGGTAGAAGCCCGGAGTCAACATTCCAATGTTTATTCACAGCAATAGCTGTGAAGAAAGGCCTCACAGAGCCCGAGGGGATTTCAACCCCCTCGGGCTCCATGAGGCCTTTGTTTTACAATTTGGAACATTCTGCCCTCTAGGGGCAGAATTTTCTAATAGCCTTAGAGCCCTCCGTTGCGGGCTCTACCGGCCATTAAAGGCACGCTCCCTTGTGAAAGGAATGCTGGAGCGGGCCTTTAATGGCCAGTAGAGCCCCTACGGCGGGCTCTAAGGCTATATTATTGGTGTGTCACCATAAACAACTCAGACCTAATGCGTTGGTTCATAAGACTTCCCACGGTGCAACTATCAGTCATACCACAATGAAATTGCAAATATGTACAAAATGCAGTTGTCCAAACAATACAAAATTCTTACTAATAGAGCCTAATAAGATTACTATAGTGCAAATCGTCTCTCCCCATGGTTTGTTCAAATAGGTCACCAGAGCTAAAAACCCTTGCTTACTACAGTAATCTCCAAGATTCCAAGTAACAAATTGCCTGTTTACAGGCTTTAGCACAGTGTAATGACAATACATCCTTAAAAGATATTTGTGTTTAACACCTCTAGTGCAGGTTTCAACCATTAGCCGACAGTCGCACTACCTCCCCAGTACGACTGTCGGCCATTGGTCAACACTGGGGAAGTGAAAGAAGGCCCCTATGTTGCTGGGAACCAGAGAGCTTGCTTAATTATTTTTTAACCTTGCGTTGCTCGGGAAGAGCTTCCCAACCAGACTGAGTCTTTTTTTAGGTCGAGCTAGACAGCGCATGCGCTGTCTCTTCGTGACCTGCTGTAATCAGTCTGTCGGCTTCAAGTCCATCCCCTCTCTTGCCATTGCTTTTCATTTGTCTATGTCAGTGTCCTTTAAGAATCCTTGCTTGCTAGTGGTCGGTCATGCCTTTTTGTCCCGCCTTTCTCTCTTCTGTTCCTCCCATAGAGCAGTGACTTAGTACTGTCTCATTCCGCTATGGTTCTTTATCTGTTCTTTGGGGGACTATTTTTTTCTTGTTTCCTGCTCTGTTACTGTTTGTCTATGTTTAGCTTCAGCACCCTAGCTGCTTACATTCAAATATACGGGTAAACAACGCCTTCAAGGGATTTGTTTGAAATACTCTGTTCTATTGCTTTTGATAAATATTTTTTAGCTGCAAGAATTGTTGATAAACTTACCACAGAAATGTTATTCAAACATCTTTTATCTGCAAAATAATAATTTTGTTCCTTGTAAAAACATAAGAACCAATGAATCAATCACGGAACAATGAATATTCAAAACACGGGTATATGTAGAAAACAAATTTTTATCTTTTGAAATTTATCAAGGGTACTACACAGTTATATAAACAATGTAACACGAGGAAAATAGATACAATTGTATGATCCTTCAATGCCACTATTGTAAACACTTCTTCTCATTGTACATTATTTTCCAGAAGAGAGTGTAAGTGTCGACGTTTCGGTCTCTATGCATTTGTCCATGAGACCATCTTCAGGACTACCATAAATATAACAAATGACCCCTGAATGATGTTTCCAAAGATTCAAGAATTACAATTGACACACATATGTCAAATCAATCGTCGTTCTGTAACTTTTGTTTAGGTGAATAATCATCAAGAGATACAGGTAAATGATATAGGTAAATGAACTCTGGTGCTTTATTGGACGGTGTAAATAAATTTCCAGTCCTCAGCCACTTCTCAGTTGAAAGAGTTTATTCTGTTAAATTTTGTAGCGCAGCCAAAATTCAGCAGTCAGCAGTTGGATTAATCCTGAAGATGGTCTCATGGACAAATGCATAGAGACCGAAACGGAGGCACTCCAGCTATTTCCTGGCTGGAGGTTTTGTTTTCCGGTGACGCGAAGGGCGTTCGGATTCTATCTACTGGTTAAGTCATCGGGGTGACCCAGAAAACATCGACCGGATCACATAACAGTTTTGTGGCAGAGGCATTAGAATTTATACAGCTTAGTTCAAATAAGGCAGATGAACAGCTAGTTACATAACCTGCCTTCTAAGTTCCAGGCTTGGCTTCACCTAAGGAAATAATGCGCTCCTGGGGTACTCTATTTTCCTTCTGTTCCTCATTACCTCATTTGCCGCAATTAGGGGCAATTAAAAACTGAATATTAACATTAATATTCATAGGCCCGGTCAAAACTCTAGAGTAATACAATAATGGGGTAACCCGAAAGGCCACTGGACCCGGGTAGTTTATGGTACAAAAGAGTAATGTCACAGTGGACTGCATTTACATGTTATGCCAAACAAAGGAAAACATTATTACTTTAAATTAATTAAACGCCACCATTTGAATCATTCACCAAAAATGGTTATGATTTTATTACATCACAGAGTTGCATAATAGCCCGAATATAAATGACATGTATCAATATGAAGCATTTAATTCAAGTCTGGTGACAAGAGGGAAAAGTGCAAGGAAAAGGGGAGTGTTAGTGGAAGTGAAGTGAAAAGGGAAGGTGGTGTGCATATGTGACATCATTGATCCATATATACAACCTAACCAACCAGATGTCTGGCAATTATAAATTTGAAAAACATAACACAAAGTATCCGATGCAGATAATGAATCTCTGTCATCAGTGTCTGAACACAAGAAAGAAACAACGTCAACGTTTCGACCCCTAACATAAACAGCTGGTTTGATGCCTTGTGAGTGGGGTCTTCCTCAGGACGGGGATAAGAGTTAAGAGTGAGCACCAGAAGAAAGTACAAACAGCTGGGCCTCGCGGGCTCTCAGATAGGTCCACAATTCTTCAATAATTCAAGTGAGACGTCGAGGTTGTTCAGTAACCTCTGACTGTGGGCTGCTAGCATCATCGACTAACAAACAACAGGTTAGCTGTTTGTTAGTCGATGATAGAGATTCATTATCTGCATCGGATACTTTGTGTTATGTTTTTCAAATTTATAATTGCCAGACATCTGGTTGGTTAGGTTGTATATATGGATCAATGATGTCACATATGCACACCACCTTCCCTTTTCACTTCACTTCCACTAACACTCCCCTTTTCCTTGCACTTTTCCCTCTTGTCACCAGACTTGAATTAAATGCTTCATATTGATACATGTCATTTATATTCGGGCTATTATGCAACTCTGTGATGTAATAAAATCATAACCATTTTTGGTGAATGATTCAAATGGTGGCGTTTAATTAATTTAAAGTAATAATGTTTTCCTTTGTTTGGCATAACATGTAAATGCAGTCCACTGTGACATTACTCTTTTGTACCGGTCAAAACTCTAGGCTTCTGGAAACATGCCATCCTTGGGATAAAGTAACCCTTTCTAGACTCTTGCCTCCTCTACCCCTCCTTGCATCATCTCATACCTCTTTTACTAATCAGATCTCCCAAACAAGCCTTTCTAAACCCTTACCTCTGACTCTTCCGCCCCCCTCCACCTCCCCTTTACTCATCCCAAACCTCCTCCTACTGCTATGACCTTAAAAAAAACCAAGCCTTTATTTATGTGTTTTGAAAACCTGCAAGCTGTGCGTAAACACCCACTTTGCACTTATAGTCCTTGCTTATGAGAAGGAAGGCTGGCAGTAAAAGAGGCGCAGTTACGGCCATCCTTGCTTCTCGTAAGCAACAACTATAAGTACAAAGGGCATATGCTGCAGGTCTTCAAAACACATAAATTAAAAGGCATTGTCATTTACAATGCCAATAGCTCAAACTCTCGCAAATACGAGACCTATTGCATTGCAAATGCTTGTTCTTCAGTGTAATGATGATCAGAGTGCAGGGCGTGCCTACGTCATTACACTAAAGTGAAAGTAAAGCAAAGTCGATGGGCTCGTTTTACATTCACTGCATCAGTGCTCAAGGGGCATATCCAGCCCCCGAGCACAGACTGGGGTAGGAGAGGTATCGTTGGAAAGAGGAAAATCACCCCTTTCCAATGATATCCCTGCCAAGTAGATCCCTGCTTGGGGATTACCATAGGAGAGCGGTCACCAAGCAGTGATCTACCCATTAGGCACCAGGGATTTTGGGGGAGCGACCCCTTGGGCAAAGGATTGTGCTCTCCCCACCCCCATATGAGTAGAGACTTTTTGTAATTACCCCGATCTGCCCCTGGGGAGCAGAAAGCCCACTAGACACCAGGGCCACTGTTTAAAATAAATATAGAGGTGGAGTTGCCCACTCCAACAAGAGAGTCATTCTGCCCCCCGGGGGTGGATGGGGGTAATTACCCCGATCTGCCCCTAGGGAGTAGAAAGCACACTAGATACCAGGGTCTGTTTTTAAAATAAATAAACGGGTGGGGGCTGCCCTCTATGGACATGTCCATGCCCCCCAACCACCAACAAACTACAGAGACAGTCTTTCCTCCCCCCCTGGAGGGTAGACAAGGTGATTATCCCCACTAGACACCAGGGAATGCTTTTTTTTTTAAATACAAGAGTGGGGGCCACAATGGGCATAGTCATGCCCCCACCCCAACAAAAGGAGAGATAGTTTTTCTGCCTCCCCGGGGGCTTATAGAGGTAAATACCCTTGATCTGTTCCCCCCTGGATGGGGGTGGGGGGCGGTGGCAGAAAGTCCACTAGATACCAGGGTCTATTTTTAAAGTAAATATAGGGGTGGGGAAAATTAGACAAGTATTAGCATATTTAGACAGGCATGATGTTAAGGTTGCTCTTCTCCAGGAGACACATCTGACTAGGCAGTCTGAGGCCAGGGTGGGCTCACAATGGGCGGGTTTCGTCTGACATCGTCGTACTCATTGTATGCAAGAGGGGTAATTACACTCATAAAAAGAGGTATCTCGTTCACTGCTATCAAAACCTGCACGGATGATGGGGGCCGCTATGCTATTACTCATGGGAAACTGGCTGGATCGCTCCTAACTGTAGTGAATGTATACGGACCAAATACTGATGGGCCTAAGCTCTTTGAAAGCATTTTTAATGTGCTGCGTGAGTGGCCTGAAGCCAAAATTATATGGGGAGGTGACCTGAATACGCACTTAGACCCTAGCAAAGATAAATCGAGCAGACAGGGAGGACAGTCACCTAAGACAGCCCAGATCATAAACAATGGAATGGTGGAGCTAGGTCTTGTAGACTCATGGCGGTTCCGCAAGGCGGATAAATTGGAAGACACACACACATCCACAGCGCATGGCAGCTGGTCAAGACTAGATTATTGGCTGTTAAGCGACGAAGTGAACACATGGGTCTCTACAATAGATGCATTACCCAGAACGTTATCTGACCACAACCCAGTTAAGCTTTCCTTACAAGTCCCGACATGTGTCCCACGACAGTTTACTTGGCGCTTCAGGTCAGAGGCATTGCTTGATCCGCTATACGCTACCACGATCAGAGAAGCCATACACAATACTTTGATTTAAATAAGGGCTCGGTGAGTGAGGCTGCTACTCTTTGGGAGGCCTTTAAGGTCACTATTAGGGGCACATGCATCAGCACCACATCAGGCATACTCAAAGATATCCGTGGCCAACTTTCCAAGGTGGAGACTAAGCCAGCACGGCTTGAACGAGATTACGATATCCTCCTATGCGCACACACACTAGTGCAAATCAAGGACCTCATTCTAGAATACAATGAATTGGCATCTGGGGAGATGCGCTACCTCTCTAGGAGACATGTAGCCCTTACGTACGGCGAAGGTGGTAGGCCTGGTCATAACTTAGCAACCAAGATCAAATACAGAACAGAACATCAAAACATAACAAAAATCACAGATGACACAGGACGAGACCATTATGCCATGCAAGAAATAGTTGACCAGTTCCAGGGCTGTTACGCTGAGTTGTACACATCAAGGGGGGGGACTCAAAGCCAGGGAATTAGATGACTATTTGGCAGATATCACCATGGCCTGGCTGTCTACAGGGCAGCAGGAGTATTTATGTCAGCCGATCAAAACCGCTGATATCCGTGAGGCGATTCGCTCGCTACCTAACAAGAAAGCACCGGGGCCGGATGGCCTCACGTGTGAATTCTACAAGGAGTTTGCAGATGAACTGATAGCCTACATGCTGGATATGTACGAAGAGGCCTGTGAATCAGAGAGACTGCCGCCAACCCTTAGAGAAGCATTGATAATTACTTTGTTAAAAAAAGACAAGGAGCCTTCTCGCTGTGAATCATACCACCCATTGTCACTTATTAATATAGATGCGAAAATTTTTGCAAAAATCTTAGCCATCAGACTTCAACTGCTAATGCCAAAACTGGTCCTGCCTGACCAATCAGGGTTTATTCCAGACAGATCAACTTCACATAATTTGCGCACAATATTTGCAATGTTCCACATAGTTGACCCTGATCTTCAAGCTGCAGCAGTTATGCTGGATGCGGCCAAAGCATTTGACTCTATTGAGTGGGGCTATATGTTTCAAATGTTACAACGTATAGGGGTCCCTGAATATTTTCTAAGATGGGTGCGCTTGTTATATACAGACCCCACGGCATGTGTCAGGGTAGATGGACTCACGTCTGAACCAATTCGGATCAGCAGAGGTACCAGACAGGGGTGCCCTCTCTCACCACTTCTTTTCTGCCTAATGCTGGAGCCGCTGGCTTGTATAATCAGGCAGCGGCACAGAGAGTCAGCCCTGCGATTCGCGCATCAGCCTGTGAGCATATCATTATATGCCGATGACATGCTGCTTTTTGTTAGGGAGCCGGGGACGTTGCATGCACTACACTGGAAAATCAAGTTGCCCGGTGGACAGGGATGCCGTTATCATTAGCTGATCGCATTGCCCTAATCAAGATGGTCATTCTACCCCGTTTTTTGTACCAGTTTAGCAACATACCCATAAAACTGACCCAGCAATTTTTTAAAACCAGACGCTCGCTACTGGTGAGGCTGGTATGGGGAGGGAAGCAACCCCGCGTGTGCTGGGATACACTTACCCGGGACTACAATAGAGGCGGCTTTGGAGTACCAGACATGTATCTGTACTATCTATGCGCGCAAGCGCAATATGCACATTACTGGAATAATCATCATGATTTCATTCCGCATGTTGCGGTTGGAGACCGGGACGCACACCCGATTCCATTAAGATACCTAATATCGCATATACACAGAGGCACCCCTAAAAAGGAAATCAACACAATAGATACCACAATTGCAGCCTGGCAGGCTATAGGAAAACTGGCTGGAGAACTCCCACTATATGCCCCCTTGCTCCATTTAGCACACCATGCGACATTATTGGTAACACAGGAAGCAGGGGCTATGCACACCCTTAGAACGGCAGGCATAGATAATATGCTGGATCTGTTCCCTAATGGTGGTTTCATCACGGAAGAAGAGCTGCAATACGTACATAACAAATCGCCGTTATTTATGTTTATATTTCATAGACTTAAAAGGGCGGTACAGGCACACTATCACACCTTTCCTGACGAGCCACCGACATTGCAAACTCTTCAGACGTTCTTGATTAGCCCCACACGACACAAGCTGATAACGAAACTATACAGGGCAGCAAGGGACGAGAAAACTATGGATAGTGATAGGAGCCTTGCTAGATGGAACGATAGACTTCAACCTCAGTTAACACAGAAGGACTGGGATTACTGTTGTCAACTCACTAGCGCATTCACCTCTAACGGCAATTTACGCATTATCCACTTCAAATATCTGCACCAAATATATCATACACCTTTCAGATTGCATAAATATGGCCTTTGAGAGAGTGATACATGCAAAAGATGTGGGTTTCAAGGAGCAGACTTCTGGCACTTGGCCTGGGAGTGTGATCGGGTGGCTGAATTTTGGGTGGAAGTGACATGTAGGCTTCAAATCATGACGTCTATAGCTCTAAATGTACCCCACAGGTGTGTCTACTGTGTCTTACTCCGCACCTGAAGGGTGTAACTGGTAAATTCATCAGAATTGCTCTGCTGATGGCAAAAAGGAGGGTGTCGATAAAATGGGAGAATCCGGCTGCCCCACTGCCAGAACACTGGATAAAGGACCTTGTGTACTGCAGGGAGAACCTAGAACTGTATGCTGAGGAGCTACCGGCCCCCTCTCGGCCGAGGGACATATGGAAACCACTATTCTAATACTTGCGGACAAGAGACCAAGAGGCATCGTCGGAAAGTGAGGATGGATAGTACTGTACATGTGTAGACATCATTCAGACATGTGTTATAGCGAAAATAAGTGTATATGTGGGCAAATGGATAATGTAAAAAGGGAAGCCACAGGTTGTTTGGTTAACTGTGTTTTTGTTGTAGGCACTTCGGTGTCCATGTATGCAATGTAAGATTATAATAAACTCCAAAAAAAATACAAAGAAAAATATATAGGGGTGGGGGCTGACACTATGGGTATGGCCATGCCTCCACCCCCTAAAACAACTATGGTGACAGTCTGTCTGCAGCCCCTCGTGGGCAAATGGGGGAGTGATTACCCCTCAATCCACTCCCTGGGGATCAGAAAGCCCACTAGACACCAGGGAATGTTTTATTAATCTATGGGTGGGGGCTGCACACCATGGGCATGGCCATGCCCCAGCCCCAACAAGAGAGATTGTCTTTCTGCCCCTAGGAGCGGATGGGGGTAATTACCCCTGATCTGCCCCAGGGTTGGGCAGAAAGCCCACTAAATACCTGGGTCCATTTTTACAATATAGGGACGGGGGCTGCCCTCTATGTGCATGGCTATGCTCCCACGCCCCAACAAACTACAGGGATAGTTTTTCTGCCCCGCCACGGAGGGCAGATGGGATGATTATCCCCAATCTGCAGAAAGCCCACTAGACACCAGGGAAGGTTATATTCATTTTAAATATAAGGGTGTTGGGCTAGCACCCACCCCAACAAGAGAGACAGTCTTTATAACCCCCGGGGGGGTGGATGGGGATAATTACCCCCAATCTGCACTCCGAGTCCACTAGAAACCAGGGTCTAGTCTTAAAATAAATATAGAGGTGAGGGCTGGCCACTATGGGCATGGCCATGATCCCACCCCCAAAAAACTATGCTGACAGTCTTTCTGTCCTCCCTGGAGGGCAGATGGGGGTAATTACCCCCAATCTGCCCCCACTCCTCCAGGCGGGTCAGAAAGTCCACTAGACACCAGGGAATGTTTTACTTCCCAAAAATATAGGTGTTGAGGGCAGCCTACGATAGGCATGGCCATGCCCCACCCCGTAAACCAACTATAGTGACAGTCTTTCAGCACCCTCTGAGGGGCAGATGGGGATGATTACCTCCAATCCAATTTTTTATAGATATAGGGGTTGGGGCTGCCTACCATGACGCATGGCCATGCCTCCACCCCAAAAAGAGAGAAAGTCTTTTTGGCCCCCGGGGGACAGATGGGGGTAATTACCAGGGTCTTTTTTCAAAATAAATATAGGGTTGGGGGGCTGCCCTCTATGAGTGGGCATGGCCATGCCCCCACCCCCTAAAAAACTACAGTGAAAGTTTTTCTGGCCCCCCTTGAGGCAGAGGTGATTACCCCGAATCCGCCCCCCGGGGAGGGTAGAAAGCCCACTAGACACCAAGACACCAGGGAATTTTTTGCTAAATAAAGAAGTGGGGACTGCCCACCTTTAGCATGGCCATGCCACCAACCCAACAACAGAGATAGTCTTTCTGCCTCCGGGGGGTGGGTTGGAGTAATTACTCCTGATCTGTCCCCCCGGGGGAGGGGGGGCAGAAAGCCTACAAGACACCAAGGAACTTTTTGTAAAAAAAAAAGAGTGTAGGGGCTTCCCAACATGGGGATGGTGATGCCCCCACCCCCAGGGGGGGGTTGCCCTCACCCAGGGTGGATGGGGCAATTACCCTAGTTTCTCCTCCCTGGGGACAGAAAGCTCACTAGACACCAGGAACTACATTTGCACAGTATTTTATGGGGGGGAGGGTGGAAGTGGCTTCCCTTGTACATGGGCCTTGCTCTCCCCCACCATGTTGCCCAATAGAATTTCTGCCCCCTTAGAGGGTGGATAGGGGTATTCACCCCCAATCTGCCCCCTGGGTGGCAGAAAGCCCACTAAACACCAAGCATTTAAAAAAGGAGCCTAAACAAAAGGAGGGTAAGGCCAACCCTGGCATTGAGCCATACCCCCTCCCCAGAAGGGGCAATAGTGTCTTTCTGCCCCCTTAGGGGCAGGTAGGAGGTTTGTCCCAATTTCGGAGATTGCCCCAAATATGCCCTTGGGGTGTAAAAAGTCCGTTTGACACAAGGGATTTTGCCTTTTTGGCAAATGAAAGTGGTGTGGGTGTTGCACTTTGGCATTGTCCACACCCTCACCCCCAAAAAAGGAACGACCCAGTCTTTTTGCCCCCTCCCGCCAGGGCAGACGAAGTTTGCCCCCATTTGCCATTGGGGGCCAGAATGCCTAGTTTAGGGAGGGAATATATTTTTTCATAAAATAATGGGGGGGGTTTTGCCCATCCTTTCATCACTCCTAAAGACTCCAGGGTGGTGTGCTTCATGTGGATCGCACATTTTCTTACCCACAATGCCCTGCAAGCTTTGACTAAAAACACACACTTTCCTCACAAGGGGACTCCCATTGACCTCGGTATGATCCGTTCCTGTTGCGTGCGTTAGTCCCAGCCACACAAACGGCACAGCGTTTTTATCGGCACAAGTGGGGTAACACTGGTGGTTGGATTTATGTGGATTCCTGTGGAGTAGTGCCATAGCACGGCCTCAAATATTGCAGCTACCTCAATTGCTTGTCTCTCAATGTAGCACTTTGGGGACTTTAGGGACTTTTTGTGTCGTAGTTTCGTGGCTCACCTACACAAGTGGGGTACCGTTCTTATTTGTGGACAAATGGGAACTCAGAGTGGTAGGGTATACGTGGCTACCCACAGATACCATAACTTTCCGTCAGGGAAATGTAAGGAAAATGTGTATTTTTACCAAAGTTTGACATTTGCAATGGCTTCTAGGTAAAATTACCTAGTAGCGCTATGCAAGTTACCCCACCCAGGATTCCTACAGGTGTCTAGTTTTCAAAAATGTGCAAGGTTTCAAGGTTTCTCTACGTACCGGCTGAGCTAAAACCCAAAATCTATAGCTACCCACATTGCAAAAAGAGGGTCAGTTTTGAGTGGAAAAATGTGATCTATCCATGTTGCGTTTTGGTCCTCGTCCTGTCTTGAGTACTAGGCTTACCCACACAATTGAGGTACCATTTTTATCAGGAGACTTCTGGGAATGCTTGGTGGAAGGAAGTTTGTAGCTCCCCACAGATTTCAGACCTTTGGATCACAGAAAGGTAAGGAAAAGTCAACGTTTGAGGTTTACAAGGGATTCTGGGTGAAAAAAAACCTGGCGAGAGCCACGTAAGTCACCCCATGCTGGATTTCCCTAGATGTATAGTTTTAAAAAATGTGCATGTTTGCTAGGTTTACCTATGTGCCGGCTGAGCTAGGGCCCAAAGTTCACAACTACCCACATTGCAAAGAAAGCGTCAGTTTTGAGTGGAAAAATGTGATGTATCCATGTTACATTTTGGGCCGTTTCCTGTTGCAGTCACCAGGCCTACCCACACAAGTGTGGTACTATTTTTATCGAGAGACTTGGGGGAATGTTGGGCGGAAGGAAGTTTGTGGCGCCCCACAGATTCCAGAACTTTCTATCACAGAAATGTGAGGAAAATGTGTTTTTTTAGTCAAAATTTGAGGTTTGCAAAGGATTCTGCGTTAAAGAGCCTGGTCAGAGCAATGCAAGTCAGCCCACTCTGGATTTCTCCAGGTGTCCAGTTTTTAAAATTGTGAAAGTTTGCTAGGTTTCCCTTGGTGCCGTTTGAGCTATGACCCAAAATCCACAGATGCCCACTTTAAAAAAAAAGGCCAGTTTTGAGTGGAAAAATGTGATGTATCTATGTTGCGTTTTGGACAGTTTCCTGTAGCAGGCACTAGGTCCACCCACAAAGTGAGGTGCCATTTCTATCTGGAGACTTGGGGAAATGCTGGGTGGAAGGAAATTTGTGGCTCCCCACAGATTCCAGAACTCTCCATCGCTGAAATGTGAGAAAAATGTGTGTTCTTAGTCAAAGTTTGGCGTTTACAAGCGATTCTGCGTAAATGAAAAACCTAGTGAGAGCCATGCAAGTCATCCCACCCTGGATTCCCCAAGGTGTCTAGTTTTCAAAAATGTGCAAGTTTGCTAGGTTTCTTTAGATGCCAGCTGAGCACGGGCCTAAAATCCACATCTTCCCACTTTGCAAAAAACTGTCAGTTTTCAGTGGAAAAATGTGATGCGTCCATGTTGTGTTTTGGGCCATTTCCTGTTGCAGGCACTAGGCCTATCCACACAAGTGAGGTACCATTTTTATTGACAAACATGTGGGAGCATAAAATAATAAAACATTTGTTATTACCAATTGGATTTTGCTGCGTTTGTGCCTTCCAAATGTAAGCCAGTGTGCAAGAAAGAAGACATTTTGAAAAACAACCTCTAAATCATACGCTAGTACGGGTACCCACAAATTCAGAGATGTACAAATAACTAGGGGTGGGCGGAATTTGCGTAGTCGCGCTACGCAAAGCTCCGCGAAACGGTAAAAAATCTCCGCGAGCACGCAAAAGTTCCGCGAACACGCGGAATTGCTTGTTCCGCTCGTTCGCGATGCTTTTTTCCTGTTCGCGAACGCTGTTTGCGTGCTCGGGGAGAAATATCTCGCGAACACGCATTTTGAAAGCGCGAACAAGTAAAAAATTCCGCGAAGTCGCGGATCGGGAATTTTGGGCAATTTTGCGTTCTCCGCGGAACGCGAAATTACCCAAATTCCACAAATTCCGCGAGCGGAACGGAATTTACCGCCCAGGCCTACAAATAACCACTGCTCCCAAACTCCACATCTGGTGCCCATTTCAGAAATACATAGATTTCCTTGATACCTATTTTTCTAACTACATATTTTACCATACGTATTGGTCTGTACTCGGTACACAATGAAAAACCATTGGACAGTGCAGTTCAGTTGTTGGCTCTGGGTACCTTGGGTTCTTTGAAAATCTACAAACCTTATATATCCTCGTAACCAGAATGGTCTAGCAGACGTAATGGTGTGTTGCTTTTGAAAATCGGCCACTGTGTCAAAAAGTTACAGATGAAAAGGTTTTCACAAATGGCGAATTTTCCTACTAATTTTGAGGATTTCTTTATTTCAAAACTTAAGACCTGATTACGAGTCTGGCGGTCTTCCTGCTGGACCACTGCCGTGGAGGTCCGAGGAAGACTGCCAAGCTGTCGGCATTTCAGCCTGCCGGATTAAAAAAGTAATCCAGGGCTGGCGGTACGGCGGCGTCACAGCGGCCGGAATGTTTGGCTCATATGAGAGCCTGAAAAGCATGCTGGCGTTGTGACAGCGCCTCCAGCACGGCCATGCACTGTGTGGCATGCACCAAGTCATGCATGTCACACAGTGCACGCACTACCATGCACGTTTGGGGGGGCCACATCATGTGCCCCCCACTTGCACCCCCATGGGCAGATTTCCCCGCAGGCCATGTTGGGGGCCACTTTACATGCCTTTCTGCCAAGTATTTCATGGCGGTGTCGCCGCCAGGAAATGCTTGGTGGAAAGGCAGGTCGGAATCTGCTTGGCAGTGCCAGCATTGGCACTGCCGCAATTCCCGCATGCTTTCCCCAACGCCACTGCCACGGGATCCTGACGGTGGCGGTGGGGAAGACAGGCGGGAATTAGGGCGGTGCCGATGCTGGCACTGCCAAGCAGATTCTGACCTGCCTTTCTGCCAAACATCTCATGGCGGGGTCCCCGCCATGAAATGCTTGTGGGAAAGGCAGGTCGGAATCTGCTCGGAAGTGCCAGCATTGGAACTGCCGCAATTCCCGCCTGCTTTCCCCACTGCCACGGGATCCTGGCAGTGGCGGCAGTCTTGTGGAGGTCCCTCCACCACCACCGTAATCAGGCAGAAAGGAGGCCCAACGATGGGGGCGGTGGGACTGCTATCCACGGGTACGGCGGTCCCAGGACCGCCGTAGTCGTAATTAGGCCCTTCATTTCTTTGGGAAAACTTTGAGGGATCTGAAAATGACCCATTGCTGAATTCTGAATCTTACCTACTTTTCAGAAATCTATAGCTTTTCTGAATCACTATGGGTTTCACGTTGGTTTCCACCACAAATTGGAAGTTGAAAAAAAACAGGAAAATTGGGCTACCTCTTTAAAAAATTCATAAACTGTGGTAAAAAATTTGTTTTTTTTATTCAGCTCTGCACACTCCTGAAAGCCGGGAAGAAGGTGACTTTAGCACAGCAAACCGTTTTTTTAATACCATTTTGGTGGGGGAAAAACAGACACTTTTATCCAGAGCCCTTTTTTCCTGTTGTTCCCCCAAAACTCAAAATGTTGCTACCTTTTGCCTATTTTCTCCCTCCTCTCCCAGGGAATCCACAAATACTGGGTACTTTTAGAATCCCTAGGATGTTGGGAAAAAAAGACACAAGTTTGACCTGGATACCTTATGTCAAAAAAAGTAATAGAGCCCTAAGCACTAAGCAGGAACAACCCCAAATACTCAAAAGAAGGGCTCAGCACAGGGTGGCGGGATTAGAGGATGAGGGGTGGCGGAAGCCCCAGCAGTTAACACTTACTTTTCACAAAAAGAAATATAAGGCCTACTTGCTTTGTAATTACTTTTTATTATAAACAGCTCACACTTAAGGAATCTAACATAACTTTTCCCAGTGATAAAGCCTCTACCCTTTACCAATGGTTTGACACTATATGCCACACGGCCTACAGAACTGTGCACAAGCTGACAACCATCAGGGATACATTTATAAAATTACAAATATGTGCACAATTACAGTTGGTAAAACAATATAAAGGTCCTCCCATTCAAGCCTAACATGAATCAGTGCAGTGAAATTCTACTACCAGGGTTTGTCAGAATGGGTGACCAGCACCATAACGTTTGCCTACGATGGTAATCTATGAGATTGCATGTAACCAAACACCTTTCAATGACTTGTAACATAATGTGACACCAATCCACTGTTAGGGACCTAATGACTTTACCATGTCTTTTTCAGAGTAAATAAGCCATTCTAGCCTGTTTACTGTGAGAAGTTATTACAAATTACCTTTTTAATAACTTTTCATAATAAACAGGGCAGATCTATGGCATCAGACTTAAGATGTCCCTGCACACCAGTCAAGCTTAGAGCTGTTAGCGTTGGCCTGTCTCTATAACCCACTCAGCCTATTGTACTGACCGTACAGGCAACCATCAGGCATACAGTCCTAAAACGGCAAATGTATTCAAAATTACAGCTGGAAAACAAAATAGTATCTTTCCTAACAGGGATGAACAAGGAATCTCACAGTACAAATCTTCCACACTCTTGGTTTGCCAGTGGGGGAAACGAACACCAAAATCTTAGCCTACTAAGGAAATCTATAAGATTCCATGTAACAAAAACCTTTCTGAAGGCTTAAATTCAGAGTAATAACAATCCACCCTTAAATGCCTATTGACTTGAACATATGCTTTTCACACTCAATGTCAGACCTACGGCCTTTATTGGAACTTCTCATAATAAACACTTTATGATTGGCTCGCCACCATAACCAACTCAGTCCTGCTGCATCGAGTATGAACTTTGCCACAAGCCAAAAAGTGCAATATATGCAGTCCTTTTAGTGGAAGCACACAAATTCTGCCCATTCAAATCCTGTACTCGCGGTACTAATATGTGAGTGGAGCATAAGTCCTTCTTGACTCTGAAAGTTCTGTTTTGTTGATCAAATAAGGTGAAAGACAGTTGCATTGTCAAGCCAGACCTAAACATCCATGTTTGTTAATGACTGCCCTCCTCCCATCCGTGCTGCTGCCAGAGAAAAACATCATAAATCATCTAGTTATCTAAGACTCTTCAGTAGTATTACAATGTCATGTGTGTTCGCCTGAAAGTACAAGCTCAGGATGCAAGATAAACATAATGATCACAACTGAACTGTGTGGAGGGCAAGCACTTTTTTTGTGGAAGCAGGGAGGACCTGGCCTGGCAGTTTGGGCTGGACTGTTCCCATGAGGAACACGGTCAAGACTGATTTGCATATGGCTGGGTCTGAACTGCGGTGGCAAAGTGAACAGAAGAATGATGATAAATTTAACCCAGATCTAATAGTGACTGGGGATGAGTGTCTGAAAAGTGACAGCGCTCCGTCCATCATCTTATTGTGTTTGCTTTGTTCGCCCTAAGTTGGCAGGGTATGCCCAGACATGGGTCCTTTGCTCACTTTGCCACTGGATTCAAGCTAGCCTTGCTGATGCGGAGTGCTACCCCGAAACTGGTCCCAGGATGCTTGTTTCAGGTCCAGGGAAGACCTGGCTTGGCAGTTTGGGCTGGACTGTTCCCATGAGGCACAGGGTCAAGACTGATTTGCATATAGCTGTGTCTGAACTGGGGTGGCAAGGTGAGCTAAAGAATGATGATGGATTCAACACAGATCTGTGACTGGGGGTGAGTGTTTGAAAAGTTTCAGCACTCCGTCGATCATCTTATTGTGTTTGCTTTGTTCGCCCTAAGTTGGCAGCGTATGCCCAGACGTGGGTCCTATGCTCACTTTGCCACTGGATTCAAGCTAACCTGGCTGATGAGTGGTGTTATCCCGAAACTGGTCCCAGGAAGCTTGTTTCCAGTACAGAGAGGACCTGACCTGGCAGTTTGGGATGGACTGTTCCCACTTGGAACAGGGTCAAGACTGATTTGCATATGGCTGGGTCTCAACTGGGGTGGCGAAGTGAGCAGAAGAACGATGATGGATTTAACTCAGATATAATAGTGACTGGGGGTGAGTGCCTGAAAAGTTTCAGCGCTCCATCCATGATCTTACTGTGTTTGCTCAGCATACAACTACTTTCCAACCAAAATATGTACTGCTGACTCCCAACATGTTGGCAGAGCCAAAGCCCCTCTCCTGGTGAGTCTTACACAATTGTCTGTCGACAACTGCTCTGTCAAGTCAGACCAAAAAATCTGCATAAGTGTATTTGAATAGTAATGGAAAGTGCTGTCCAAAATGTTATTTTAAGAAAAACAAGGGAAACCCAAGAGTACATAGGGACCAAAGGTACATATTTTAAAGGAACAACGGTCCCTACAAAAAGCAGTTAGTCTAGAATGGTGTCAATGAATTTAATTATGACTCACCCAGCCCTATCAAATTAAATATACAATAAAGGGTCAGTGTGGGAGGTCACCAACGCTTCGATCATTTCCAAATGTAAGGCTCAAAATCAATGCCTGTGGTTCAGCTGAATTGTGGCTATTTATACTGTGACTTACATGGAATAATTTCTACATGTGTCATTTGTAAATTGCCTGCGTATATTATTCTGTGTTCTTTTGGCGCTACCCACTACTTTTGATTGTTAATAAATACGGTTTTAAATCAAGACATCGAGTCATATCTAAACACAATATGAGACTAACTGCTTTTTGTAGGGACCGCTGTTCCTTTAAAAAGTCGAGTGTTTGCATGAAGATATGACATCAGCATGCAAAGTTCTGTACTTCAGTGGGTCTGTCCAGTTCCTCCTCTGTGCATCTCACAATCTCACATATCTGCATACTACTGTTGCTAATTCCTTAACAGTTTCCTTCCACCCATCTGTCATCTGCTGTCTTATTTTCTCTTCTCTCTCATGATCTCTTTCACTGTTTTACTGTTCATACAATAATAGCCAAGAGCACACAAGTCTAGTCTGATATCTGGGGAACACGTACCTTTTTCACAATTTCCATTAGGAACTTCTCCATCTCCTTCTCTTTTGTTTCTTGGTCCATGAGGGACACCTTCTCGGAGATGGGGAACTGAATGAAAGATGACACACACATTATGCATAAGAAATGCTAGGCTAGTGAAGTGAGCATAAAGAAAGACAAATTAGGTCACTAACTTCCTCAGAAAAACTACACCCATGGGACATCTATGGTTTGATTTCTTGCAAGAATGACACAGAATGTGCATGACTCTGCAGCAAAGCGATACTCACAGTGACAAATGATGCAAATAAGCAAAAACGTTTCAGAGGCAGTCATGCAGACAGACACATTGACTTGTTGACATGAAATTCAGGACCTTTTCGCTAAAAGTATGCTTTTTGATAGCAGTTTATCACAATAAAACCAGTAAACAACTAGTCACCAAAACAAGCCTGAATTGCTTTACTACTTTTAGCAAAGATAATAGTCATAAGAAGTCCACCTTTGAGGTGCAGTAGCATGACAAATGTGCCCCAAAGCAAAAAACTGCTTGAAGACCTTTGTCATTACAGTTGAAGCCACGTTACTATGATTTATGCTCCTAATCATGGTTTCACACATTTTATGAAGTTTTTCCCAACTGAGAACACAGCAGAAAACTTTATCTGACCCTTTTTAGGTCGAGCCTATAGCGGCAGCGCGCATGCGCTGCTCGCTTTGCGAGGCATGCAGTATTCAGTATGGAGTAGAAGTTCTGTAAAATCTCCCCACTCTCCGCCCATCTTTTTCATTAGCGTGTGTCTTTGTCGGTCCTAAATGCTGCCTTCTGATTGGTTTTAGACTTGTTAGTCCCTCCTTATGACGGCCATGTCGTCATTTGTATCCTTCCATGGCTACAGGCCCCTTTACTTCGAGTCTGTGCCTTGTCGCCCCCCCCCACCTCCACACTCCGTTGATCGTGCCTTCTCGCCCGCAGTCCCGTTTGCAATGCAATAGGTCTCGCGTAAATGCGAGTCCTATTGCATTGCAAATGCTTGTTCATTTTTAGGTCGAGCCTATAGCGGCAGCGCGCATGCGCTGCTCGCTTTGCAAGGCATGCAGTATTCAGTATTGCGTGGAAGCTCCGTAAAAGTTTTACTTTTGTTTTGCACTGCGCGGTGTGTTCCTTTAAGCTGTTTTGCTCCCACCCGCTTCGCATTATGAGCCCTCCCCCCACCCTCTGAGCACAAATGCAGCCTTTCCCATAATCACACGGCAATGCTTCCCCACTTCTCTCCCGCAGCATTCGCTGCTCTGCCCGACCTCCTCCCTCCGCTCCCGGGGGTCTCCCCGCTCCACCATCGCCATCAAGAAGGCAGGCTCCCTGGAGCCCGAGCGATGCCGCTGCGAGTGGGCACGAAGGAGCCGCCTTGATTCTCCCCACAATCACTTTATTGCACAAATCAGTGAAAGCAAGAATCAGTCTGCATGGATGTACCTGCCTGCACTTTCTAAAGTGCTGGAAACCACGGAAGCCCGCATGGCTGTGAAAGCCGCACCGCCTGCACAGTCCCACGGGCGCCTAAAAGGCGCGGGGCTGCGCAGCTGCACTGCATTTTGCGGCCAGCTGCTGTTTTGAATTGAGCACGGGGACCGGAGGAGGTCTCCCGCGTGGTCCCTAAGTGTGCTTGCCATTTTTAAGTAACTCTCTTGGTCTTTCTCCTGAACTTTCTGCCATTTCCAAAGGGATCTCCGCAGGGAGTGGTTCTGACTAAACTGGCATCCGGTGCATTTAAGCTTTGAAAAACGAGTTATCGTTTTACTGTTACTTAATGTGCTGAAGTACGTGTAACGGTGTCATCCATTTAAAAACGGCTCCTTTATACACCATTGACCAACGAGGTCCTGGCATCAAGTTACTTGCGGATCAGTACCAGGAGGATGAGCACATTGAATCGGTGCCTAATAAAGATCTGGCACAGTAAAACAAATATGGAAAGTGGCATTGTTTGTTTATCCTCGTCGCGTGTTCCCTTTGGGACAGTCACTCTTGAGTGCTAAGCAGAACCCAAGAGGACACGCTGCCACATTGTTTAGGCTCCAAGTGGAGAGCGCACCCTTTACTTTTATTTCCTCCTCATTAGTGATGCACTCACTGTCTTCCTTTTTTAAATTTCATATTTTATTACAGAATGATCATAAAGGTTTAGTACAGAAGATGTGGCAACACTGTTAAAGGACTTTAATTAATGCCTGGTAGTAATAGGGACAGTGTATCATAGATGATTTACCACAAACATTGATGGCTGTAATAGCTAATATTGTGTAATGCATAATGTGCTGCATGGCTAAACACTTATAAGGTCCTAAAGGCGAGACCTATTGGCTAAGCCAATGCTTGTTTAGGTCTGTCTTGGAGCTAGCTTTATCTGTTTGCCAGCCTTATGTCTTAAAATACATCTTAAATAGAATACCTGAGTGGCCTGATCCGTTGCTGGGATGCATACATAAGGATGTTGTGGTGTTGACAATGTTTTAGAGTGCCCAGCAGCTCTCCAAACAAGTCAACGGGCAGCTCACATTCCAACCTGCTGCTTGAAGTGTGGAGCCTCCCAGGCAGCTACGGCTTATGCAGACTTGATCATGTTTGGATTGCTCCAAGATGGCCGCCAAGCTACTTCTGAATACTGCAGCCACCTTGGGATGATAAAATATTCATGCAAAATGGAGAATACCAGTCTAAGATGGCCACTCACAAAAAAAGTGAACTTGATAAATAATACTATTCCAGTTCTTCCTCACATGGTATATTTTCCAAGATTTTAAATAGTGATTTTACAGTATCACTAAAATATCAATGGACACCACTAGACTCAAGCTGCACCTCCCTTGCCGGACACCAGTCTGTGGTTGCGTGTGTTCCCATCTGAAGTGGACATGATGTAGTGCTAATGTAGCAGGAGCAAAGCTGGTCTCTGTGGGTTAAAAACAATGGACTGAGATGTGTCTCTAGGGATTACTAGCATTGCCGCCCACCTGACTGTTTTTCTACCGTCACCACCGGTATTTTAATGTCCCAAGCGGAACAAAAATAGCAAAGTCACCTGAAGCAGGTTTTTTTTAGCGCTTATCTGTACACACTTCTAAGAGCAAGCATTAACGATCCCTGACTAATAATTGAAGTAAACAAAGGCAGAAAATTCATGTTACAAATAAATACATGCAATTTTATTTGAAGGCCAATTTAGTAATATGTTTGGGCCTTTGCAGACTCTTAAAACAATAACAAATGGCTGGTATTTTTCTCTTGGATGATGGCGGACCTAGTGATCACCATTGGGTGAAATTAATTGAAGCACGATACTCCGTTGTATCCTGTTTCACTAACATAATTTGCTAACTACTTACACAAATGTTATGTTATGTTACAACCTATTTATAAAGCGCACATCCATCAAGAAGGTTTCATGGCGCTAGAAGCACAGCAGCAAGAGAGACTCTGATCTTAGCCGTAAGCCTGTCTGAAAATCCAGGTTTTTAGCAGGAGGTTGTGGCTCTGATGTTAGGGGGTTAGGAATTCCACAAGCCAGGGGCAAGCACGGAAAACCTGGATCCCCCTAGTCTTTTAGTATTGAACTCGGGGATCTCTAGTAGATTTTGGAGCGCAGACCTCGATTGCGCGTGGGGGTATAATTCCGAATTCTGGAGGTCACAAAAGATGAGCTTTTGCCAAAACAAGATTTGAAAATAATACAGCCCGTATAGTTTTACCAGCAATGGTCTAGTGTGACAGAATGTGGGATGATGCCAGACCAATCTAGCCACTTGGTTTTGGACCAGTTGTGGCCTCTGGCTCAAACCCTTGAAGGCCCAGGTAGAGAGCATTCACATGATCAATAATCTGGATGATGGCCTCATACCTCCCTAGATCTGTAAGTGTGCACACTCTCTTTTCAAAGACACAGCTCATCATTATATTGCCACATATAAGAACAGTGGCTTCTCTTCAGTTCAGCACAAATCATTCATTGAACACACACATCAGTTGTGCATAAATCAAGGAGTCAGAGGGCACATGTAAACAAAGTAGAAAGTGAATAACCAGATATGATATTCTCAGAAGCCTTCAAAAAGAGAAAACAACCACCATTGGAAAACAGAATTGTTAAATTTTCCAAACCAATACTGCACCAAATTCAGGACACTTGCAAGCCTGAAAAGATAGAAGCAATCAAGAGTGAGCTACTAACTTCCACGTTGCACCTTCGAGTCAATTATCTTAATTTATTGATCCGCCATTGCTTATAGGGCATCCTCCTGTGTAGCCAGAGGTGCCCACCCTGGCTCTCTCTAGGAGCAGTAACAACATTGTCTCTACAAAGGAAGTTGTATTGCCTATCAACCAGCAATTTGGCTTACGCCATGAGGGCCAAATAAATGATAAAGCAACAGGCAGGCTCATATTTCAAGGCATAGACGAACACATGTCAACGTATCTCCACCCTGGGCAACAGCCTAACTCAGTTCATATGGATTATATAACCCTAGGGACTCTGAGACCTGCCCTTGGGAGCCACAGCCAATGACCGGCGTGACTTCATCAGCAGGGTCTGAGGCCATCAGCAGTTCTTGTCTGCAAACGAAGAAACTTGAGATGCTACCAAATGATGTGTCTATAGGCAAACATGCCATCTTCAACAGAAGCGCCATTCTCAAACGGATTGGTTTATTAAAGGGCTGGATCACATAAATTCCAACTACCTTGAATTTACCTTAAATTTACCTTGAATTTACCTTGAAGCCGTACAATTTAAGCCTCACCCAACGGTGTGAGGCAGGGACATCACAGTGACTTCCTGGTCTTCCATGGACATAGCTAATGAGATCTGGCATTTCAGGGACAAGTTCTTTGACTGGGGCATGGAGGTCTTGCAAAAGGACCCCTACATTATCCCTCCCCTTTATCTCCAAGTGCCTCAAATTTTACATAGTCACACAGAGGTATTCTCAGAGGTGCTGTTGGCCCAGAACAGAAAAGCTGCGGATTTAAATGCCTGCGAGTCACTAGTGCTCTACTGAATGGTCCCCACCGTCAAACCATCATGCAGGCGGCTTAGGGACCTAGCCCATACAGGTGTTCTCTCATGTATGAAGCCCACAATTGTCTCATGTCTGGTAAATCAAATGTCAACTTTAGCCACAAGCTGGGTGAGATGAGACTTGCCCTCTGTTGCTGAGATAGTCAATGCTACATGGATTGCAAACCAACAATACAATCTAATGAATACGAGCTCGCCCTCGTGGACAGAAAGAGTCAATCTGTAAGACGGAGGGTACCCATAAATAACCGGTACAGTATCCTCCGTTTCAGGGTCTCTCACCATGCCAATTCCCGAAGCACCGAAGTTGACCATCCTCTTTTGGAGCGTGGTGGGCATGAAGGCCAAACCAGAAAACCAAATCTGGGATTAGCATTAAGGACACATTTGCAATAGTTTGCCTGCAAGAGTCCTGGTCAGAAAAAACTGTTACATCTAAACAGATTTAAGACTTTCCATCTTCCTGTAATTCCATCTCCTTCCGCAGGCCGAATGGGTGTCCTGGCAATTTATCCTTCAGCCAGGCTGGACTATTGTAACGCCCTCCTCGTCGGCCTCCAGAAGGGTCTTTTGACCAGACTTCAGGCTCTCCAGAATGCAGCTGGCAGACTACTGCTAAAAATTCCCAGGTGGCAGTCCACAAGTCCAGCGCTTTTTAATCTCCACTGGCTACCTACGAAGAAGAGGATTGATTTTAAAGCCCTCTGTATTGCCTTCAGGGCCTTGCATAAGGCAGACCACGCTTATCTTAAAGCCGGTTTCACTGGTACACCCCTCAAAGAGAGCTTCGCTCCTCCTCAGCTAACCTGGTCAAAGTCCCATGGCACCTGCTTGAGAGGTGGGGTGGGAGGAGTTTTGTCTCTGCCACCTCAAAACTCTGGAACACCCTGCCCTCTCACTTGAAGTCTGCCTCTATTCTGCTAGCTTTTAGAAAAGCACACAAAACTTGGCTTTTCACTAAGTAAGACCGCCTAGTCACGTCTACTGTTCATTTCTATCTACTTACACTTCCTAAATAGGGCAACTCTATGTTTAGTGTGGGTAGAGCCTAGATGCCTCCGGGCATTAGTTCATGCTTTACAAATATAATATCAAATCAGTCATGGTTTGCACCAGAACCTCGTTATACAAAGCTGATACAGCTTCTTACTGTGAGAAGTTGGCCTGGCATATGCTGTCCACTAATTATAGTGGGCACCTTGCACCAGTCCAAATCGACTCTTATGGTAGGTAGGTTAAAGACAACCTTATTGAAAGCTATCCTAGTGGTAGCTGTGGAGAGCAGCCTTCAGGCTAAGTCTTGAAGGAATGTAAAGCAGCTTGTTTTACCAGTCTATAATCTCTTGAGTGACCAAATGAAAGAGCACCACACCAGGTATATATTCAAAATATATGTATTTATTACTAAACACACCCCTCTAGTCTCTTTATGAGGCTAGAGTTCGAAGTACATAGGTTATAAGATCTTAAATCACAGTAATAGCACAAATACACGTTTGGGCCCTAGGGGCGTACCAAACCATATACCAATAAAGTGGTATGCGAACCACGACTGAACTAGACACTAGGCCTAGAGCCTCTAGAAGTGCTTGGACCACAAGGAACCACCCAAGGTAGTGACACAGGGGACCCACGGGAGACGCGTGCAGTGTAAATACACAACCGCGATACGCCGTTAACTTCTATGGAGAAAGTCGGGATCGGGAAAATAGAGGAAAGGGACACTTTAAAAAGGACTAGGACAAAACCCTTTGAGATCTAGGACTTTGAAGAGTCTCTACCCACGGGAGCACCGGAGTACTCGTGTTACCTCACCCAGGGAAGCCGGGTGCATAGGTGCCTTTCGGGGTCGGGTTTCGTCGTCGGTTCTTATGGCGATCTGCTGCAAAGTGCTGCTGGCGACCAGGAGAAAAGTGTCCGGGTGGATCCAAGAGTGGATCGGAGTTCTGAAGAACCTGAAAGCAGAGGGGACAGAGTCTGGGTCACTAGCCAGTGACCAGGAAGGCGATGGACAGATGCCCACCGATGTCGAGTGCTTCAGGTGCGTTGACGGTCGTCTCGTTTCTGCAGCCACGAGGTCCAGGAGGCGTTGTTGGCGACCAGGAGCAGGATTCGGGCTGGTACACGATGTCTGTCGAGTGCTGCGGTGTCGGCGACCGGATTGGACCCAACAAGCCTTGGCAACGGCAAGTCTCGATGTAGCTGAAGATCGTCGATGGTGCAGACCAGCAAGGTCTGGGGAACTCACCCAGCAAGGGTAAGTCAGGGCAGGCCTGGAGCAACCAGGGGAGCCCTTTGGTTTCTTTAGAAAGTCTTCTGGGGACCCACGAGCCGGCTGGCAAGGGATCGCGAAGACACCTCGGGCGGAATCACTCAACAGGGGCCCACGGTCACTCAGGACGGTGTAGGCCTCTGATCTTCGGAGGGATTCCTGCTGGAGGTTGGGACCACACGTGGTCCAAAGCACAGGTTCGTAGAACGTTGTGAAGGGGTTGCACTCGATAATAGTGCACAGTACCCAGGGGTCGTGGTTCCTCGTCACTCGTGGGGTCCACTGGCCTCAGCTTCGCTGGGGACTCACGATGGCCTTGGAGAAGTCAGGAAATCCACTTCTTGGGCTGCAGGGACTTCGGACTCCGGCGGGAGCGGCGTAGTTTGCGACCGTCGTTATCGTTTTTGGTGCCTGCCAAGCAGGGAGTCACTCCTTGACCCCAAGGGAGATTCTTCAGTCCTCTAATCGTGATGTAGAGCGTCGAAGGTCCAGGATTCAGTTTCAAAGTTTAGTCCAGGGATATCTAATCTTGCTGTGGCAAGGGTTCCCCATTTTAACTAGTAAAACAGGGAGGGACTAACTCTATGACCCCACCTATGGGAGGGTCAAGGGAGGGGTGGCTACACCCACTTCCCTTTGTCCAGTTTCGCGCCAGAGCAGGGGCAGGTAGCCCCTGAGCTGGTTTGAACTGGCATATGCACAGAGGAGCCTTTTGCTCCCCCAGTGCAGGACTTCAAAGCACTCTAAGAGTGCACCCACCCAGCCCCAATACACACTATCCTGTCTGGGGAGGTGGTCACACCTCCCTGCAACAGGAAACCTATTGTCCAGGCCTCCCCTGCCGGAGTTTCGTCCCAGCAGCAGGAGGCCAGACTTGTGTCTGTGGCAGCAGCATCCATTTTGTGATGCCAGGGCTTCAGAAAGAAGTTACCGGGTAAGCCAGAGTTAACATGTCTTTCCCTCTAGAAGGGTGGAATGCTACCCCGCCGCCAGGATTGGCGGGGGGTAGTATTCCAAGATGTTTGACACCAAACACGACATGTTTAGGTGCAGCCATTCCAAAGTTAGCATTTTACCGCGAGGATATAATGCGCTTAAGAGTATATGGTCAGGCTGCACTACAAACAGCATCAGAGATGGTCTCCGAACGCTGCAGAGGGGCCCTGCTCATGCAGGGGCACCCTCTCACATAGGAACCATGCACTCTGC